>OY720680.1:129890043-130413287 GCA_963170755.1 Amphimallon solstitiale
GTTTAAGTGAGGTGAGCGCGCAAAAATCATCCGTAGATAAAACAACAACGAAGATTGACGATAAATTAGATGAAATGATGAACCAAATAACGCACGATTTGGACTATTTATTAAATGATAGAGATAATGAAGTGGAAGTGCCACACACTTTGCCTATAACGCAAACGTTAAGAAGACTGTCTAAACCTCAAATATGTGTTTTTGAACAGATCGCGGAAGAAACTGAAGATGAAGATATCAAAGTTCCAGAAGCTATTACTGACGTATCAAGAACAGACTGTTAATTAATATCGTTAAAATACTTGATTACTTTTTGCATTTTTGTACAATGTTATGCAACAGATTCAGATCTAGTAATACTTGCATATATTCGAATTGTTCATGAAAACTTTGCATGTAACCAAAGACAAATTCAACCCTACAAGCAATTGAGCTTGATTTGTAATAGTGATCCAGTGATGGTAATAATTTTCTGTTATTGTTTCATTAATCTAAAAGATTATATTATATCTAGAATTTTACCCGTTATCTATCTGCTATTATTTATTTTTTTGATATAAATAAAAACATTGCATTTCTTAATAAGTTTAAATTATAACTGAATAAATAAAATACGTAAACTTGGTTTCAAAAATTATTTAATAATATCACTACAATATCGTTTCGCCAAACTTTGGTTTCATCAGGTGATGAGTAACTGAATATACAAAATTATTACAACATAATATATAGTGTCACAAAAGCATGGGATATGAGTGGGGGTATTTTATAAACTATAGCATTGCAAATAAAATACCTCCACTCATATCCCATGCTTTTGTGACACTATATATTATGTTGTAATAATTTTGTATATTCAGTTACTCATCACCTGATGAAGCCAAAGTTTGGCGAAACGATATTGTAGTGATATTATTAAATAATTTTTGAAACCAAGTTTACGTATTTTATTTATTCAGTTAAATATGGAGTTTCAACATGTATCAGCCTCATCAATTAACTATTTAAATTATAATGCTTCAAAATGCTTATTGAATTTGTTTAGCTCTAAAGACGATATGTACTTGTTAATGTCCTGGAGTTGCAAGTCGTAAATTATAGTTCATAATTATAAATTCATCAGGCAGCTTACAAGTTGCTTTTAAATAAAATTACAATTTTGAATTTTTTTTTTGTTATTGAATCGGCCACTTGGAAGCGTTTTTCTTCATTTTTCTACTGCCAGAGTCGTGTTTAAATATTTAATTTGCAAAATAAATAGAATGTTTTAATGATAGCAATGTTTTCACTACAACGGGGCCGACGATACAAAAGGATCGATATAGGTATCCATTGTTGGACGATAACAGATTGATCGTATAATCTCTGTATTTTGAGGCTATAAAACGTGGTAATTTTGTATCATGTTATGTGACTCGTAATTATGTCTCCTGTTGATAGATTGATAGATTGAAGGATCCTTCTATTACAAAATCTAATATTAAATCACTGGACAGATTAATCAAACTTTCAGGCAAATTTTCGTATGATACTCCTGGGATTAATTAAAGTAATTAATCTGAAGTCACGACAAAAAATAATGTGTGATAGTTTAAATCGCTTACTGTAACTTTGGTCTTGCTAATGGCCTTCGAGGCTGGTGCAACGTTGCTTCTTCGAAGGGCCGATGGCAACATTTCTTTGGCTTTTATACGCCAGTAAGACAAGAGCGTGAGTAGTTTTAGCCATAAGAAAATATCTTCGCACGTAATTGTTTTTAACCAAATTAAATAAACCGGATAATCAAGGGAGTATTCAGTGGCTTGCCTTCAGAGAAACACAGATTCTTAAATAATAACAATGATAAACACAAGTATTTCGCAAACAATGAAAATAACAGGTACATACGAAACTTGAACTGAAATTGACAAGATAGTAATAAATTCGTAAATAGTATGTCTTTGATGACCGCAATAATAAATCTAACAGGTTTTATAATTGTAATTATAATCGACAATAAATTAACATAAGTAATTGATAATTTAGCATTGCGTAATAGCAAATTTCAACAAACAAAGTTATGCATATTAAAACAATTATGACAATTAAACATTTAACATTATATAATACAGCACAATAAAGGATTATTGACAGGTGTTAAAATTTTGCAGCTACTATCTTTCCGTAGCTAATCTGTTATTAAGAGTGTTATACTCATTGACGGATACAAAGCTTAGAAATGTAACGGGTTTGATTTGTTAACGTTCTGAAGTTCATGGTTGTGGTATTATTTATAGAAAACTATGTTAAATATTTCTATCTACCCCCATCTTAAGAATACGATTTATCTTATATGATTACATGACTGTAAGTCATCTTTTAAATACACCTTGACAAGCTGTGATATCCTGCGCTTTAGTCACGAGGTAAATTTAGCAGCAAGCTCTTTAGTCACTGGTTGAAGTTAGTTCTAGGTTCTTTCATTGCAAAACTCAACCAAATTAGTTTTACTTGTTATCAGTATGTCAACATAACCCAACGTGATGCGAAAGTAAACAAGTAATTTTGTATTATTTTGATTGTTTGCTATCGTAGAAAAGATATAGTATAGAACTCGTTTTATAAACTCGTTAGTCACTCGTGTTACTAAATACTCCCTCCGCTACACTTCGCTCGTGTTTATTAAAACTCGTGACTAAAATAAGGTTTATACAACTTGATACACAATATTCTACTAACGTTTATTAAGATAGAAAAACGCAAACGGTAACTGAGAATCTAACTACTTATTTTATATTTTTAGTATTGCAAAAAATTTAAAACTAGAGTTTCAGAATGATTTTTTAGGATGACATTAAATGGAATATGCAGCCCAACCTGAAAAAAATTAGTTGGCCTGCAAACTTTATTTTACTTATCGACTCCTAATAAAACACAATGAAATCATTAATTTTCACCAAAACACCACATCGATGTTCAATAGATTTTTGTCCTTGTTTTTGAACTGCTCAAATTCTGTTTAATATGGTGCTACGTTTTAGATTGTTTACCTTTGCCTAAATTGCATCGCATAAGGCGTCAAGGTTATCGTACATTTGCCAATATTTAGCAATACTTGACGAGACCTTATTAATATATTATTTAAAAGAGGTAGTAATTTATTATAAGTTTCTAGTTTTGAATTTGCACTTTTACCAGAAAAAAAAATAAACACGTACAATTTATGCTTCGCGCCCCACGTTGGGCGCCAAAAATACTTGTTACATATATCGCTTTTTGCGAAAAAATGAACGGTTTTCTTCAAAAATCCATGAAGTTATGTTCTTCAAGATATTTGTTTACTTAACTTTAATCTTGTCATACAAAAATAATTAGAATCCTCTAGTAAATCAAGAATTGCTACCAAGAATTGGGGCCCCTAGTTGGGAACCAAAAATATTGGTCAGGTATATCGCCCCTTATGAGATGCGATGAGAACTCTATAATAACTACACCCCGAAAAGTTATTTTCTTAAAAAATATACTTAGACCTACCGTTAATAATGGCGTATAATGGAGAATGATTAGAATTTTTCGATAGGTCAAGTTAGCAATAAGCCAATACAAATTATAGAAATAATGTGCGTAAGGGCTATGTTAGAAAATAGCAAGTATTTACTTAAAAGAAAATGCCGGAAATTATAAATGTAACAAAGATTATTTAAAAACAATTCATATTATATACGGATCGTTTTCTACAAAGTTTGTTCAACAACAAAATGACAAATTTGTAAAATCACTCTGTATCAAGTTAACAAATCATTTTTAATACAAGATCTCCAAAGAATTGCCACTTAATATGGATGGTGCAATAAATAATCCACCACATAGTCAGATTAGAATTAGATCATATTACAAAATTACATCGCAATTCAACACGTGGTCGACACAATTACACAAGATAATTCCTAAATTCAAATGAATGCGTCTTACGAGTAATAATTCCAAACACGACCGCCTAACGAAAAGCAGCAGCACATGACGGGGTCGATATATAAACATACAGCTCCGTACAAAACTGGAGTGCCAGAATTATTAAAAATAAAAGTTAATAGAGAAAAGATCATATTATGGTTGGATAATATCCAGTAAAATTATTAAAATACAAAATATGCGAAACTTGTTAAAAAAAGAACAGGAACATTTTCGGCAGACATGAAAGCCAACTGTCAGTTAGATGGAGCATAAAAGCGATTCAGAATAAATTGGTGACAGATAAATGCGATGCGTAATATACAAGAAAGAACTATGTATAATTTCAATAAAATCCAATTAGGTAATTTGAAGCATTATAACTTAAATTCATTATACACCGATTAGTCAGTAATAATTGCAATGATAAGAATTAACATTTGAGCGCTTATATTTCGCACAAATATCATTATCTTATAACCAAAGACAAAAACAGTCTTTGATTTTTTTCGTAACAAAATTATTAGCAAATTATCTTACAAATCACGTAATATGCTCATATTTATTTAATTATTTTACTTAATATTGCAATTTACACAAGCAGTCTATATATTTGCAAGTATTACTAGATGTAGGTTATTAAAGAGAAGCACTGAGATAAGTAACTAAAAGAGTATATAAACACGTGATGTATTCGTCTGGTCTGTTATATTACAAAGGAAATGTAAATGAATTTCCTGTCACAGGAAAAATTGTAAAATTATGGGCACTTACTTTTTTCAGCTTTCTAATGCTTGCATTTAAAACTCCTTTATTAACTCATAAGGCTGTAGACATACAGATACCATCTGTACGTCAATTCAGCAATAATATTCAATTATAAAAATTCAAACACAAAAGCAATGGTAATGTTATGTCTAACAAAGAAGCATAATGCGACGAAAGAGTATACCATTATATCATGGGTTAAGGTTTTCTTTTTGTTAAACATACCGGGTTTTCAAACTTAAGGGGGCGTTTGAATCATAGAAAACATAAGTAATTTCGTTACTGTCAAAAAATAACAACATTTTAGTCCTAAAGATGTCGCGCTCTGTATCAGAACTCATCATCTCAAATATACAAATAATTGAATTGGCAGAATTTGTTTGAAATAACAAATAGGTATACGGTCACTATTAAATCATTTTAAATAACTTGGATATTTATGATTATCTGTTAATTTCCTGAGATAACCAGTCACAGTACAGTATTTTTGAATCCGCGCCCTCTCTTAGGGAATCCTGCAAGGTACAAAATACAAATATGGCCGTTCTTTACCAATTATTTAAAATATGCAAATAAACCAAACTAATACATCATTGTCAAAATTTCTGTTATATTTCTCTTCTACGAAACACGCGTCATAGGGTTAAGGGGTTCTTTTGATAAAATTGAAATATTTTTTTTATAAAAAGAATTTGTGTAAATTAAACCCCTATACCATACGTAGGAGGATATTATGGCTTATTACATACAATAAAATAAGCAATTAATGATTTTATAACCGACATTTGCATAATTATAAATTTATATTGTATTCTATGATTCAAACGCCCCCTTAAGTCGGCACTATTGCTATCTTCGTTATTATTGGAGCTACGATGTCGGTTAAATAGGCAAACTAGTAGGATTTTTTTCCCTCATTACGACGGTGAAAACGGAATAAAAATTGAACATCGCGTTTGTCAAAAAGTTGAATTTTTTCAAATGGAACACCCAGTATAAAATATCCTCAATCGATAGGAAATTGAATTCTGAACAAAATGTGCTCTATGACCTTTTATGCTTTTATGTCAAAAATGACAAAGCTATTGATGACTTTTCAAATTCGTGGCTGTCTTAGCTGTAACTTTGTATTAGCAATGAAATAAAAAGCAAGGGGAATATCAATGAAGTATTGTTTATTTTAGGTAATCATAATAGTAATAATAATAAATCCTATAAATATTTAAAAATACAACAAAACTTAAACTACATGCTCAAAAACGCCTCCCTCGTACTCCAAGCATTTTTGAGCCCGCTTGTAAACGCTCCTGGTGGCTCTGGCAATGATTCTACCATCAATATTATTGATAGCATGAACGATACTCTGCTGAAGATCGTCAAGATTATCATACTGCCTGTTGTACACCACACTCTTCACATATCCCCAAAAGAAAAAATCCATCGACGTAATGTCTGGTGATCGAGGAGGCATACGGATAGGGCCGTTGGTTGATAAATATCTGTCATTAAAAAATTCGTGTAATCCTTCCGTCTTGTTGGAAGTAAATCTGCTGTCTATCAATTAAAGTCAGATCATCCAAGAAGTCGCGAAGTGTGGGGGTTAACATTTCGGCATATCGCTCACCAGTTAATGCGCCCTGATAAAATATAGGGCCCACAATTGTTGAGCCCATTAGACCGCACCAAACATTAATACTAAAACGTCTCTGCGGGTTACAAGGACGGAATAGCATCGGATTTTCGCGACTCCAGTAGTGACTGTTCTTTCTGTTGAACATGCCCCTATTAGAGAAAGTTGATTCGTCACTCCAAAGAACTAAGCGCCAAAAATTATCATTGGTTCTCATTTTATTAATGAACCACTGGCAAAACTGGATGCGCCTTTCTTGATCTCCTGGTACCAACGTCTGTGTAGGTCGATACTTGTACGGCACAAAATTATACTTTTTGAGAATATTATGAATAGTTCCCAAACATAGTTCACTTTCTTGCATGAAATCGTTAATTGAATTATTAGTATGAGTTTCAAAGTAAGCTAACACATTAATTTCCGTTGCTTCACTTATTATAAATTGTTTCTTGGTTCTAGTTTTCTTGAACACATTTTCATTAGATCTAAATTTACGATACAAAAGCAAAAAGTACCTTCTATCTGGCAAATTACGCATAGGAAACAACGCACTATAACGTTCACGCGCTCGGTGGCTATTTTTTTGACAAACGATATAACATTCCACCATATCACATTTTTCTGAATGCGTGAAAGGTATTGTTTCCTCAAAAAACACAAACGTAAAGTGTTCACTAGCAAAACTTCAATTTGACATCATAATTCTGATGACATTTATGAAACAAACGAATTTTGTTTATGAAATATCAGCCACCTTGACGAATTTGAAAAATCATCAATAGCTTTGTCATTTTTGACATTAGGATAAAAGGTCATAGGACACCATTTGTTCAGAATTCAATTTCCTATCGATTGAGAATATTGTATACTGGGTGTTCCACTTGAAAAAATTTTACTTTTTGACATAACTCGCGAAAGCGATGTTCAATTTTTATTCCGTTTTCACCATCGTAATGAGCGAAAAAAATACTACTAGTTTGCCTATTTAAGCGACTTCGTAGCTCCACTAATAACGAAGATAGCGATAGTGCCGACTTAAGTTTGAAAACCCTGTATATGATATTTATTAGCGAGACATTAATTTTTAAAATGAAAAAAAAACACTGTTTAATTTAGTTTCTAGTTGTCTATATCTGTACATAAACTCATGGACAAAATTAACACGATCAATTCAACTTATAATTTATGGACTTAGAGCTATTCTAATAACGTGTATGTTATCCTCTACATCTAATTATTGCTTCCATGCGTCTTGGCATACTGGAGATCAAATTTGAACGACTTCTTGAGGAGAATTCTCCCATTCTTGAATTGCTGCGTCTCTCAATTGATTGCGGTTGGCAGGTGGAGGTGTACGAAGTCGAACCCCTTTTTTAATATCGTCCCATAAATGCCCTATTGGGTTCATGTCAGGACCATTGGCTGACCATTCCATTAACGGAATAGCAGCAGCATTTAAGTAATGAATAACTTGCTCAGCCTCATGAGGACGAGCATTGTCCTGCATTAACAAGAAATTCGGCCCCACAAAAAGGGAAAATGGCATTACATGGGCAACAACAATGTGTTCAAGATAATAATCTGCATTCATTGACCTAACACATATAGGGACCAAATCTGTGCGGCCATGAAACATATGCCTCTTCAAAACATTACAGAGCCACCACCCAACGGGACTCTTTGAGAGATATTGCAACTAGCAAGTCTCTTTTCTAGCCTTCGCCAGACACGCTCACGTCCATCAGGAGATTTAAAGCTAATCCTCGCTTCGTCTGCAAGTAGAACCATCGTCCAATCATTAAGAGTCCAATCTTAATGATTTCTCGCGAAACGCAATCTTTGGTTTTGTGCTCTCTGGGGAGCAGGTTGGTCGGTTTTCTGCTGTCCAATCCAGCTTCATTTAAGCGACTTCTAATCGTTCGGGAAGATACAAGAAGATTACGAGCAGCTACGAGCTAATTTTTTGGGTAGCTACTAGTTGTTCTCCTGTTTCTTAAATCGTCTATCAATGCGACTTAAGCTGGAATGGTTTCTTCCTATCGTATTTGTAACATGACACATCGAATATCCCTCACCCAGCAAAGTTGATGCTCTTACTGCTTCCTCCAGTGACAGTATTTGATCTGCGATGTATTACACTCGCACTGACACTATCAATAACAAAAAAAAAAGTTGGTGGCTAAAGACAATTTGTCTTAATAACCAAAAATTTCCGATCAGATTTTGGATCAAGTTTTGCAAAAATGCTTTCATTTGCAATTTAAAAGAAAACCCTTGTTGACAGCATTTTCGTGAACTGCGTTAATTTCGTCCATGAGTTTATATATAACAGCAGTCTATATTGCTGTGCTGCCACCAAATATGTTACTCCTCAAAAAGACGTCCAGGATTATTAAAAATGGCATCTCCTGATAGAGTATTCGGATAATATGGTGATGTTTGATTATATTAAATCTGTCAATCTTTTTCTATAAATTCCATATAATGAATCTTACCGTAAAGTTACTCATCTCAGTGAATATGTCTGATATTTTGAATATTAAATATAGTTTTAATAATAAAAATAATATGCCCTTATATTTAGTTATTCTAAATAATAAATTCGGAATATTTTTTTTCAACTTTGCTTCAGTTTAATATTAAACTCTGAATTACCTAAACAACACAAACACAATATAAATTGTGTCATCTACTTCTTTTATCATGACATGCAATCTTGCAACATTATATGGTAATTTATTATTATTTAATAAAACTTCAATCTCTGATAATAGATTCGATTTTATGGTAATTCCATTGAATAAGCAGACATTTTGTTGTGGTTTATTTTTAGACCATAATATATTTATTTATGTTTTATGCAAAGAAAGATTATATTTCATTTAGAATGTTTAGGTGGATATACTTTCTACGTAAAATGATTACTTATAAGTAGGGCGCGGACATGACCGGTTTAAACTACGATGAAGTTACAACGGAGCAAAGAAATAATGTAAACAACACACGCTTACTGAATAGCACTAATTCATATGGTGAACTGCAGTACCTGTTTACGCCCGAGAAGTGCCCTAGAATGACAGCAAAAAATGCTCATAAAATAAGGAATTTATGAGTAAAATCCTTTCTTCATCGGCGTAGATAGGAGCGTGAGGGGTTTTTAAAATTTATTATATTTACTTTATATTTCGCATGGGAAATAAAATTTTTATTCATACTTACATTAGTTTCGTTTTTTCATTGTTTTGACTGTTAATTACGTACTTCATAATTTTTGTAATAATCTGTTTAATACCGCTTTATTGAATCGACTTCTCCCAATTATCTAGACGTAAGTGTGCACTGAATTTCGTTTAGTTACAATAACATACGCGTACATTTTTAGTTATCATTTATTTAGATCTAGAACGTTGTTTATGTTACTTTTTCTGATATGAAAATGAATTGTCAGTGATTCCGAAATTTATTACAAAGTCTGTAATATATCGTTACAGAATGCCAAAATATCGCACGTTCGTCACTTAGCTTTGCTAAAACATACACACAAATAGTTTTTATGCAGAGAATTTCGATAGTTTGCAAAATTTCGTTACATGTTGAAATGACGATGCTCGAAGTATTTCTGAGTGCAAGGAACTAACACAAATCCCAAATTTAAAAAATCAGTTGTTATTCCTTCAGAAACATTTTGGAAATTTGCCTAAACTAACCACATATTTTGAAAATCGAAATCTCAAATAAAAGATGGATTAGCCACATTAGATGTGGCTATTAATAATTTCAAAAGTATTCCAAGTGACTTCGGATGTGGCCTTCGGCAAAAGTTAGACGCAGTTTTTAATAGAAATCCAGATTTAATAACATTGCGGCAATTGTGTATGCTAAATACGCTGAAATAAAAGAATATTTCCAATACGCACCTCTAACCGATGTAGAAAGGACGTCTACAAGGATGTACTTAATTCAAAGAGAACAAGTCTTACAGAAGAGAAAATGAGCAAAAATAAAGTATTTTGTATTTTATAGATCACCAGCCACTAGTTATCCAATTATATAAATAAAATTAAAACCTCTTTAAAAATACAACATTTCAATAGTGCGCCCATGGGCGATGAGTCATCAACCGTTCGTGTTCGCGCCCTACTTATAAGTATTAACTGAATGTAAGTTTCTGCTTGCACTACTATAATGTTTGTCAAAACCGTCCAATATCAAAAGATAATAGCAAAATATATGGGCGTATTCGTTTGCTAAATACAGGGTGATTTAAGAAATGTGTTAAATTATAATGCATATGGCAAATTTTGGAAATTATATCGTAATAAACCATTTACGATATATTATTCCTAATATGCTTTTAAAATCTATCTATTTTATTTCAAACTTGGTCCGGCATCATGGTACTGAGAAGTGACGCAAAGTATAAGCAGATAATTTGGAATAAATGCTTGTCAAATACTTTTTTAATTTCTTGAAAATCGAAACGCTGCATGAGATTAAAACTATTCCAGCACCCTGATTCTCTGTTTCGAAGCTTACACACCTCATGAACACTATTGATTTGATCACATATTAAACTTATTAATAAAATATTTCTTGAGACACTACAATACATTATTCTGCCTCACAATATGGTTTTATATCATAAATGCCTACCACAACTAAGTTAGTTGACATTAGACATCATGCACTCTAACTTTTCCCGAGGGTTAGACTTAATTGATCATTCCATGATTATACCATACATCTTAAACATCCTGTATGAATGAAGACTTGCATATTTATGTTATTTTTATATAAAAATTTTACAATAAAATTATTTTTGCGACTGATTTTTTGTATATTTACTACATCATAGCTGTTAAATATAATTTTAGTAATGTGAATTGAATTTATTGAGACTAGTTAGTTAATTTTTTTTGTGAAAAAAGACTTCTATTAAAAACAAAACGATATACGGAACTGATTTAGTTCATTAATGAATCATATTATGTTCTACCAAATGCATTTGAATAAACATTTAAATATTTACTTTTTTTTCTGAAAAAATAAGGTAATCCTATAATGAACAATAATCTAGTTATCAATTAATTGTTACTTTTGACTCCAAACAACTTTTGTATAATTATACTAGAGACTTTATGCGCTAAGTATCAAGAATCATCCCATCCATTTATAATGTATGTCTGTGCATACAGGACAATTTTACGAATAAGAATATATGAGGGTATTCTGTGATATTATCATTATTGTGTACGACTGCCAATATTTTGAAATTATTTTCTTTATTTTCGTTATGGTATGTATAACTAATTTAATGTTGTAATGTGAAATTTTTCATAATAAAAGATGTTAAGTAAAACTGCATAGTCGTATTTATTATGCACTTTATATGTGTGATACAAAATGTTTTAAGAGTAATTTGTAAGTACAATCGTTTCAAACATTTAGATGCTTTAAGTATACACTTTATAAGTTCAAAATTTAACTTAATTTTTTTTGATCTAGACAAATTTTTAACTAGTGTGCCATCCGGTGCTTACCTGTGTGAACAATTTTGTAATTGTCAACTTGATCAAGGTTTTGACCGTTTTGTATTAATTATTAAGGTTAAAGTAAAATACAATTTACAACTAATTTCCAATATAATCACACTTTATTTAAAAAATACGACATGTTTCGCTACGATATAGCATCTTCAGGTATTGCGTTATTACTAAACACATTCTACAAATTTATTCTTTTGTCAAAGCACCTCCCTGTTTGACCTATATATATATATATGTTAGGGCAATCCATACATGGTATTTTGTAGACTCCTAATTTTTTACCCTTGTTTATCTTTGATTTATTGTTTTTTATGTATTTCCCCAAAGAATTACTTGTTTTATATGCTACATTTATATCTATTTTATGTAAATTTTTTTCTATTTCTTCACTTGTTGATCCTATGTAAGTTAATACTTTATAATTACTTAATTCCTCTTTTGTTATTGGGTAAACCATTTCTATTGCCTTTTTATATTTCTTTTTTCTCAAGATTTGATCTACTATATTTGGGTTGTAGCCATTGTTTGTCGCTATTTGTTTTATTATGTTTACATCTTTAAGAAGATTTTCTTTATTTAATGGAATTGATATCAATCTATATATCTTAAAGTGGAACGCCGCTAATTTTTGACTAAAAGGGTGACAAGAACTGTTATCAATGATAACATCTGTATGTGATGGTTTGTGAAAAATTTAAAAAACATGTCTGTTGTGTTCTCTTGAGATTGTAGGATCTAAGAAGTTTAAACTGTTATTTAATTCTTTTCTATCGTGAACTTAATTTTTTTATGTAGATTATTTATGTTCTAAAAATTGCTTTAATTGTCTGCCTGTTCCACTGAAACAACCTAATATATCATCTACATATCTATGCCAATAAACAAAGTGTTTGAAATTTGGATGTTCTTTAATTTGATCTTCTAAATGATCCATACCGTCACCACAAGAATATATGCTATTGTTAAATTCAAAATAGTTTTGCTCTAAACAAATTTTAAGGGAACTCATAATATCTAATTTTTTAACAATATTGACGTTTTTAATGGTTAAAAGGTTTTCAACTAAATTAATTGTATCCTTTAGAGGAATACTTGGAAATAAGTTAATAACGTCAAATGAAACTAATTTAGCATTATCCGGGAGTTTTATCTTTTCTATTTTTTTTTTGACTAACTCTAAATCTTCTTAATTGTAAATTTAGTTGAAAATTCTGTATTTTCTTTAATATGTTCCAAGAGTATTTTCGAAAATTTGTATGAAGGTGCTGAAACAAACGAAACAACAGGTCTAATAGGATTCTCTTTTTTATGAAGTTTAATTAACGAATATAATTTTGGAGTTTGGGGATTCATATTAATGATTTTACTCTCATCCTTTTCATCAAATAAGCTTTTACAAGTGTGGATACAATTCTTAATTGATGTTTGAAGTTACACTGTGGGATCTGATTTTAACAATTTATATTTTAACGGGTCAAAAAATCCAACTGTTTTCTTATTGTAATCACTTTTATCTATTGCTATAACAGTATTTCCTTTATCCGCTTTTGTAAAAATTATATCATTACACATTGATTTGTCAACAATTGAATTTAATACGAGAATTTCTTTATTTTGGTTTGAATGTTTTGAAGGATCAGTTTTTAACATATTTGATAGTAAATACTAATGTAGGTATATTATGGGGTACATTTTTCAATGCGATTTCTGTATCTACTGTTATATTGTCTAATATTTGAGGTGCTGGGTTGGAGTGTAAATTATATTTGAAACCCTTTTCTAAGAGACATTTTGCTTGCTTGGAGAACTCTACTTGGCTTAGGTTTTTAAATTTTTCTGAGAATTTATGATTAGAAAATTGATGTGTATTTTTATACACCGACCTTTTGTTTTTTGCAATTAAATATGCTAATTTGTTTTTTTGTTTAATGAATTTTTGATTAATTAATAAGTTTCCTTTTTCCCTCGTATTGATATCCAAAACAGGAAATTCGATATAGTTCAATTTATATGATAATTCAGTATGAACAACCTTTAAATAGATGTTTCGAATTCCTCTCTTTCTAAAATGTGTTTTCTTTTCTTCTGAAAGTCATTTTTTGTATTAAGTTTTGTACTGTGTTTCGCGGCTTTTAAACCATTTGTTTTGAATTATTGAGATTTAATTTTTTCCTGAAGCACACCTGTTAATTGCACAATCAGCCTGTGCCGTTTATATTTATATTTAAGAAATTAGTTTTAGAATTTTACAGTTCTTGCCTCTTCTGTTGTGTTAAGTTGGTCTAGGACTTAGCCCTAATACTTTTATTCCGACTTACCTGGGTTGTACAGCTTTTACTGATCTGCTGCAGCCAAGGTGCTTTAAATGATATAGATTTCATATAGATTTATCTTTTCATTAAACATTCTTAAGCTAATCAGTGTATATTTTATTATCTTAATTCAATTACATCTTATTGTTTCACATCTTTTATAATTATTTTATTTACATTAATACTTGATGAATATAAGCTCAAATTCTTTTAATGATTTTCAGTGTGTTGACAACTATCATCTGAGCTTCTGTCCTTACTTAAATTATCTTGTACAACAACTAGCTATTTCATATACGCGTGAACTTAACAATCTTTAAAATTATATCAGTGATTGCGTTTTGAACACCTGTTTATTATCTCCAGCTGAGCTAGCGGCACTCTGAGAGATTGTCTATATCACAGGTTGGATTTAGTAAAAGTTCCACCAATCATCAGTTTTCTTTTTCTTATTAGTAAGATTAAACAACGCCCAACAGGCGCCATATATCTGGCCGCACGCATAAGTGATATCACCTGTTTTATCACTTACAACCAGTCATTATATAAGATGGAAGTGCAAGTAATTAATACACAGCATAGCTTACTAAACTTTATTTTTCTTTTGCAAATTATAATAATTATCACTAATGTAATTTTGAAGAGGGGGTGTGTGTTAATATTAACATTCATTAGCACCTTTGCATACTAAATACTAAAAATAAAATACTTTCTGCATTGCGCCTGTTTCAAACACTCGTATCAGCAATTAGGACAAGCACATTTACAATCAGAAGTAGAATTATTTCCTGCCAAAAACGAAAAATATTAGGCGATAAACTTTATCATTCCTATATTATAAAATCTTACCATTGGGACAAGTAGGTAATTTCACACAAACTTCTTGTCCATGTGAACAATAACTCAATTTACATGGTGTTTTTGCAATTATATCTTGGTCGTAGTATGTATTACCGCGTGTATAACAGTGCGGACCAGTGCATGCAGATTCTGGAACAGATTTTTGATATGTCCCATCAGTGTAGACGTGTCCAGGTGATAAACATTTTGGAGCGCACCCCTCCACGCAAGCTTCTTCATCACAATTCACCGGTATTTTCTTTTCGACTGTTTCGCATGTTTTGACTGGGCACAATTTCATGCAAGAATTATATTCAGTGTATCCTAGGCAATGAAGGGCTGTAAAGAAATAAAATTTAAGAAAAATTATGGATAGACTTATAAATATTGGAGTTAACCAAGTATTTTAATCGAAGTTGGAAAAACCGGCCTGTACTCTAAAAGCTACTCCTAAACTTAATGCAGAAAAAGCAATTTATTATTACTGTTTATTCGATATAATCTATATAACTCTATCATATGGTAGTAGTGAAACGTACGAATTGGCAGGTGATCACATAAACAAGAACAGTCCTGTCCAGCCAACACTCAATGGTTGTCAAGTGAACAGTTGGAGCGGGAACAGTATCCGATTCGCCTGCTGAATGTGACCATTAATATAATCTTTGGCTTAGTCGCAAAAGTAGATCATATTACAAAAACACTTCATTCTTATTAAAAAGGTATTAATAGTTCTGTTCGTATATTAGAAATAAACGTGCTGAATTGAATATTGTTGCATGCAAGTAATGCAAGAAAAGAACAATTAAAATATGTGATAATGAACAAATTGTTTTAGTCATGTTGATATAAACGTGCAGAGGGTACAACTTTTTAGGGTATTTGTGATGTGGCAAAACTATTTTCAGCTGTCATTTACTGTCGTAGAGGTTACGTTTATAAGAGACATACGCCGCTCAGGTATTTACACTCATAATAATAGTCTATACAACGAGTCAATAATGACAGTTATTATTCTCGAGAGCCGAATTTACGAACCGAGCCGTGAAGCGACGACGGAGTAATACGGCTCGAGGGTATAATTAATAGTCATTATTGCGAGTTAGTATACACTACTTTATCTACGACTAACTAAAGATTACTAAAAAAATCAAAATAAAGGAAAATGTCAGATTACTATATCTATATGACGTTTAATGGTTAGAATGTTAGTAAAATGGCAGAACTTGTCTATCGTTACTACGACAACGTTGGTAACGTTATGTTCTTA
Organism: Amphimallon solstitiale; assembly: GCA_963170755.1. NCBI lineage: Eukaryota > Metazoa > Arthropoda > Insecta > Coleoptera > Scarabaeidae > Amphimallon > Amphimallon solstitiale. Next base: position 129,906,340 of record OY720680.1, read on the forward strand.
TTGGCGGAATGCAGGGAATAATGGTAACGTTATGTCTCATTATTCCTCGGTTGCATTTCATTAATCCCTCTGGATATTATGAGTCCTATTCTTAACCAATAGCGATTAATAAAATACCCACTTTATTGTTTATTCGTCGATAATAGTAGTTTATACAATGAGTCAATAATGACAGGAGTAACTCCAGCCGAGTTACTCCCTCGCCGCTTCGCGGCTCGGTTCGTAAATTCGACTCTAGGGAATAATAGTCATTATTGCGAGTTAGTATACACTACTTTATCTACGAGTAACCGAAGATTACTAAAAAAATCAAAATAATTAAATGAAAATGTCAGATTACTATATCAATATGACGTTTGACGGTTAGACAATTAGTAAAATGGCTGGACTTGTCTATCGCTACTACGACAACGTTGGGAATGTTATGTTCTTATTGGCGGAATGCGGGGAATAATGGTAACGTTATGTCTCATTATTCCCCGGTCGCATTTCATTATTCTCTCCGGGTATTATGAATGTTATTATTAACCAATAGTGATTAATATAATACTACTTGGAAAATGCTTTCTGTCAGTTACTTCTGTCAGTGAGTTCAGTCAGTGACTTCTGTCAGAGTTGCCAAGTGACATTTTTTTCGATAAATGCTCATTATCCAGAGATGCGCAAAAGCATACCTTGTTTCCTTGTACCATGGCTACGGCCATGATTGGGCGTTGTTGCCGGTGTGCCTAGTATACATATATCCTATCTCCAATATGATTTTACACATGCGGTATATTAAAGTATTCATAATCAAAGAGTTTAAGTGCATTTTATTCGCTTATTTTTAAATTTAGGACGATAGTGTATTACATACTTTTTGTTTAGAATTTAAATCTCTTTCAAAATATGTCGAAATATACAGGATGTTCCATTTAAAAATTTGTTGCTTTTGTGAATATCTCAGAAACAAGCTCTTCAATCGTTTCTCTGTTTTGACTAACTTAATCAGCAAAGAAAGTCCTACTAGTTAGCTAATTTAACCGACTTCGTAGCTTTAGTAATAACAAAGTTAGCAATGGTGAACACTTAACTTTAGACACCTTGTATACAGGGAGCGTCAAAAGTTTAAAAATCGGAATATTATAAAAAAAAACATCATGGCAATGCTCGCTTTACAGGATATTGTAATAAACCTATAAGCAGAAGGAAAAGAAGCGAATTCAAGCTCGAAGAGATTGAAAATTCAACTATGTCATTTACATATTGAATGTAAATATTTATTTAAGTACAGGTATTAGTTCTGATACCTATGTACTGCTTTATTTTCACTTTTGAGATATTTACGCCAAAACTAGTATATTTATCATTGGATAAATAAAGGAGTGAAAGAAATTTAAATACTTACGACATAATTTCTCTGATCTCCAGTTTACAGGGTCTCCGTAATTGTTACATTGTTGAGCGTATACAGAAATTGCCGTGCAAAGACTTTGACAATCACCTGCACTCTCACAGTTGCAAGTATCTGATACGCATGCTTTGAAATAATTACCGACAGATACTCTACTACGGCAAATAGCGAAAACAGAACTGAGAAGGACATTGCATTTTTGTCTGGCCCATTTAATTCTGGCATCACTGCACGAATTCTACAATTAAAAAATATGTATTTTGAGAGTAGTTTTACTATGAGAATCAAATATGAAAAGTGAGATATTTACGGATTTTGATCGAAACTGAAATCGTTATTACAACGCGAAATAATTAATATCTTACGGGCTTCGGTCCATTTTGGCATTTAGCACTGGTTCTCCATAAGTTAACGTAGCGGTAGGCGTCTTTACTTTCCAGATTTTGGCCTTTAATATTTAAATCATCATTTTTGGATCCGTTGAAATTACCACAGAGTCCCACTACCTAAAAGATGAAATATTTTGAATTACAACACGTTCCAGTAGTAATAATATACAATTGAGGAACTTTTAGCAAAAACAACCTTAGTCCATTTTCTTGAATTAGAGAAAATCAAAAGAAAATTTTCCAACTTGGTTATTTCTAAAGATATTGACATGTTGGTTTCGCTTAGATGTTCGAACAAGTATTTGAATTTTATTAGTTTAAAATAATGTAACAACTAAATTGACATTGCTCAGCAATTTGTTGTTAATGAGCGAATTATGTAGGATATTGGTTGTTTTTGTAAGAAACCTATATTGATAAAAATAAAAGACGTGGCAACATTAAAGTGAAGAACATGTTTTATTGAAAAGAAATGTCAAATTTCATTACACATTATTATTCCGCGCCACTGCTGTTGTCTTTATCTTCTGTCTCTTCATACTCTCCTTCTGAAACGATGTTTGCTTGCATTTTAAATAATATTGTTGATTTGCTGGCGTTTGAATAAAATTTACCAATTTTCTTGGAAAAGCTAATTTATTTGGCTTTATTGCTATTTCTTGTCAATACATTAGTTGCAAATTCAATTCTGATGATAAATTCTTCTTATTTCGAAGATGAATGGTCTTCCATAAACCACTGTAGCGATGTCTCACTTTAATATGATCAACGTTTGCCGAAATCGCCATGCAGCGAATCCGTTTTATTTTCATAGGTGGTTTTGTATTAGAAGTGAAGTATGGTTTTAAAGAATCTGCAATATTAAAAAATGCCAATTGTTCTACTTTTATCAAGTTAAAAGCAGATGGTTTTTCTTTAGCAGATAAAATAAGTTCGTCCCAATCCGATTGAATTTCAGCATTGTGCTTTCTTTTCTTTGCTTGAATTAAACTGAAGTCCTGATCATTAGAAAGTCGCGAGTGCCCTCGCACTGGAAAGTAGTGTATATTTTTTTTTGAACAGCTTCCAACCATGAACCAGAAAGTAAAGAAATCGAATCATAACGTAGTTTTTGTTTTGGCCTGGGCACCCATCACTAAATAAAACCAAAGTATCTTTTCCTACTCCCCGATTATTAACCCTTAAGTACTAACGTGACGTCTGTGAGACGGAGTGGGAACCATAAACACATCAAATTTTCACATCTGCGCAACATTCGAGATCGAGCCTTTATGTACCTTCAAGTAAGCAGCAAATAAGTCAGTATCAAACGTTTTACCGGCAAAGTGTGTTCAGAGCGAAAGTAATTGTGTTTTAAAATTTATTACCCGCCTGTGAGACGTCACGTTAGTGTTTGCGTTACTATTTCACGTCATGCTGGTGGAAAAGTTAGAGCTTGGTGCACAAATTTCTACGATGTCTGCAAGACCAAGTTGTTCAAAAACTGTTACGGCAACAGATAGTAATTTTGAAGAACAGTTATTGCAGTGGTATAATGAAATAGATAGTGGTGAGAGTGACGCAGAAAACGATGTTGATGAAGATTTCGCATTGGAGAGTAACCACGATAGGTACCGATTCAGGAGAAGAAGGTAAAGTAAACTTGTATTTTGCAATTACTATTATAGCCTAAATTATTTATTATAGGTACCGATGAGGATGTTACAGACGAGGAGGCAATTGATCAAAGTTCTAAAAAGAATTTTTATGGAAAAAATCGTTTTAAATGGTCAAGTGTGCCTTTTGTATCAAGAAGTCGTACACTACAACATAATATTATCGTGAAATTACCGGGTTTGCGCCCTGTAGCAAAAGTGGGAAATACTGCAACTCCACTTACATTATGGAGTTTATTGTTTAGCGATGAAATGTGCGACATAATTATACAATGGACAAATAAAAAGATTCAAGCACTTTGTTGGAGATACAAAAATCAAAATTCTCCAACGCTTAAGGATATCGATAGAATGGAAATGAATGCATTATTGGGTCTTCTTGCATTTACTGCAGTTTTTAAATCGAATAATGAAAATATCAATACTATATTCGCTACAAATGGAACAGGTCGAGAAATAATTCGATGCATAATGACTAAGGAAAGGTTTGCATTTCCCTTGATTTGCTTGAGATTTGATAATCCTGAGGACAGAGAAATAAGAAGATCTGATGAACCTGCTGCTGCAATTTCTGAAATTTTTAATATATTTGTCAGAAATTCCCAAAATTGTTACAGCATTGGAGAAGCATCGTGCATTGATGATATGCTTGTTGGATTTAGGGGTCGCTGCAAATTCAAAATGTATTTGCCCAATAAGCCCACAAAATATGGCATTAAAGTTATGTGCCTTACATATGCACGTACCGGATACTTATATAATGCATATATATACGATGGTAAGGATTCAGATAATAGAGGACTACCAAATGAAGACAAAAAGTATGGAAAGTCAACGCAGTCTGTTTTAAAACTTTCACAACCGCTTTATAAATCCAATCGCAACGTAACGTTTGATAATTGGATTACTTCGATTGAAGTTGTGAATTTATTAAAAGAGAGAGGTCTTACCTGTGTTGGAACCCTTAGAAAAAACAAAAGGGAAATCCCGGCTGAATTTCAGCCAAATAGGAAAAGAGAGGTTGGAGCATCGATATATGGCTTCACCAACGATTTCACTCTAGTTTCTCATACTACGCGGAAAAATAAAGCAGTTCTTCTGGTTTCCTGTATGCACCACCAAAAAAGTAATGATCCTATCAGCAAAAAGCCTGAAATAATTTCTTATTATAATCAAACAAAAGGAGGTGTAGACGCATTAGACGAAAAATGCGCTAAAATTTCCTGTAGTAGAAGAACGCGTAGATGGCCTATGGCGATATTTTTTAGGCTATTTGATATCAGTACCGTAAATGCTTATGTTTTATTTAATGCCTACAAAGATAATCCTACACAACAACGAACTGACTTTTTACAAGTTCTTGCATTTCAACTCGTAACACCACATCTTGAGAGAAGAGCCACTAATCCATATCTTAGTAGAAAACTAAAATTGACAATTGGTGACATTTTGACGTCGCGTTAGTGTTTACGCTATAAAGTAGAGACGTTAGTACTTAAGGGTTAAAGTAGTTCAGCAACAACGAGGTGACATCATTTTGCCCCCTTTTGCCTATTGTCTCGTCATAGACGAATATTGTGGCCTCATTCGTACCTAAATCATGTACCCCGAATACATAGTACCACAACTGGTTCGCGAAAAACACATCACCCGTTCGCACATAGGCAAGGGCAGGTTTTGCATATAGTCAAATGACAAGCAAGTCAATTTACATTGTTTGGCACGCACTTTGTAATTGCGTTTAAGGTCATAAAACTTATCGGCTTTAGCTAAGTGAAGAGTTTTTTCAGTAATTAGGTTCTGTTTTAATTCTAGATCTTCAGGAGCATTCATCTTTAGAATAAACTTATCACAAATTGGACAGGTATCACTTCTTGGTAAACCAAAACCTATGTTAAATTTACTTTTGAAAACTGATGAATATGCCTTATAAGTAACATTAATTTTGTATTTATCAAAGAACATCCTAAACATCTTCTTAATAGAAAGAGTTTGGGGCAAGATAGACGATTTGGATTTTTGCGTCTCGAATAATTACTCTGCCGAGCTTTAAACGATTCGATTTGTTGTGTGATAAGCGTTGCAATTTTTGCATGTAATTTGTTAGATCTATATTCATGCATGCCACGTTTGTCCCTAGGAGAACAACCGCGGTGTATGAGGAATCCTGGAGTCTTTTGATTCTTGCCCTAGTTGTTACAAAAATAGTCAGAAATGCTTTGTAACATAGATTTATTTCAGAATCAGAAACTCGCACTTTGTAAGTGAAAATTGCATTATCTGCAAATTTCCTTGCTTTATCATCGTTATCAGAACCTTCAGTTTCAGCTGGTTCTTCTGCATGAGGTATTCTCGGGCGACGCCGTATTGGAGCATGAAAACTTATAAAACCGTTAATAAAATTGTCTTTTTCATTTTTCGTTGTCATCGCGTTGAATATATGAAGTAAATTTGCTTTGGAATCTTCAGAAATTGTTTCGAAACACTTGAGTTTTTTACATCTACAATCGGGAATCCTTAATTACCGCTTTGTTGTGATACAATGGAAAAATAAAACATACCTGTAGTGAGGTCCTGTAACTCTTTCAGGTTACTTCTTTTCCAACGTGATTAATATGGGCTTTCCCATGTATTTTTTTGATTTTAATGATTTTTTTGTCTTTTTTCTCATTTCTTTTTTTCCACTGTATAGGATTATTTTCATCTGTACGTATATTGTTCAGAATCATGCATTTTGGAAACAGTAAACCATCACTCGTGTTCGTAAAGACCTACATTTTGCAAGACCTTATTTAACAAAATTGCCTATAAATGTTACAGAGTTTCAAGACTTGTTATCAAAAATGCAGGCTAAAACAAATAAAAGTGGGAATTTTATGGTGAGATACGACCCCAGTCCACCAAATTGTGCTGTTTTCGTGCGGAACTAATTTACGATTTTTATCAACCTTATCCAATATACCGCGAGATCAAAAATTATATTGATAAAGGTTTGCCATGGAATGTAAAAAGTCTGTCTTATATCATTAAGTGTCATATTTGTCATTAACTTTTCTCTCTGACATCTTGTAGTTTTTCAATTATGGTTTACACCACAGCACACAAAACTTAGAGTAAAGTAGCCTAATATGGAATAGCTTCTAAATATGGAATACGCGTTTATTTTTTAAGTTTGTGATGACATCTAGTATGTATGTGCGTATACTAACGTCGTAATGCACTTTATATGTACTGCAAGGACGAATGGTAAAGTAGATATCTAAATAATTGTATAAATGATGAGAACCCAACTTTCGCATTTCGGGAATTATTCTAGGGAGCGCGTGCAGTTTGCTTTATAAAGTGTTAGTTACTTTTAATACACTAGTAATTTATTTCCTGGTAAGTGTGAAGATAGCTTACTATAATACTAGTATTAACGCTACGTAAAGCAATAGTTTACATTGATAAATTTATTTCAAGTTAGACATGCATCTGTTGCTTAATATGGAATAGCAAACAGTTTCTAATATGGAATAGTATTCCATATTAAGAGTACCTATCCTTCTATTTTGGTAATGTTACTGTATTAGAATTGTTTAAAAATAAATTAGATGTTATGATTGATACCTAACTAATAGCCAATGCAACAAAAAATTATGAAACATATCTTGGATATTACAATTTCATGCATTTCTTTTAGAGATGCCGAGACCAAAAGGAGAAAGGAAAAATTGGGATATAAAAAGGATGGCTGAGACTATAGCAGCTGTTAGAGAGGGACGGATGGGGTATTTAAAAGCCGCTAAACAGTTTGGGGTACCGCGCACAACATTGTTTCGACTTAGCAAGAAAAATGGCCAAACAAATCAAGTATGTCATACAAAATTAGGAAGAAAATCAGCTTTACCCTTTCATATAGAGGAAGAGTTAGCCAAATACTCATTAGATATGGATAATCGGTTTTTTGGTTTAACAAGGTCAGACGTTCGTCGAATGGCCTACCAGCTAGCTGTTTCTAATAAAATTGAGCATAGTTTTTCCACTCATCTTCAAACAGCTGGAAAAAAATGGTTAAAAGGCTTCCTGAAGAGGCATCCACATTTGACCGTAAGAAAACCCACAGGAACTTCTGCTGCTAGAGCCCTAGGCTTTAGTAGGGACAGTGTTAACCACTTCTTTGATATTCTTGAGGTGGCAATGGATAAACACAACTATTCTGCGGATAGAGTGTTTAACGTTGATGAAACTGGACTAACTGTGGTGCAATCCAAATGTAGTGAAGTTATTTCACTTAAAGGTAAGCGGCAGGTGGGGTCCATTACATCAGCAAAGCGTGGTTCTTTAATAACAGCTATATTGTGTATGAGTGCTGGTGGTACGTTTATACCTCCAATGTTGATATACCCAAGGAAAAACATGAGCACACAGCTTGAAAAAGGTGCACCACCTGGTAGTATATTCGCATGTCATCCATCTGGATGGATTCTGACAGCATTATTTACTAAATGGTTTGAACATTTTATCAGCAAAGTAAAGCCATCAAAAGATGATCCAGTGCTATTGATCTTAGATGGGCATAATACGCACACAAGAAATATAGAGCTCCTTAAACTAGCTAAAGAACACTCAGTAACCATTGTATGTCTTCCGCCTCATAGCACGCATAAATTACAGCCTCTAGACAAAACAATTATGGGTGCTTTAAAATTGCATCATAACGAGGAAATTCGAGTATTTCTGCGAACTAACAAACGCGCAGTTACTCAATTTGATATTGCTGAATTATTCGGTAGAGCATACTTGAAGATACAGTGTGGATCTAATGCAGTTAGAGGTTTTGAAGCTACCGGGTTATATCCTGTTCAACGAAATATTTTTCAAGAATCGGACTTTTTGGCATCTACACAAGAAAATGTTGAAGACCAGGCTGAAAATGTTTCCGAAAATCGTTTATCAAACAATTGTCCTGGTGAGGAATCTTCGATTATAATTCCACAAGACATCGAGCCCATTTCAACTTTAAGAAAGAAAACTGGAACTAGGGGTAGAAGACCTGGAAAAGCTAATATAATAACATCATCTCCTTACCTTAAAGAACTGGAAAGTAGCTTAAACTATTCTAAGGAAAAACAGAAGACGGCTACAAGAAATATATTGAGTGCTGCTAAAAATAAGCAAAAGGAAATCATTGAATCCAACAGACCTAGTACAAGCGGAACAGTGACCTCTAAACAGAGGAAAAGGAAAGTGTCTACTTCATCAGAAGATGATGAATTGTTAACTCTGCAAGATTCTTCAGAAGATGAGTCATTCTGTGAGAAAGGAATACAAAATCCTGAAGAAGATGCAGTATGTATGTTCTGTGAATTTCGATTCTCAGAAGATAGGGCTGGTGAAGTGTGGATTTTGTGCGTTTTGTGAAAAAAATGGGCTCATGAAGCCTGCTCTGGAGCAGATAGCAACGTTTTTGTTTGCGATTTTTGTAAATAAATATTAAAGTTAGTTTTGTAATCAATTAAGTTTGAAATAAATAACCGCAATACATTTAATGTAATACGCATTTTCCCTATTCCATATTAGGTATATAGGTATTCCAAATTAGGCGCCCTATTTTGTATGATAGCAGAAGCACAGCTTATTGAATTTTTTATTGTTTTTAAAAATTGCATTAAAATTGATGTCCAAAACTGTGAAGCAAGTCTTCTACATACATTGCTAATCGGATATATTAGTTTGTTCTCTTTGTAAAGTAGAATTTGTGTCGAGTATAGTCCAAAATGAAAATTGTATTCCATATTTGGTGCCTTTCCTCTACATAATTGAAGCGTATTTTAGAACAGGTGTGCTAGTTAATGGTATTTGGGAATACAGTAATCGTTTATGTTTGGATAATTTTCGTGAACACTTCCCAAATTTCGCAGAAGTAGCGCAAGATTTTTATATGTACATCGCACATAGTGTTGGTGTATTTCGCGTAACTGGATCTGTTACTCATAAAAAAGGTGCGGGTAGGCCACCTATTCGTACAGACGTTCGTAATCGTATGGAACAGGGCCCCATAAAATTTTTGAGACGCCTGTCCCATGAAATTGGAGTTTCTTATGAAGCATGCCGAACCATTGTAAAGGAGAACTTGAACATGCATCCATATAAGATATAATCATATCAAGCTCTTTTGCCAACAACCGCACCAGACATCTTGCGTACGGCCAGTGGTTCGTCAACAATTTAAACTGAACATTTTTTTCCGATGAGGCATGGTTTCATCTTTCGGGGTACGTAAATTCTCAAAATATTCGAATGTGGAGAACTAATAAATTGGGGTTTGGATGGCAGTCTCCCGTAGAAGGATAATTGGACCGTTTTTTTTCAATTTCACCATCAATGCAAAGAGGTGCAGAAATAACATTTTGAATGAATTTGTTCAACAACTACACGACGATGAACTTCATAATGGTTATTTCCAACATGACAGCGCAACCAGTAGATACGACACGAGAAACTATAGCCTTTCCCCGTGAGTTTTTTGATGATCGACTTATAAGTTTGCATACGCAAGTTGAGTTTCCTCCAAGGTCACCTGGTTTGACTATTATGGACTATTTTGTGTTCCCTTACCGCAAAAATAGAATTTTCAGAACTTCTGTATATAATTTGCAAGAACTGCAACAAAAGATTATTGAAGGATGTGCAACAATAACGCCACAAATGTTGCAAAATGCTTTTGATAGCATAAAAGGGCGCGCAAACGTGTGCATCGAACAAGTCGGGAGTCATTTTGAACATTTATTTTAATTTGTTTATTAATTTTTAATAAAGTGTTTTTCAAACATGTAAATCGATCTAAATAAACATATATTTACAAAATTTATGTGAGTCAAATGTAAGTATGACAGTTAACCTAATAATTTAATTGAAGACGGATGATTTACATTCCATGGCAAACATTTATCAATATAATTTTTGATCTCGCGGTATATGTAGACGGGATAGTCTTGCCGGAAATATTTTCTTCAACTTTTTGTCATCCATGGATTGTTTACTACCAAACAAATTTTGGACGTTTTATACATTAACTTTTAAGTATGTAAAAGAAGAATGCCCAAGACTAGGCTGTGACATAAATCGTAAAGCAGACTTCGAAGCTGCTAAACACGTTAGTATAAGTTTTTCCGAATTCTGGAGTTAAGGGTTGTCGGTGGCAGTACTATAGTCAGTTTAAATGAAAATATAAGAACACTTAATTAACCCAATACAATATTAGACAGTGATATTGCAAATATAATAAGTGAAATGAAAACAAAACATTAAAACCAGACGTACAGAGAGTAACACAAAATACAACGCAGGGATCTATTATGTCGATAAATATAAAGAAACTTGCTCTAAAGGTATTACATCTACCCATGAACCGTGATGAAGGGGCAGGTGCAAAAAATAAATATATAATTTAATTCAAAATCCTTAACTCAATAAAAAGAAATAAGACTTAGTTATCAAAAGTAAAGATACAAGAATTAACGCCAAAAATAATAACTAAGTACAGCTCACAGATTGAGACCTGGCCGATGGGATGCCCCTCCCACAAGGTGCGCAGTGAATCCTTATAATATTAGGATTAGCACGAGCAGTCTGGAAAAATTTTCAAGCGCATTATATGTATCTCTTTTCAGTATATTACAATTTCTTATCTGCATTTACTCGTTCGTCCGGCTAATGTATGCGATGATGAGCAAATGTTATCATTTCTTTTTTCCTAATACTTTCTCTGTCACACACTGACCATAAATCTGCGCGACTTATAGGTCGAGGCTCCTCCCATCGGCCAAGACTCAATCTGTGTACTGTATGAATTTTTAAAAGGTAAACCTTCTATTTAAGAAGTAAACTGATTTGCGTACCTTATTGTGCCATGCGTTATCAAGTTGTACGTACGCCCATGTCTTCTTATCCCAAAATACTCGAACTCCTGCACCAATGAAATCAATAGTAACAAAGGAAAAGTAGTCGGTTAGTAGTAATGATTTTTTATTATGCGTGTCAGGTAGCTTTTCATTTTTGACTAACGTAAGAGTTTCTGGTACTCCCTTCACGTGAGTGTTAATTGTTAATTGTTTCAAACACGTTGCACCAGCGTGAGTACATCGCTCATTCTAAAATCAAAAAATTAATAAATCTTTATCTAACCGTAGAAGAAATCGTACAGTAAATATAACGTTGAATTGATGGTCGTTTAGTTTTCCTTGCGTTAAAGCATAAGAACATTCACCCTGGAATTCATAATGAACACCGTCAAATGTTCTGATGTGGGAATCACCCCAGACGTCACATTGAGCCCTAACGCATCTCCACGTGCCTTTTCTACAAACACTGAAAATTTAAACTAAGTTAAAATGGCTTGGGAAATATTAATTTTTGTAGATTTAAGAATTTGAATAAAACTTAATCACCCTTTTAGAATATACAAGTTATGTAAATAATCTACATTGTATATAGTTAAACATTAGGAGTTCTATTGACTTGAGTAGTGGGAAATAACTAAATGAAAATATTATTGTATATCTGGTATCGAGATGATGTCGTAATTCTTCCTCTTTGAAAAACTCACAGTTCTCCTTCACAAACCTGACATACTCAATAACATATAAGTCCGTCAACGTAAGTATTTTTTGCCCTCAAAAATTTCTTTGGACGAATAAGTCTTTTTCACCCCAAAGACACTGCGTAGGCACGACTTCTGAAAGATGAACAGCCTGGATGCATAAACCAATGTTCCCCACAATATGATGCCGTAACTAACACTTGATTGCACATAAGCATAATATGCAGATAAATTTGCCGAGTGAATCACATATCCTGCGATGATACGTGGTGCATAATTGCATGATGATATCTTTGCCGGTAAGTGGTCTATATGCTTCATCCAGAGCAATTGAGGATCCATCCACAATCCCAAGAACTTAACTGCCGCCGTATGTTCCATATTTAGCTATTGATCTCCATAAATAATTTTTATTGGGTCCTTCTTGAAACAGCCAAAGTTGAGCACGTTGGTTTTTTCAATACTCAGCTTCAGCCTGTTTTTGTCAAACCATGAAACACAGTCCTCAGCTATAATCAGTATTTTATTGCTTGCTGCGTCTTCTATTATTGCATTAATATATATATATCGGTCTGTAATTTTCTAGTTTTGTAATTTCACCTTTCTTGTATATCAATCTAATAATAGATTTTTTCAATTCTTTTGGAAATATTTCTGATTCTATACATTCATTGACTTTTGGTTCTATTATGACCGCAAGTTCAGGCGCATATTCTTTTATGATTTTTACAGGTATTTCATCACAAACCATGGAAGAGCTATCACTTAACTGTGCAATAATGCTACATATTTCTCCCATATCATTAGGATGTAACATCAATCAGTGGTTATTGTAAGGAATATTGTTCACATCTATTTTGGTTATATTATTACACATTTCTATCAGTTGTCTATTGATTGTAGACAACCTTTCTACAATTGTTTTTTTTTATTACTTCAATGCCATCAACAGAGATATCTTCAGCTCTAAAAGAATCCTTGATTTTTCTTACCAGCTGCCAAGTAGCCTTAGTCTTATTATGTGATTCATTGAGAAAATCGCTGTTAGCTTTGTCTTTTTAAGTTTTTATTTCTATGTTTGAATTATTGCGATAGTTATTATAATCATGTATATTTACTTTTTTTCTTAGCGTGTCCTCGTATATTTTTCTGTTTTTACCTTAGTTTCCGCAGTGATTCACCGTTCTTTAGTTGTTTATTGTATCATGTTTACATAAGTCATTATATATATTTTGTTTAAATTTAATTATTAAAGTCTCATGTTCCATTGCTAAAAAAACAACTATATTTTCTTCAAATATTATTTTTATTTTAATTAGCTTTTGTGATGCAGCACACTACTTTACCTATGTAGTTATATTCGTCATAGTGTTATCAATCGTCGTCCTTGCAACCCCACTACGTGTGGCATCATGTATTGTTATATGCAAGATGAAGGCATTTAGCAAATCATTCAGTTTTTTACATGAATAATGTCCCTATTATAAAATGTTACATTAAAATCTCCCGTTAACATGAATTTTGGTTTCATTTTTATTACTGATGATAGTACTTCATCTAGTACATCTAAAAATTCATAAAAATTACCATTGGCTGTCTATACAAATTAACCACAATTATTTTATGCTCTGTCAGTTCTACAGCATTACATTCCACTATGAATCCTTGACTTTTCTGCCTTGTATTTTTCTATTCCTTAACCAGAATTCCCTTTCTTACAAAACTGCAGGAGCTACCACCATGCCTGTTTGTAGCTCAACCGAAACAGGATGCCATAGTATATCATAAAGCGTTAGTAAAAACGATTTAGTACTATGGCTTGGAGACTAAAAATGTAATTGGTGTAAACATATTCGTTTAATAGTAAACGGCAGGGTTTTATTTTAAAAATTGGTATAACGAAAGTGTTCAATCAATTTGGAAATACATGGATACTCAATACTGTAAATTATAAATTTTTCGGCATTAATAGAAATTTGAATTTGAGTTGGGGACATCACACAAATAAATTGAAAAGAATTTTCATCAACTGTTATTTTAAAATTTTAAATGTGGGTGGTTACGTGGATGTTTCAATATGCATGTGACTTTTATCACACAAATTGCACGTTTGTTAAATTTATATAATTTATTTATATTTTTGGTATCTTTAGGCTAACTTGACTTCAATCATTGTAGCATAGTAAATAGGAAACATCTGTTGTTACGACACAGACTAACAAAACCGAATGAACTCACGCCTGGTGAGGTTGTTTTCACCCATTATAAAATCCGTAAAGGGATGTTGACTCTAAGAGTTCAAGTCAGTGCTGAAGGAAGATTATTAAGAGCTGATTGCAGTATGTCGTGTAGTTTTAATACTGGCAAGTCAGACCAACAGTACATATCCCACAGTTTAACATCTGCCGAAGCCTTAGTTTCGAAATACACGTTGGTATCGGGAAAAAACTAATGCAGTCCAAGCATTTAATCCAGTCCTATACTAAAGACACTCAGTATCACGCCTTGTAGTTGTGTTTTATTCACATGCTTTTAGAATTAACGTAATAATATATTGCTTCATTCTCATGATTTATAAAATTGGTGGTATATTATTCTGTTTTGTTTCAGAGTTTGCAACATGTTCAATTAATAGATCTTCACAAGGTGTTAACATTGTCAAATACATATACAATAAATTTGAATAATTCTAATGTTTGTTATAAAAATAAGTTGCAAATGGAAAAACACAAAAGTTCTTGCTGATTAGGTGTTCCTTTAAATCAACATTAACTTAATACACTTCTTCTGTGCGTAAATCTGTAAGCCTTTTAGGACTTTTAAGCTAGATTTATTGAGAAATAGCATTGCTTTGTTAACATTTCTTATATGTGAGCAACAATAGTTATATTACCAATTAATTTTTCATTCAGATGTAATCTAAACTCACGGCAGTAACTTCTATTTTGTTTATCGGTAAAAGTGATTATACTAATCGCCAATTTTACTTGTGGAACGATGTTTTGTTTTTTGCATTTGCTGTCTCTAGATGACCATCGAAGTCTTATTCTTATTTCTGAATCACAGTCGTTTTCTTGTCGACAAGTCTCTGATTTTTCTTTCGAGTTTTTAATTTATTTCTGAGAAAGCTCTAAGCAGCTATCACGTAAAAACGCAGATCTATTTTTTTGCTATTTATGCCACATAATTATTTCATTCAATCTACTCGTGTACGAAATTATAAATGTAATAGCTTATTCTAGATTGATATATGTCCTTTGCCGGGGTATTTCTCGTTTTGAAAAGTATATAATAAGAAGAAAATAATATTTTTATTAAATACAACAATATGCGTATTAATACGATTACATTACATGAACGCAAATGGAACACAATCATGGCAGCAAAACAAATGTCCTAAATCTTTGATAGAACTGTCAAATTTAAGAGGAAACTAAGAAGTATTTGTATAATAATGATTTTATGGCTTTTTTTTATGATAGTCCGTTGACAATTTCACATAGTGATAGTGACTCGCGATATATATATATATCATTATATAAGACTTTTATAAATTTCCTGAATATGTAACTAATGTCTTTATTACAGGGATATACGTAAAATAAAAATTAATAATTGTGATTTTTTTAGAGTGTTCTTTGATTTGTCAAAAGATACATTCCCATTGTAACTCCTTACCTTTACCCATACAAAATTTCTTACAAAACCTGTATATTCAGTTTAATAAATACCATTTTCCATGATTTTCAATTTTAACTTCGTTGTCTACATCGCAGGCTCCTGGAGAACAATCCTTTACGGTGCAATGCCATTCACCATTTTTACAGGTGCTGTAAACAGGCACATTTAAGTTTCAAATTACAGTTTGTTTAATCTTTAAGATATAAAACATGGTCTTTTCCTATAACATTGCAATCTGATATTCCCAATGATTTATTTCGTATTCTTTCTATTATTATATTTTTATAGCATTTAAAATAAATATTGCGAAAGTTTTCATATTTGACGACCTTTTACTGTACTTCGTCTTTAAGTTTAAGCAATTATCATTTTTTTTGTCACTTATAAATACAAAATAATAAATTTATAAATAAGCCTGTAAATAGAAGAAGACTATTTATTGTAATTCAAATTTTATTAAAACATGTATATTCTTTGTTTTTATCCCGATTCCACTTCCTGAATCTAAGAAATTCCCGAATTAGCAATATTATTTCCTGATACGCATGCATCTTTCTTAAATTCATTGCGATCTACCAGTTGAAAGAGTTATTAGTAAGACTTTTTGATCTTCATGGTTTTTTATGAAAGCTGACCACTTTAACGTGATTTTACGATTTTTAAAGTGTCAGTTTCACAATCAGATACAAATAAAATGAAGCAAGCAGATAAGAGAAATAGTTGAACTTATATGAAATGTTACAAAAACATACAACTTACCAAGTGTTACAATCCTTCTTTTTCGTTGCATTTTCAGCAGAACACTGCTCACAATGCTGTTTCACACATTGGAAAGCCCCATTTCTGCATGTGCTGTCAAATAATAATAATAAAGTAATATAAAGGTAGTATATAATAGTAAGTAATATATTAGTGATTTTCAAGAGCATAAGCAAAAGACGGTTATATAAAATATATTAAAATTATTTTCCGCAATTACTTTGTATTACTTATGCAATTCCACCAAAAGGTTTAAGTCTACCATAAACATGCATTTAATGCAACTACATAAATAATAACGACGCAAACTGTGTAATTAAAAATTCCATATATATATAACATCTGTCTGTTGTTTTATTGAATTTACGGCAAAGAAAAAACGAATATATATATACATACATATCAGAAAAAGAAAAATATTGGGTATAATCCGCTGTAGAGCAACCGTAAACACGTGTTTCTGACTAATTGGTCGTCATCAGTACGGTGTAGCCAAGGAATAAGGTGGGATAACCTTGGAGATGTAAGCTAAACGGAAGACCATCAGGTGACAGACCACCATTTGCAGCTTCAGCCAGAAGATCCTCGGTTCTGAGGACAACAACTAACGTCGCCACGAGGAAGACAATGTCAACCTGCGTGCCATCCGAGACCCAGGAAATGTAAATGAAAGAATAAGAAATTATTGCGGATACATAAAATATCAGAAAAAGAAAAATATTGGGTATAATCCGCTGTAGAGCAACCGTAAACACATGTTTCTGACTAATTGGTCGTCATCAGTACGGTGTAGCCAAGGAATAAGGTGGGATAACCTTGGAGATGTAAGCTAAACGGAAGTCCGTACTGATGACGACCAATTAGTCAGAAACACGTGTTTACGGTTGCTCTACAGCGGATTATACCCAATATTTTTCTTTTTCTGATATTTTATGTATCCGCAATAATTTCTTATTCTTTCATTTACATTTCCTGGGTCTCGGATGGCACGCAGGTTGACATTGTCTTCCTCGTGGCGACGTTAGTTGTTGTCCTCAGAACCGAGGATCTTCTGGCTGAAGCTGCAAATGGTGGTCTGTCACCTGATGGTCTTCCGTTTAGCTTACATCTCCAACGTTATCCCACCTTATTCCTTGGCTACACCGTACTGATGACGACCAATTAGTCAGAAACACGTGTTTACGGTTGCTCTACAGCGGATTATACCCAATATTTTTCTTTTTCTGATATTTTATGTATCCGCAATAATTTCTTATTCTTTCATATACATACATATATATGTTGTCACTGGATTCCGGGTTTTCTTCCGCGTTTCCACTGCTTGGACTTTGGAAAGGCCGATGCTGGTTTCTTGATGACGTTTCGGCAAAATCACACTTGCCATCTTCAGGTCTGCGATAACTGTCTGCTTCTGCTTCTTGTTATTCGTAAACTGCAGAAGCAGACAGTTATCGCAGACCTTAAGATGGCAAGTGTGATTTTGCCGAAACGTCGTCAAGAAACCAGCATCGGTCTTTCCAAAGACCAAGCAGTGGAAACGCGGAAGAAAACCCGGAATCCAGTGACAACACATACTACATAGTTAGGAAAATCTTTCTCAAGCATATATTTGGCTAAGGCACATCTATTCTCCCTCGTTCTGATGTCACTTTTGTATAATGTAGATAGCCAGCTTGCAGCTTGACCAGTATGACTTATATCACATTTGATTTGTATTTTGTGTCCATTTCAGCTATAGTGTTTGAAAAGTAATCTAACAGATGGTCTGTCATTAAAATTCTCATTTCTATGGTTGATGGGAGTGCTATAGAGAATCTTTTGGACTAGAGCTTTTTGATATTAGTTACTAAAAAAAAAATTTGACAAAATGTATATATTTTGTTTGTGATAATCGTGGTGGCTAATTTTAAATACTCTGTTTTTCATAGCTGTTATTTATTCTATGTTGCACACGATAGTTAGAGTAATAATTCAATATTCTAGTTGAGTTATTTCTTTTTCTATACCAGTCTATGGTAATCATTGTGCCTTTTCTTATAATTTTAGTATCTAAAAATTAAACACTAAAAGTATAAGAAAGACGCACCAGTAAAAACAATTTATAAAAATAGCCCAATTACCTAAATTCACTTTCTATAGCTATGTAACCTATATGCAAGATTAGTAAACATATTACAATAACGCAAAGTGCATTGAAAGTTATTATAGTAAAATAAAACATGAAATAAATTTTATATGATTGAATTATTATTATATTATGAAAATCAGTATTATTAGTATTTATGTTAGTGTTAAGACAAACAGGCAAAAATGCAAATACCACTGCAGTAAATCAAATCAAAATAGCCACATGTGTTTGAATCTAATTACCTCAAACACCTATGAGGAGAGGATTTATTAAACATTATAAGATTATTGCAAGTAATCCTACATACCATGTGGTGCATGAATCAGGTTTGACTACACTTCCAGCGTCAAAAACACCTTCTTTTGAATGGCATGGACAATCTTCTGGTTTTATACAGAGCGATTGATAAGGATCGTAAACATATTCATCAGTACACTGGCATCCTTCTCTACATGTTTCTATACTTTCGACTTTATAAACGTTCATGTTCTGGAAAGAAGTATGTTTGAAATTAATATGATCAGAAATATGTTTTACCAGGTAAATATGTAACTATAGAAGCTTTTATTTCGAAATGAAATTTGATCATTTGGAATTGTTAGGACCTTTTGGCATTGATACCAAAGCCCTTCACAAAATGGTTATGTCGAAGTACGTTTGGATTTTAAATAATATTAATAAGTGAAGTGTCTTAATTTCCATTTTTATGCATATTATACACTTATATCTCTTATTCAGTCAAAAATTTTAGAAACGCATTACAAATATTCCATTCTTTCTGCTGCCTCGTTGTCTGTCCATTACATCGCTTTGTTGACATGCTTTTTATTTACATACCATGATAGTTGATGCTTCTCTTTAGTTATTTTTGCCTTTAAATGAATTTTTCGAAAGAGGAGCTCATAGAGATGATATTTGCTCGTGGGGCTAGCAAAGATATCCATTTTTAGCATCAAGAACATATGCCATGGAATATACCGAACGAAGAGCACCGGATAGTAAGAAAACGTTTGAAAGTTTGTTGATAAGGTTTCTTCGAACGGGTTCAGTAAATTACGTCAAACATGAAAGAAGTAAGACTCTGGTTACAGAAGATAATGAAGTGACAGTCCATTGTGGAAAATCCGCACGTATCTACAAGGATAATTTCGAAACAACACGCAGCAGTGACTTCTATCACTGCTGTAAAAAGGATTTAAAAAAAACATAAATTTCACCCTTACAAAATTCAAAATTAACAAGGTTTATTACAAACGGATTTCGAAAGAAGACTAGTTTACTGTGAATGGCTACTTTTACAATTACGACAAGATATTACTTTTCTAGACCATATGATTTTCACAGACGAAGTAAAATTTCCTAATTGTGGAATAACGTACAGAAAAAATTCCCAATATTATGACACTGCAAAACATTTTATAGCAAAAAAATGGAGTGCATCATAGGGGAGGCATCATAGGAAACACTATTATTGGTCCATTTTTTTAACAATACTTTAATTCAATCTACACAAACTTCCTAAAAAATAATTTACCATTGCTATTAGAAATTAACGTCAAATAACGTCATCAGGAGATTGTGGTACCAACATGATGGTGCACTATCACATTATGGTGCTGCTGCAAGAGCACATTTAGATAGCGTATTCACCAATAGGTGACTTGGGAGAGGAAGCTTGATAAGCTGGCCACCGCGATCACCAGATCTCAGAACTTGTGAATTCTTTCTGTGGCCAACTGAATTGTAAAAAAACATTATTTACGCAACACCTACTATATGCAGCAACGAATAAGAAACGCTTTTCTTCAATTAAGTAAGAACAACATGGCTCAGAATGAAAATCTTTTGATACAGAGGCGGTTGAGAGCATGTGTACAGCCGAACGGAAATATATTTGAACATATTTTAAATTAAGATTGTTTTATTATGGAAAAATTTCAAAATGCAATTGAAAAACTAATAACAAAGAATTCAAAAACAGGTGTTTGTAAAAGTTATTTTATGTTATATCATTTCATGGCCAACCAACGCATATTGCATGTTATGTACATAGTTATATTCCAAAAGGTTATAACTGAAAATATTAGAAATAAGTACTATATTATTGACACCATTTTTAAGGGGCAATTTTAGAAGGAATTTGCTAACTCACAAAAATTATAGGTTCGATATAAAAAAAAAACTAGAAAGTAGTCAATAAAGATCGATAAATTAGGTACGGCATATTTAACACCCTTGCATTCACGTTGTTCAACCTCAAAACAAATAACGTATTAGTCCATAAATTAGTAACACAAGAGTTATGTGTGGAATTGTGCTCATTTTCAATTCAAGCTTGAAATGTTAGATGCTGCAGATGTCAAGATTTTAACAAAATTATCATACATCATTGCAATGACCTGTATATTTGTAAGTAAAAATAAAAGAATGTGCAATAGCATACTACATACTGCTATAGCTTTGTCTCAAATTAAAAATAATAATCTTATACTACCAGTAATTAATCAAAACAAAGTTAATACAAAGCAGCATAATATATAGCAAATGCAGAGATTGCGTTGACATAAAAAAAACTACTTCAATAAATTTATAAATTCAATCCCTATAAACATTTGTATTATTTTTGTGAGTTCTAGCAGTGTTTTCTCCTCTATTTGCCGACAACATTTCTTATTTAAATTAAATGGACAAGGTTACAAAAAAAAAAACTAAATCTCATAAAATATTTGTATTTTATTCAATACTAAATAGCGTCGATAAATAAATTCCTTTGCCACATGTGGCTGTAAAAGAAATTATCCTTTTACTTTCCAATCACAAAACAACAAAAAATTTCATATTTTTACATGTACGAAAAACAGATCGCTTTATAAATGCGCATAACACATTGCTTTTTAGATATATCATATGGATTCTTAAAATATAATATTACTCTTTGCTACGTTTAAATTTTCTAATATTGTGTAGTTTCAAAGAAATAAATTTTTCCCTTTTACGACGCAGAAATTTCATTTCAACAAAGACATTCATCCTCACGAGATGCCCCTGAAGATACAAAATCTCGCAAAGCAGAAAACACCTTGATAAGACTGTCACCAATCATCATATGCAAATATTTACACGTTGTACATACTACAAATTGGCTATTCTCATTCAAAAATGTTCTTACCTTTTACATAATTAAATATACTTGAAATCCGTACTAAGATTTTAGTTAATGACTTGTTAATAATGTATAGTTAACATTACTGACAAACATTGCCACGTTGTGCCATCAATGCCCTTTTAACATTATTAACAATACTCCCATGACTTGTTAAATTAATCTACTTATAGCAAAGTAAATAATATTTCTATTCAAATTATTAACAATGTTAATCGCTTTGCTAAAGATGAATATTTTCACATAGCATCTTTAACAAAATTTATTTCAAGAAAAACTTACTTATAATGTTCATACATTTCATCAAATTCTTCTTGATATTGATCTACCATATTAATGATAATAAGAAAAAATGAAATTAAACTAAATGACAATAAACTAATTATAATATGATAAAGTACTTATTGAAAATCAAAAATAACTCAATACATTTACTACAAATGATTTCTATGCAGTGTATCTGTACGCCTGCAATCATCAAACAGAATTTTTACATTCGAGCAATTTAAAAGATTAGTAACTTCTCCCGAAGATCGACTTCTCTCATATCGGCAACTTCTCTTATTTTTCCGTCGTTCCCGGTCTTTTATTCGTTCTCAGTCATCGAAAAAAAAACATTCTTTATCTGCAGCGCCACAATCCACGCACTAATGTTTATGTTGGTATTGTCCTGCTCATATTTATTTTCTTCACGTTTTCCCTAGGCTGACCTGTACCCATATCATTTTGACATTTAGAAATTACACAAAATACACGCACATAAATTATTTATTATTGTTAATGTCTTTGCACATTTGCGATTTTCTTTTTTCTATTAACGCCATCCCTTATTATGTTTATAGATGAATTCGTTACCACTTTCATCATTGTTTAAATACTTTCGTTTTCCATTGTTTAACACTATCTGTATTTTTCTTTTGCAGACATCTCCTTTAGTAATAATAGGAAATACATTGCATATGACTGGAATACTTCCTTCTTTAATTACATCGTTAGGAGCCTGGACCTTGACAACTCCATTCCTGTCTTCAAACCATCCTCTCTCGTCTTCGTGTAGGTTAATTTGTAAGCAGCTGTTAACAATATTAAACATTGTTTTTTCTTTGTAGATTTATTCAGATTAAACCAATTATATCCTGTTATTTCTGGAATTTTCCTGGATTAAACTGGATTTAACCTGCAATTACTGAAGTTTTTGCTTTATTACCTCGTGTCGAATAAAAAATATACCTTTTTACATATTCTTTTTTAAAATTATGCTTAGATATAAGTGTCAGGTATTTATCATATTGTTAAGTGTGACCATAGAATGTCTAACAAATAACAATCTTTATAAACTTATTTTATTTCTTACGTCTACTCATGATGAAAGATGTTTTCATGTCGTGAATGTCTAATTTCACCCTTTTCATACAACTTTACGGCATTCAAATGACTACCTTTTTGACTATTCCATCCTTCATCATTACTCTCTCTCTGTTATTTATTTTTAACACATTATTAAGTTTGAATAGTGGTTGACTACTCAATATATTTAATGCCACTCCTACACAATGCATAAAATTTGGTTCGGCCTTTGTATACTGAAATTGCATCTTGTGTTCCTCGTTTCTATAAATATAGAATACATGAATTCTATTTTTGTGTTTATTTTTGTACCTTTTAAATAAATTTTGTTTCAATTTCAATTATCATACACCTAACATTATAACATTACGCCGTTGCGGTTATACAACTCATAATTCATTTATCAATAATTATGCTTACTACTAAAAATTGTTTCCTTATCCTATTACTAAATTATTTATTTATATTATAATGCCTAACCAATATAGGGGTCACGGCAATACGTACGTAATGTCTTATTTCTACGTTATTAGCTTTCATGCTTCCGCCACACTTTTGCCGCATCCGGTATACATGAAGTAAAGCTTATTATAAGTATTATTGTATTATTAATATTACTGTTTCAAATTTCAAAATGCTTTATTCATTTAAGTCCAGTCGTGGAATGTACCCTTGATTACTGATCCCTAGTCATAAGCCTAATTTGTAAATGACAAACTAGTAATTAACTATAAAGGACGATATTAATACAAGTAAAGTCTTTTCTAATATTCATTTAGTTGTGATATACATGACATAACTTTAATGTTCCTTTATACCAACCATTGAGAAGAATTGATTTATAAGGTGTTTCAAGTTCTGAATATATATTAGTAGGTAACTGAACCCTTTTTGACAAACCTAAAATATTCTAAAAATAACTAAAATGATCATCGAAAATGTTACCATTAACGATTTATAACATTGAATATAATCACCACACTCTCTTGATGTTTCCAACAAGTAGTGAAGCGTTGTGTAGTATAATTCTAGAATTGAAAGATACTAATAGCGTAGGTAATGATGAAATACCAATACAATTACTAAAGGGGAGTGCGCCTGAGTTTGCCGTACTTCTGAAGCCGATAGCGAACAATTGCTTAAAAAATAGAATATTTCCTAATAAATTAAACAAATCTAATATAATTCTAATTCACAAGAAAAGACATATAGCTGATATCAAATATTATATACCGCTGTCTACTTTTTCCCTTTGCAAAATTGTGGGGAAGATTGTCTTCAAGCGTCTGGCAGTTTCTCTTAACAAATATAATGTCTTATCAGCACAGCAAAATGGGTATATGTCTGATAGATCTACATCAATAGCAATTTATCAAGTGCTAGCGGATGTAATCAACTGAATCAACAATAAACAATGAATTATTATAACGTAATGTAGCAAAAATTAGAACTAATAGGTATTAGAGAACGGCTCTGGAATTAATTCGATATTAATTGTGCGGCAGACAAAACTGTGATTGATCGTGGCAGTGGCTTGAGGTCTGCATAGATATCTGTCGAGAAGGGAGTACTACAAGGATCGGTGTTGGGTCCTCTTCTATTCTTAATTTATGTAAATGATTTTCCGTCGGTAACGACGTACACAACTGTACTTTTCGCTGATGACACCTCAGTTGTAATACGAAGTAAAAATAATGAAATCAGCAGAGAAACAACTGAAACATCTTTATTTGATAATTGATTTTAACAAAATCATTTATAGTTTATTCCAAATTATAAGAATATAACTTTGAACGGTTCTAATGCTTTTATTGCACCATCTGCGGCAATAACTACCTGGCCGTTCAATACGATTATCTTTTACGCAAACAAACTGAAAAAACACAAAAATAATTATCGTTACAGAAAGTGGTGCAATAAAAGCATTAGAGCCGTTTAAAGTTATATTCTTATAATTTGAAATAAACTATACAGTTGAATATGGAAAAAACAAATATATTATATTTTTCGTACTTCAAAAAAGATTTTTTAATTATGGGGTATCGATATCAAGATATAAGAACTGGAGATGATGTGAGATTTCTGTGGCTGCAAGTGGAATCGCAATTCAACTGGAATCAACGTCCGTAAATCAGCAGGCGAGTGTTTCTGCGTATTATGCTTATGTCCAGTCAAAGTTGCGATATGGTATTGTTTATTGGGGGCCATCTGCGGACTTGTGATATTCATCCTTTAGAAATTATGCGTTAGGAACATTTTTAATATGAGAAGAACTGATTCATGCAGGGACGTTTTCTAAAGCAAAAAAAAAAACTCATATTGTTGTGCCTGTAAGTGATGGAATGTGCTATGCTCGTGAAAGAAAATTATGAATTATTTAAACATCAAGAACTTCACCACTGCTATGGAACCAGGGAAACAACACAGGTTTCTCTTTTACCACCACAGTCTGCCAAAAGTATTGCGCAGAGGAGTGCATCTACTCGAATAGTCTATAGATATAATCATTTACCTTGTGATTTAAAAAACCTAATAAAGAATATTTTTAAGAAAAGTCTGAAGACCATATTAATTAACTGTGCTTTTTACAAATTGCAAGAGTTTTTCATGTGCAAATTCGAATGTGTATATAGCCATTACTTTATTACTTTTATAACTTGATGTATTTAAAATATTTTATCGACGACTAAACAATAAAATAGGTATTATATTAATCGCTATTAGTTAATAATAACACTCATAATACCCGGAGGGAATAATAAAATGCGACCGGGGAATAATGAGACATAACGTTACCATTATTCCCTGCATTCCGCCAATAAGAACATAACGTTCCCAACGTTGTTGTAGTAAGGGCAGATAAGTCCGGCCATTTTACTAACTGTCTAACCGTCAAACGTCATATTGATATAGTTATCTGACATTTTCGTTTGATTATCTTGATTTTTTTTAGTAATCTTCATTTAGTCGTAGATAAAGTAGTGTATACTAACTCGCAATAATGACTATTATTCCCTTAAGCCGAGTTAGTCCCTCGTCGCTTCACGGCTCGGTTCGTAAATTCGGCTCTCGGGAATAATAACTGTCATTATTGACTCGTTGTATAAACTACTATTATATAAAGATTGAAAGAAGTTATTATTATTATTATTAGTATTATTAATATAATAATTCTACAGAATTGTCTGCCGAACAAAATACGAAATTTAAAACATTTTACTTACCAGGCAGGTTCTAGGATTGGGGTATACACATGGCGTATATACAGAATGATTTAACCCACACCTCTTATTTAAATCGTCCAGATAAGGAACTTCTTTCAATTCTTCTACATCGGGTTCCGTTACAACCCATCTAGCATTGGTGCAAGTTCTGCATTATATAAAACAAAATCTCATTATTCGAAGGTATTTTATAAATAAAAAAAACATACAATAATTCTTCTTCGTTTTTGAGACATTTAAAACCTGCCGGAAATACGATACCATCAATCCTACACTTGCACTGCTCGATTGGAATACAGTGACCTTCTTCGTTCAACGTTTTACCGGCAGGGCAATTACATCCTTCGACGCATACGTCAGCACAGAATGGACGAACTGCGATATCCTCGCAACTCCTGGTGCATTTGGTGCTACAGGTTTGATATTCTAAACCTGCTGGACATTTTATTTTACATTCAGGTACATTCTCTCGCCAATTCACTGAAATTTGCTTTCTTCCACATTCATCCGCGAAAACCGTTATTGAGTCGCAGTACGATTTAGACACCTAGAAGAATCATAAAATTTCGGATTTAATATTAATTCGTATACCTAATTGTATTTACTCACATTTTCCTTGAAATAACAGGCATCGTAAACGCAATTTTGATAATCTGTTTCAGGATCGGTAGCATTACATTCTGAAAAAATTTAATGTTTTTTTTTTGCATTTTACTTATACTAAATATGTCACTCAATACTTATATAGGGGAGACTGGGGCATAGTGGCCCCCCGGGGCAGAGTGATCACCCTTCAAAATTCAATGTAAAGGTAAAAATAGGAATCTTATTTATGTATTCACATGTTACCAATAGAGGTCGCTACAGTGTTGAGAAGTTTCAGACAGTTCCCCTGTGTTCAACCGAAGTTATTAAAAAAAAAGTGTTTTTTCCGAGGTCTGATCTAATGTAAGTACTAACTTATTTTATTTGTAGATTCTGTAATATAGCACGTAACAGTTTTGAACTGGTTAAGTATAAAGTGACTTGTTATTGCAATTAACCTATCTGAAGCTTCAAAGTAATAAATGTTGCCTAACAAAAGAAATTTTTTTTTTAACTGATAACGAAGTTGGGGCAATGTGGACCCCTATGTGTCCACAATGCCCCGGATAGGGTCCACATTACCCCGGAACGTCTAAGATTTTGTTTTTTATTTTTCAAGGGTGTAATAATGGTTCGAAATCGCAAGAGATCATCGAGCCAGCAGAACTGGAGTGCAGATAATATGCTAAAGGCAATAGAAGCGGTTCACAATGGAATGGCTTGGAAGACTGCAAGCAAGAACTTTTCTGTTCCGAGGGCTACACTTAAAAGACGAGTGTTAAACAAAAATAAGGATGCAGTTTCAAATAAGAAAATTTTAGGCGCCAAGCGGTCAGTATTTACTCCAGATCAAGAAAAAGAACTCGTAGACCATATACTTAAGATGGAAGAAACATTTTTTGGTTTGACTACGAAAGACATACGATATATGGCGTTTAGTTTGGCGGAAAAAATAAAATTAATCATCCGTTTAATAAAGAACTTGGTTTAGCTGGAGAAAACTGGCTGAGCGGTTTCCGTAAACGTCATCCAGAACTTACCTTGAGAAAGCCAGAGGCAACATCGGCTGCTAGGGCCCAAGGTTTTAATAAACCCAACGTCGAAAAGTTTTTTCAGTTGTTAAAGTCTGTAATGGATAGGCATAATTTTCCGGCTCATCGTATATTTAATGTGGACGAAACAGGTGTCACCACTGTTCAAACAAAATCTTCAAAAGTTTTGGCACAGAAGGGACGTCGACAAGTTGGTAGCATAACATCGGCTGAACGTGGTCAATTGTCCACAGCAGTTATATGCATGTCCGCTGGAGGAAATTATGTTCCTCCAATGCTGATTTTTCCAAGGCAGCGGATGAAACAAGAATTAACCGATGGCGCTCCTCCTGGCACAATATTTGCTTGCAATAAATCAGGATGGATGCAACTCGAAATATTTTCTTCCTGGTTTGAACATTTTATAAATCATACGAAGCCTACTGCCAAAGACCCAGTACTTTTGATTCTTGACGGCCATATGACTCACACAAAAAACCTTGCCGTAATTGAAAAAGCACGAGATAACAACGTTACCATATTGTGCCTGCCTCCACACTGCAGCCACAAGTTGCAACCGTTGGATAGATCATTTATGTTTCCGTTAAATACGTTTTACGTTAGTAGCATTGAAAAGTTTCTACGTAATAACCCAGGAAGGACGGTTACACAATTCCAAATTTCAAAATTGTTTGGTGAAGCGTATTTAAGAGCTGCAACGCCTACCACGGCTATTAATGGGTTCAGAAAATGTGGAATCTGTCCTTACAACCCCGACGTCTTCACAGATGTAGATTTTGCGGCCTCAGAAGTTACGGATCAACCATTGATGCAAAATTCACAGCAAAAAGTATTGGATGAACCTGCTGAAATCTCGACTGAGATTGAATCTAAACGTAGCTCAAGCTCCACGTTGATGTTTCCAAATAGTCCAAGATCCCCTCAGCCCTGTTCAAGCTCCATGAACACGTTTCCAAATTGTCCTCCAAGTCCTCAACCAACTTCTTCTTGCAGTGGTGGCACTCGTAGTGCGTTTCTCGTTAGTCCTAAAGACATCAATCCTATTCCCAAAAGCACTCATATTAGAGTTCAAAAAAGAAAGAGGGGAACAGCCACAATTTTGCCTGACAGCCCATATAAGAATGAATTACAGAAAGAGAGAGATACGAAGGAGGAAGCTGAAAAACAAAAACTGAAGAGGCAAGACCAAAAAAGACTTAAACAAACGTGCAAAAATGTGTTTCAAACTCAAATAGAGACGGAAGCGTCAACATCCCAGAAAAGGACTAAAAGTCTCAAGAAATCTAAAAAACTCGCTACGAACAATCACTCTTCTAGTGATGAAAGTGGCGATCCAGGAAACGACACAGATGATGCAGAATGCCTGTTCTGTGGAGACACCTATCTCCGATCAAGAACTGGGGAGGATGGGTGCGGTGCATTCAATGTCTTCAGTGGGCCCATGACCAGTGTGCAGGAGTCGAGGAAAACGACGAGGATTATACCTGCGACAATTGCCTTTAACATAGATTTTTATTTTTTGTAATAGTTTCTGTAAAATTGCTATTAAACTCTTATTAACATTTATTTATACCTAAAAATTTCACTGTGACAACTTTACCCCAGGTATTTGGGGCAAAGTGGTCACTTTCCATTTTTTTTTTAAATAATTATTTTGACTTATTTGCTAAGCAAAAAAAAAAAATTAAAAAAATCAGAGGTTTACAAGAAAAGTTAATAAAACTGAAGCATCTTGGATCTGGATTCTATTACCGCGAATAAATTAATACGCGAAATTTTTGCCTTAAGGGGTCCACTATGCCCCGGTCTCCCCTACACAACTAATTCGTATATGGATGAATCAATAGACATCTGCACTAAACTAGCATTGCGAACGACAACATACAGACACGTGTTTCAATCTTACATAGATCACGTCAGTATAGCGTCGTGTTGTCACAATGCCTGTAGACCAACCCCTTATATATTAACTTGTCTACCAAATACCTATGAATAGAATGACTTTATACCAGAGTGGCGACAGTATATAGAAGATACAATAAGGTAAATTCAGTCATTATGTGGGTACCATGTGGATATGTGTCAAGCGGTATAATAACTTATAATTTCGTTTTAATTAACAACGAAATTAATAACAGGTGTTTTGTATATCAGCATTTGGTAAAATACCAAAACTTGTCTATATATCTATGTGTAAAACAAAAATAAACGATGAAATTCAAGAAAAATAGAGACTTTTTTGTTATTCTAACCTGATGATTCTAAGCAATTCAGATATTCAAGTAAATATGTGGGTTTATTCATAATAGTCCGATATATGTATAAAACTAAAATGCAATAATAATTTCAATAATAATGAAATTCTTATTATAACAGGAACATGAAACATGTGCAATAATGAGATGATGAGGGTGCATCGGAGAACATTTTGCATTCACGACTGCTATTGACCCTAATGAATGGAGGAAATATAGAGAAAAAAGAAACCTGGCAAGGAGAAAAATCCGCCAACTCGAGGAAGCCAACTGGGAGAGTTTTAATGAAGATCTTATATGGAGAACAAAAAAAAATCTGGAAGATGCTACGAAATAGACAACTAGAGATAAACGAGACCACGAAATAAATAGTATAACGGCAGAACAATTGGGAAAATACTTTAAAGACATGTACGACGTCACAGAGCACCGGAAACGGGATGTTG
Organism: Amphimallon solstitiale; assembly: GCA_963170755.1. NCBI lineage: Eukaryota > Metazoa > Arthropoda > Insecta > Coleoptera > Scarabaeidae > Amphimallon > Amphimallon solstitiale. The sequence continues at coordinate 129,937,001 of OY720680.1, forward strand.
ATAAGCAAAATGAAGTTTTAATGACATAACAAGAAATTCCAAAGGCACTAAAACAGCGAGGCTTCCCGGAAAAACCTCTTGTCGACAGACGCATTATTCATAATTAGACAAATAACTGAAAAAGTTATCATACTCCACTCGCTTGCTTTGTGGACCTACAGAAGGTGTTCAATCAAGTACAGTTACACAACGTTGAATCGATATTGGTGGAAAATAATGTGCGAAAGTCATTAATCAATGTAATACATATATAGCCTTCATATAAACGCCAAAACTATAATACATACCAGAAGCCAATATACAAAAGGGATACCATGCTCATCAGGAATCAGTCAAGAAGACTCCTTAAGTCCTGCTTTGTTCAAGACAATCATGCAAAAAAAAATAGAAATTTTAAACGATATGGATTGATACCAAATGAGCAACAAACAAGAAAGAGCAGTATGGAGGATGCCTTACTAGTCGAAAACTCCGGGCAGACGAGACCCGGGCCGCCCGAAGAATACATGGGTACAGAGCTGGCAGTCTTAGTCCACCGAGACACCATAGAGGAACATTGCAAAGAAAATCAAGCATTTGCCTACTTTAAAAGAAGAAGAAGAAGAAAGAGAAGAAGAAGATGAAGAAGAAGATGAAGAAGAAGATGAAGAAGAAGATGAAGAAGAAGATGAAGACGAAGAAGAAGAGGAAGAAGATGAAGAAGAGGGAAAAGAGGAAGAAGAAGAAGGAAAAGAAGCAGAAGAGGAAGAAGATTGGTATTATTGAAGAAGCCACATCTCCAAAATAGAATGAGTAGGGGAATTTGGAGGATCCATGGCCGTCGAAGTAATGGTGGCCACGTGATTTCTCGGACCTTAACCAGACTGATATAAAAAGTGAACTTATGGTCCATCAAAAACTTTGCTGATAAAAGTAATGCATTTATCGCTGAATCCGCGCGCTTGTACAATAACGAATATATTCTTGTAAGTCTTAATGTTTTTATAACCGATCTTTGCAATTGAAATGGGCAAGTAATTACTGCCAACAATAGTATTTGAAAGCCCACAAAACTATATTCTGATCAATTTTAAATGCTGTTTACCAGCCACCAGGGCCTGTAATATTTTGATTTTTTATCTACTAAATGCTTAATGTCTACGAATAGATGCCTCAAAAATTCCAGCAGACCTACAAAAAAATTCATAGACTAAAGAGCAATTAATAGCATCTTTAAACGCAATTGAAGAAGGAAGATCAAAACGAGACATTGCCAGATGTTATGGAATTCCTCGCAGCACATTATAATTGTAATATCAAATGAAAAACATACAAGGACCACGTTTAGGACGTTATTGTATAGTCACCCCACAACAAGAGGAAGAACTGGCACAACATACGATTCATCTAACACAACTTTTTTATGCTTTAATTAAAGATAGTGTGAAAAATGCCGCTTTCACTTATGTCTTAATAAACAATATTAAGTGTCATTTCAATTTAGAAAAGCAGTCAGCAGGTAATGACATACTATAATTTTCTAAGAAGAAATCAATCGATTTCTTTAAGAAAACCGAAGGCAACAAGTATAAATCGAATTATAGCTTTAAACAGATAAGTAGTTGCGCGATTTGTCATAAATTTTAGAAAGATTTTGGAAGAAAATTCTAAAATTGAACCACCACAAATATATAATTTAGACAAAATTGGTCTGTCAATAGTGCAAACCCCAGGGAGAATTCTAGCTCGAAGTGGTCAAGAACAAGAATTTGCGACTAGCTGAGAACGAGGATGATCAATCACGGGATGGAATCTCCGATAGTTCGACGATTACTATCGGTGGTATATTATAACTTACTTTTAAAAATCTCGCTTTTGATTATACTGCATCCTTTCTCGGCCTCTGCTCTTGCACCGGGATTGATATCGCAAGGATGCTTTTGTGGTGTTAGGGGCTCATTTCGGCATGAGTACTCTGTTTTCCAACTGTTTCCAAAGACGATAGGATCGTCGACTATTTCTCCATCTGGCGTCAAGAAATCATCACTCTGATCCTCATTGAACGTTCCGAGAAGACCCTAAAGCCAAAAAGTATTGAGCTGATGTTCCATATTAAAATATTAATGGCATTGAACTTACCCTAGTTTTACCTTCCATAGACCAAGGGACTCTGACGTTAACCCACCAATAACCATCCCACTCAACTTGAACGTTGTTTGGTAAGTATACTGGAAGGAAATATTCAGTAAGGAAATTAATAAAACTTAAAGTGTTATGTTATTACCCAAGAGTTGTTTGTCGGATGGTTTCGTGATGATAAGAGGTCCAGCTTTGTGAGGATATCTTGGTACAGGCACTCTATTCACTTCAGTAACAAAATCAGGTTTTAATTCAACTACTCGACCTGCCATCCTTATAATTACTGCCTTTGTATAGGATGGTCCTTCAGTATAATTTTTCTTAAAACAAACATCAATAAGTAAAGTATGTGGACACTTCTAACCTTTTTTGTAACACCTAATATACAGTAGGCATGGGGGGTCGTCAATGACTCGGTGGTATTTTGTGGGTTAAGAAATGCAAACTGAGACAATTTTTAATGTAATTTTTGTTGAGGTCGATTTTTCGGTTGTTTCAGATTAATTGGATCATACTTAGTTACTTATTCTTTTATTAGATCTAGTGCTCCTCTATTTCGTCTTGTCAAGATCTTTCCCAGAAATACACAGAAATATATCAATATTGTCCAAAAACAGTTAGAGGCATACAAAACTCTTAGTTGTACCATGAGCATCAAGATGTCTTTTTTGCATTTTGTGCTTTCCGAAAACATTGGTGCAGCTTGGTGACTTCACCAAGATCTCAAGGACTATAAAAAAATTGATATCAAGCTAGATGAGATTCAAGTATGATACCTGACTAACACTGAAATATGAAACATAAAATGTAAAATATGAAATGTTAAATAGAAAATGTGAAATAGGAAATAGAGTGAGAGATTTAATAATACGTTTGTAAATTCAAATTTATCTTATTCACTTATTTGACTACCTCTTTATCTGAGAACTCCTGGTTTAGAAAAGTACAATCAAGAAGCGTCGTTCTTTTTATATACGATAGTCTTTCTTTTTCCAATTTTAGTAATGATATCTCTTTTTAACACTTACGAGGAATTGTCCATTGAAGTAACCATACTGATCTGACTCTATGCTGAAATCCGAACCTTTGACCAAGTAGTAAACACATCTTCCCATAAAATCGAATTTCTTTCCATCGAATGTCGTGTAATGAGGATCCAAGCAACACGTTCCGCAGACACACGGTTTCTGATAAATAACATCACATAAATTAAAAATACTCTGACTTTGAATTATCTAGTATTACGTCAGTGCAATCCAGTTCACCATTGGTACATGTGCAGGTGTTACATTCGTCTTTTAGTGTCGTCTCGCCAGGTTGAAGAACTTTACCCTGGGATACACAGGGGCAATTTCTTTTGGTATAACATTTTCCATCGAAAAAGAAGTTATTTGCAATACAGTAGCAACCCTCCTCGCATTGCTGAACGATTTCGGACGGTCCGCCATCACCACAGGTTCGAGGACCTCCCCTAGGAGCGCATGGTTGAAAGACTAAATCTCCTGTGCATTTCTTTCCTGCAATTTAGTGTTACCGTTAAATATATAATTCCGATGTTTCACGAATTAACTAGTTATACTGTCAGATAACCTAGTTATCTACATAGATAATAATAGCCAAATCGACTGGGCTGATTTGGCTAAATTTTTAGAAATGTTCGTAATAGTACGAATAAGGTTTTTAGAAAAAGAAGAATTGGAAAAGTTGCTAGGAAAATTGGAAAATTCTAGAAAAACTGAAAGTGCTTTTTTCTATAGGAATCGAACTATGGATTTGCGTAATTCTTTTTTGTTTTGTTCATTATTATCTTGGAAAGGAGATAAATCAATTGCATGTGTTTAATTGAAAAAAGCATCTGGAAGAACTGGAGAAAAATTCGAAAAAACATATTCCAGCATAAATTAAAATAAAATTTTATTTGTTTTTATTTTTTTAATGTTTCTCTATTTGTCGAGTTTGTTTGAGTTGTCAAACGACAATTGCGTATGTAGCGAAATAAATTGGAGTAGAAATAAAATAACTAATTTTTTTATTTCCATGTCACTAAACAAACATATATTTGTTTTGTCGAGACTATTGTTCAAAGCTATGGTAGGATCCGATAGATGGCGCTGTAGTCTAGTTGTTAATAAATTCCATATTTATTGACTAGAATGACACATATTCAAGATATATGTTGTCTCAATTTTGAAAAGGAAAACCACAAAATCTGGACAAAATAGGAAGTGCTGTAGTCGACTAATGGCGCCGCCTACCGGAAAGGGCAGAACAACGTCTGCCGGGCTTGCTAGTACAAAATAAATTATGAAGTAAATAGGTGAGATGAAGATTATACCTTGATGAATCGGATAAGTTTGAGTGGATGGTAATTAACAAGAAACACAAATGAATTGTCAAAAAGAAAGAATTATTATTTTCTCTTATTCCTGATAGGAATGTCAGTGATTTTGTGCAAATATGCGCATTGGTTTGATTAAATCCTAGTATGTCATCCCGACAAATTACTCGCGAATATAACAATGATGCTACAACGGTCCAATAACTATTAAGTAAAAATAAGTACTGGTCCTACAAAATATCAACGACTAAAGAACTTTTTCCCGCCGATTATTACAGGGGTATGAAATTTTGAAAAGTGAAAAAATACTAATATGTCTACCTCTTTCAAGTAACTATTCTAATTGGTACTTACGGCAAGTCTCAGGATCTCTCCAGGATACTCTGGTAACGCCTTCGCTGATACTTGTCTTCGCATAAGCGTCCAGTGTGGCACACAAACAGGGAGTGGGGGATGTTGATTTACAAGAGCAATAATCCCACACACAAGCGCGTATAAACGAGTCTGGGTTTACGATCTGAAAATGTAAAAATTTATTACAGCGGATTATCTGATAAAACTGCGTTTGACATCGTTTTAAACTGAATGAAATAAACAGTGCACTACTCACGCATAAGCCGGCAAACCAAATAGTTTTACAGTTTATTTCTAAAGTTTAACTTTAAATTAAATTTATTAATTTGAGTATACGGGTACCATTACATTATGGCGCCCAACGTGGGGCTCGAAGAAATGATATGTTCTTTTTAAATTTTACGTGCTCGAAGAAATGATGTTTTTTTTGTTTATTGACTGATATGAAATTAAAGTTTGGTATTGAATAAAAAAGTTTTTGAAAAATTTTATAACATTTAAAACTCATACATTTTAACAATTAAATCCTTAAAAATAAAAATTATGAAGTTAATAAAATGAAATGGTCTGTACCATTACACTACGTATAAAAAGTAAAAAATGAGATGTGGCCACCACACGACTTTCTTATAAGTATGGGCGTTTCAAAGTATACAATTTTAAGAATTTTTTTATACAAATATTATTGAAAATCCTATTCTAAGTACTTTCATTCTCTGAATAAGTCGCTATAGAATGCATATTTTGCAAGATATTCGAAAAAAGTGCTACTCCCCAACAGTAAAATTTGACTTCCGGTCCGAATTATGAAATTCCATATATACAAAAAATATTGCAAATCCAATCCTTTTGTACTCTTGATAAATATATAAAGAATGCATAATTTACGATATATTTGCAAAAAATCGCTATTCGGTAAGAGTAAAAGTGGTACTTCCGGTCCGAATTTAAAATTCTATTTTATAGAAAATGTGTTGAAAATTAAGTTTTAAATACTTTTATACCCGTAACGTACCTGTCTAAAAAGCATGACTTGCGAAATATTCGCAAAAAACTGATTTTCGATAGGAGTAAAAGACCTACTTCCGGTAGGAATTTCGAATAACTTTTTAAATAAAATTATTCTCAATTTTAATTTTAAGTACATATGAATTCTTTATAAATTTGTTTAAACTGAGTAGTTTACGAAATATTGGCAAAATTAAATTTTTTCACAGAAGTAAACTACTACTTCCGGTCTACCGATTTTACTGAAAAACTAATCAGATCTCAAGAGGGAGATTGTACACATAAATACAAAACTTGTAATTGATATCTACAGCGGTTTGACCGCTATCGTAGTCACACACACACACACACAGAGAGAGAGAGAGACATTTTTTAAAAACTATTTTTTTGGTATCATGGGACATCAAAACGGGGACATCTATAAAAATTTCGAGGTCGAAAATTTTCGTCATAACAATTCTTCCTTATACTACGTATAAGAAAGTAAAAACGTTGAATTTTTCAGGAAAATAGTAATAAGTCGAAAACCTTAAATTTTAGGCATATACAATTTTATAACATTTTGACTAAGAATTCACCACGGTGATGATTAGCCCTGTATAAGAAGACAAAAATAAATATTTTTATTTCAACTCTTGTGGATTATAAATATATATTCTTTTATACATACCGTATTTGCTACACCAAACTTCTGCTCATTTTTCAAAATTTGACATGCATGTTCAGCGCTTGAAGGTGCACTACCGCAAGGAGATTCTGTTTTTATAGTATCTTTACAAGACCCCTCTGAAAAAACAAATAGCTCGGTAAGTCATCGAAAGTTGACTGTTTAACTTATTCTTACTGTCGGTTTGCCATCCTTGCAAGAATTTTTCCAAATTGCTGCTTGGTTCACCATTGCTTAATATTTGATCATTAGAAGAACACTTATCATTGTTACCGCAAAGTCCCATGAGTTTGTACGATTTGCTGTTGTCTATCGTAATTTCCACATTACTCTGTAAACAAGAAGTCAAAAAAGATTAACATAGCCTAAGCGAATAAGTGTGCAGATATATCAGAAACTATTTAATTTTAAACAGAATTGAACATTGTTTTATATACAACGCCAGTTTTATTAATTATCGGTAATGTTATGCCATTTGCCGAGAGAATAATAGAATCCAGTAATGCCTGAAGACCTGCAACCAAAAAACAGCAGAGATGACTCGCCGAAACTTCGCATAGACCTTCAAGTCCTCATTCATGTTATCAACAGTTTGCAATACGTCTACAGCACTGAACGAATGGTAGACCTGCGTTTCATCGGCATACATATGAAGCTCACAAACACACAAAGATATCGGCAGTCTGCAAGTGTATAGAGTAAATAGAAGGGGGTCCAATACTGAGCTCTGAGGCACTCCACTGAACACTGGAAGATCACTAGAACATTTTTCGTTCAAGGAAACTCTTTGACGCCGATTCTGATAATAAAGAATCTGATAGCAAAATCATTGAAGCCCACGAAATCTAACACTGCAAGAAGCAAGTCATGGTTTACGGTATCGAAGGTCTTACTGTAATCCAGTAAAACCCAAACCAAAATATTACCAATAAACATGAAATTTCATTATATCCCTGACACAAATATAAACATGTATTTATATGAATGAATTACCTACCTCAACATTCCATTTAATCGAGATGCCGATTTCAGTAAAATCAACAAACACTCTATTTCCTCTTTTATAGAGACTAAAACCTTTCGACTCGGATGGTATTTTAACCGTTTGTCCATTTTTAGTGTAGACTGGCTGCCCATCTATTCAAAAAAATACAATTATAAACATGTTAATAGTAGTAGTTTAATATTCAAAGAGTGAAGACGTATTTTTATCGACTCTGCATATAGTGCAGTGTTTAAAAGAAAAATATTGTTATTTATTATTGAGACATACATGAAATTGTGATGATGTAAACTATCAATAAAACGCATTGGCGAATGAAATGGATGATTTAGCATTTGTCAAGTGGGTCAACATATATAAAACAACAAAAATATGTCTAACAATAAGAGCTATATTTGCCACGTGGAATTCCGATAAATGTGCTGCAATTAGTGACGAAACAGCTAAGAAGTTGAGTGACACGGATATTATTACATATGGATGCGATATTTGTCGTAAAATGAAAGTGTGTCAAACAATGAAAGAAATCGACCAGAAACTTAATTATTGTCTCCAAACAATATCAGAACAAAATGTACTGATTCACAAAATTTTACAGTTTATTTCGAACACCGAAAATAAGGCAGAAAAAAAGACATTGTATAGCGATCTATTGAAAAAGAAAAATGATGTCTTAATCGTTAAACCTAAAGATGATGATCAAAAATCGCACGAAATAAAAAAGGATATTAAAAATAAAGTGGATCCAAGTAAACTAGCACTTGGAATTGAAACAATAAAAACTGTTGGAAAAGGTGGTATCGCTATTAATTGTAGTGATAGCAATTCTAAAGAAAAAGTGATAAATGAAATTGGAAATAAATATGTAGTTTCTGAACCGAAATTAAGAAACCCTAAAATAATAATTACTGGTGTTGAGAACAATGAAAAAGTGTTAGACGCGATTATTAGATAAAATGACTTAATATACGTAGACAAGGACGTCTCAGATAAAATTAAAATAGAAAAAAATACTTAGATAAGAAAAAGAAGAACTATGGAAATATTATACTGTCTGTTCAACCGGCGATGTATTCCAGCATCACAGACAGGACACAAATAAATATAGGATGGCAAAAATGTAAGGTGTATGAACACCTACAAATAGTTCGATGTTATAAATGTGCATGGTACAATCATTTTGCTAAAAAATGTAAAAATGCGGAAACATGTGGTAATTGTGCTGGTAGTCATTTGACAAACAAATGTGATAGCGTAATTATATATATATATATATATATATAAGTGTATAAATTGTCTAAGAACAAATGATAGATTTAAAATGGATATTAACACTAATAACACAGCGTTTGATAGAGACTGTATACATTACAAACGAATAGTAGATAAGGAAAAAAAGAAAATTAAATATATGTAACAATTAGATTATAAGTAGGATTAATTTGCTCAGTAATGATTTAATTGTAATATTTTAAGTGTTAAGAACATTAGAATATTTGAACAATTAGTCCGTAAGTATATTATAGAAAAAGTTTTAGTTTCTAAGTAATATATAAATAATTAAATAAAGTGATGGAAATCTCTTGGTGAAACCATAAATATATATAGATATATAGATTTTAGTGTAATTGATTTGTTCATTCTATTGACTAATTTATCTAATATCTATATATATTTATCTATTAGATAAATTAGTCAATAGAATGAACAAATCAATTACACTAAAATCAGCATTTCTCCCGTCCCAGGACTTGACATTAAAACAATGGGTTAAAATTCCATATTTAGGTAGTATAAGTATGAAAATTAGTAATGTTTTAAAGAAACTGGATTTTAAAATAGCCTTCTATAATAATAACACTTTAAAAAGTCAATTAACGAATAATAAAACAGCGAATCCTAAACTAAACAAATCAGGAATTTACAGAATTAATTGTAGTGATTGTAGTAAATTTTATATAGGTCAAACAGGGCGAAATTTCAAATTAAGATTCTCAGAACATATGCGAGCCGTTAAATTAAATTATGAAAATTCAAGTGTAGCTAACCATGTTTTAGACACGGGACATCAATTTTCAATAGACAATTTAGAAGTACTGTATAGTTTAAATAAAAGTAAAAAAATGAATGTTCTAGAAGGTTATTTTATAAAAGAAAGTTTACTTTTACAACCAGGCAATGTTCTTAATGAACAAACAGAACTCATAAATTCACCGCTAATAAACCCTAGCCTTGTAAAAACGGTCTTTCCAGATCAACCATGACCTCTTCATAATTTTCTATTTTTGTACATTTTTATTTACATTTTTGTTAGAAGTAGGTAGTTACAGTATATTAAATTTTACTTTAGTTTCTCGAGAACTCCTGACGATGCCGCAAGGCGAAATGTACATCGAGTATTTCATTATATTTATTTGTGAAACAATACCAAGTGTGTTTTTTGTTATTACTTGCTTATATTTCTAAGTAATATATTTGTATATTTTAATATCAATTGCTAATAAAGGTTATTATTATTATTATTGTTACAATATATTACGAGGGAAAATTTTTATATTATCAACAGTGAAATATTATTTAATAAATTATTTTCCATAAACAAAGATCTTTTGATAAGTCCCTAAAAAATTCTTCCATCTTTCTATCGGGTATTCATTCTAAGAATAAACGATGGCCATCTTAACAGGTTTCTCAAAGAGAGAATAATCATTCGGTATCAATTCTGGGCTGATAAGTGTTTGGTCCATATCTATTAAGTTGCGTCCATTGATTAATTTACGAACTTGAAAACTTTGTGAATATCAGCAGTATAATCAGTCATCAGAATTTTTAAGCGTCTTTTTTTCATGACAGGTTTGAACTTTCAATTATTTCCTTCGCCTGTGAGATACCTAATATATCCAAAATCATCACAGCCTTTAACCTTCCAATAAAACTTAGTTTTTGCCTTTTTGGCGATGAAAATCCTTTGTGGACCCGGTTAATAGATTATTGCTTTGCTGGCAGATCCTAGTGATACGCCCATGCTTTATCATCTATTTTAGTCAAAGCAATCAAATTCTCTACGTAAAAATGTTTCCGACATGCTCTTTCTTTTAAAGTAAGCAATGGAGCAGCTTGCGATCTACTTACTTAAACGACAATAGAAAAAACACTTATTATTTGATCTACCAAGATCATGACTTCTTCCTTCTTGATGGTTTCGTTTATTCATACTTCAACAGTTCTTTTACATCTTCAGATATTCTTCAATTGATACCCCAAGGAAATCGTATGGACGAAAATTTTGTCACAGGATATTGCTTCATACCTACCCTATACATGTCACCAATAAGCATACAGTCAAATTCTTAGGTCTCTCGATAAATAATACTTTACACCTGTCTTTTCACTGTCATGAACTTGGCTTCGAGATGCTACGTTTTTCGGTCGCTGCATAATCTGGTCTCTGTCGATATATTACTTAATGTGTATTATGCAGAAATTTAGTTTTGTCCGTCGTATGGGATTACCTTCTGTGGACTATCACCAGCGGCAGAGATTCATGTAAACCACATTTCAGGCAGCACATGATTTTAACACTGCCTTCTTTATTTACTTTAGAGAGTGTCTGTTATATACATGAAAATATAAATACGCACAGAATCGTAGATTATGTTCATTCATATTGTACAAGAACTAAGGACGATTTGCGTTTGCCTTACTTTCTTATAAAACTAACCTCATCCTCAGTTGATTGGGAGGGAGTCAAGTACTACAATCATATACCTGCAGATATAAGAAATTCGAATATAAAAACGTTTAAGAGTAGAATGAAACAATTTCTCTTAAATGCATGTTTGTACAAAGTCAGGGACTTCCTAAATGTTACCGACAATACATATGTATAACATAAATATATTCGTGCAGCATATATGTATATATGTTTGCTAGGACTCTCTTTTTAATACCTCCGTTTCTTTTCTCTCCATTGCTTGTATTATTATATCTTTATATTATTAGTTCTGTATTTTATAAATGATATATTCTACACATATTTATTTATATATATATATAAATAGAATATACCGGGTGTCTGTTTAAGCTTGGCCACCGGCCATATCTCGGCAACCGTTTATCGTACAACCTGGCTGAAAAAGTCTTGATAATAAAAAGGACCACGAGAATTTCAACAAAAATATTTTTAAGTTTCCAAAATGATCGCAAGGGGGCGCAATTTTAAATATGAATTAAAAATTCGATAATTTTTCATAAAATTCTAGATTAAGATAGATTAAAATTTTTACTAGCAAAATTTTCAGACGTTTTTATACAATTTTCATTTATAACTTTTTGATCTAACTCCTACACGATGGGGAGGGTGGTGGGGGGTATGTCTGTTTACAAAAGTATGTATAATTTCGGTTTGCCTCAACGGATTTTAATGTTTCTGGTCTCACTAGTTAGAGAATCTTACAAAGAATTGAAGGATATGTAGTCCGAATTGCGTAGTTGTCAAAAAATAACAGGGGGAGCTGTTCCCAATTTATGTATAATACTTCTTTAAAATTTTAAAGGGAATGGTATATTTTTAATATCTTAATATTGAAGCACATAAAAAGCTGCAGAGAATAATCAAACCCGGAAGTTGCTACCTTTTTTCTTGACGAAGATATAGTCATACGAAGACAATTCAGGAAAATAAAAAAATTTAAATATAAATTTATTTATTTATTGCAAGTAATAATTTTATTTTAATTTTAACAGGGTCACTATACAGTGTATAGTTCGCTTCCATTTAAATTTTCATCATGCTCTTCCATAAAGATAATCATTTCAATCTTTTTATGGAATTTTTTAATTCATTGCATATGTTACGTTAGATTCTCCTTTTAAAAGTTTTCAAATTCTCTAGCTATTATTTTTTAAATATCAATTCTTGTCCTTTCCAACATTTAAATAAAATAATAATATTATAGTTTGCTATTTTTTTATATTACCATCATAGAATATCGCATGCAACGTGATATTGAATTACATTATGAGATTTCCAAGGTGGGCCATGAAAATCAAAATGTCAAAATATTAGTCACTTGTAGTTATACGTGTTGTACGTATTTAGCAAATTAAGTCTTTTTCGACACCTGCACATACTTATTAAGTTTGTAAAATTTCGTATTCTTTGAAGCTTATGACATGATCAGAATGGATTTTCAATGCTTCCCGGCAATATTCTCTGAATTATTCCAAAAGAAGGGACATCATTGAGTTTTTATTCGCCTTGCGAGATGTTCTTGATATTTATTCATGGGTTAGAATAAAGGACATAGTTTATCACAAAAAGCCGATTACAACAATTGCTGCGTCCGAAATTGTGGCAACTCTGCTCTCTACTAATCGACAAGTAAACATCTATATTGAAAATAATGGTGATCAATTTGAATATTTGTTAAGTTGAAGTTTTTTTTGTTTTATTTTTTGTATTTTCTGATTTAAATATATTTGTTTGTTTGGTGTACATTCCTTCATTAATATATTCTCTTATTTACATTTAGGTATAATAATTTTAAAAATTTTAATAAAACATATCTAAAAGTATTTTAGTCGTGTTTTGTACCATTATGTTTTTACAATTATTTACTGTATTATTTAAAATAACTCGTTACTTGGGCATTAACATTTTTCAAATATCGTCGAACACAACGTGATAGTGTATAGTTAAGATATTGTGCATAATATGTATTGCATTGTATGTACCTCCGTCTAAGACATTCCAGACAATGTTAAAAATATTAGGAAAGCCGAACATGAATGAATATATGCATGTAATTATTACGTAAGTATTGCGAGGCCACACGATAATATATAAATATTACATAAAGGTACTCATATTCTTCTAATTCTGTACATTTTGTAAAACTAACTTTGCATAGTTTATTCGAAATATGAACATTGTTTGTAAAAGTAACAACAATACAATAAACTATAACTTTTGGTATTTTGTTTATTTTTAAATAGCATTTCAAACACTAAAAAGACTGGAAAACTCGAAGCAGGTATGTCCCAAACAAATAGTACAAATTTTTCGTCTGTTGAAGTTCCCCATTTTACTTTACTATGGCGTTTCAAAAAAACAATTTCAATGAAAACAGAAAAGGTTACATTTTTTACATTACGTAACGCAGTAGTCGTGAGTCAAAGAAAATCGCTACTTTTGCAGATAAATTAGTACATTCTATTTGTATACAAGAGGCGTTCAATATATTCTCGGTATCAGGGTAATAAACTAATTAAGCGGGTAATATTATAAGAGCATTAAAAAATTATCTGAGAGTATAAGTAAGAACATTATATAGAGAGGTAAGTTCAACTAATACTGTTTTGGTTAGTATGAAATTATCACTTATAATACCATGAGTAGTCAAAGTTATGTCGATTATTTTTGTGGTGGTTACACGAATGTCTTTCATGATTGCATTTAAATACTACGAGTGCGGAGCACGAGTAGTATTCGCAATTATGAAAGACATGAGTGTAAAGCACCACAAAAATAGTAGACTCAACTTTGACTACGAATCGTATTCGAGAGACTATTCAATGAACCAAATCAATTTTTCATATTAAAATGACTCAAAATTTAGTTACACATGATTACGTTTCCATGTCAACAAAAAAAACATTTATGTTTGTCATTAAAATTTTTGGAATCGTGTTCCTATTTAGTTCGTTTCGTTGAATAAAAACTGGTGTTTCTAAATAATGGGAACTGAGAAAAGATTTGGCACGAAATCTGAAGACGAAATCGATGCTGAAATTTGCGAAAATATCCCTTGGAACACGAAGAAATCCAAAGATTCAGTATGGAGACAATTTAGTACATTTTTAACAGCAAAAGGCTATAAACTGGATCAATCTACTTCTCCTGTGGACTTAAATGTCATCTTAAAGTCGTGGGCATGTAATATGAAGAAAAAAGATGGGTCCGATTATAAAGAAGGCGTCATCAAGCACATGTGGAACGTGACGGCGAAAATGGTTCAAGAAATGTTCTTCAATAAGTGGAAAATAAACGTAAACCCGTTTTCTGATGCAATATTTAAGTCAGCACGTGACGCCAGGGATGCTACAAGAAGAAAACTGCAAGCGTGTCCTGAAAAAAGAACCAGCAACGCGGCGGCACTTACAGAACCAGAATACTTAAATATGATACGCATATTAGATGAGAGTACCCCAGACGGTTTACAGAAAAAGTTTTTCTTAATAGCATCTTACGAACTAGCTTGGCGGGGAGGAGAAGGGAGCAACTGTTTCACCTATTACTTCAAGGAGGAACTCGATAACAAGGGAAGAAGAACTGGTAGAATTGAGTATAATCCAGTATTTTCGAAAACTGCGCAGGGGGGAACTAAATCATTGACAGGCAGCAAGTGGTTGATAGAGAATAGAAGCAATACCGATATGTGTCCAGTTAGGTAACCTATTTATATTTAATTTCAAGACGGTATAATTAATATTCTTCTGTTATTTAGATTGTATTATCTACTGAAATCGAAGAGAGGAAAAAATGTGAAAACAGAAAGGATGTTTTTGACACCGAATCCGTTTTGGGATAAAGTTGAGAATGCGGTGTGGTATAAGAACAGTCCAGTTGGTATATGTGAGATCAGTAAATGGGTGAAGTTATTAGCTGAAAAAACTGGATTAGATGTTAAAAGAAGGAAGATATCAAATCATTCGGTACGCTCTTCAACTGTATCATCTCTGGCGAAAGCTGGAGTCGGAGAGCAACAACTGATGAAAATAACGGGACACCAAAATCTGAATTCCATAAAATCGTACTTGCAGCTTGATGATGAGCACCACGAGTCGATTATCACCAAAATGCGAAGAAATTTTACAACAACAAATGTGTCATGTACAACTTCGACATCTGTCAGTAATAGTGACGGTATTAAGCTACAAGAGAAAGGTACTCCCTCGGGTACTCCCAGTGATAGCTCTGTTCCAGAATGTCTGCTGCAGCACTGCAGTAATGTTAGTTTTTCTAATTGTACCTTCAATATTGTTAGTAAATGAGTTACATTAATAAAAACTTTCACTTGTTTAAAATATCCACTTGAATACCTTCTAGGAAGATATAATCGCTGAAATTTCCTGTTGCTATGATACGAAAGTAAATATTTGCTATTTTATTGGTTCATATTTGAACAATGACAGGTGAATTGAATAGTCAGTATTACTTTTTTATATGTAGTATAAGGAAGTATTGTGATGACGAAAATTATCGACCTCGAGATTTTTGCAGATGTCCACGTTTTGAAGTCCCCTGATACCAAGAAATGACTACTTTCTTATACGTATGAGCATTTCAAACTATACAATTAAAAAAAAAATTATACAAAAGTTATTCAAAATCCTACTCTAAGTACTTCCATTGTCTTAATAAATCTCTATAGAATGCATATTTTGCAAGATATTCGAAAAAAAAGTGCTACTCGCTAAGAGTAAATGTGTTACTTCCGATACGAATTTTGAAATTTTATGTATACAAAGAATATTGCAAATCCAGCTCTAAATACTTTTGTACTCTTGATAAATATATTATACCTATATAGAATGCATAATTTACCATCTATTTGCAAAAAATCGCTATTCGGTAAGAGCAAAAGTGGTACTTCCGGTCCTAATTTTGAAATTTTTTTTATACAAAAGCTAATGCAAATTAAGTTCTAAATACTTTTATACTCGTAACGTACCTGTCTAAAAAGCATGACTTGCAAAATGTTGGCAAAAAACTGATTTTCGATAAGAGTAAAAGACCTACTAAGTAAACTACTACTTCCGGTCTGTCGATTTTACTGAAAATCTATTCATTTCTCAACAGAGATATTATAGTCGTAAATGCAAAATTTAGAATTGCTTGCTATAGCGGTTTGACCGCTATCGTGGTCACACACACGCGAAAAAATGTCTAGGTGTGTCTCTGTGTGTGTGCGTGACCACGATAGCGGCCAAACCGCTGTAGATATCAATTCAAAATTTTGTATTTTCGTGTATAATCTCCCTTTTGAGATCTGATTATATTTTCAGTAAAATCGGCAGACCAGAAGTAGTAGTTTACTTCAGTGAAAAAATTGAATTTTGCCAATATTTCGTCAACTACTAAGTTTTAACAAATCTATAAACAATTCATATGTACTTAAAATTAAAATTGAGAACAATTTTATAAAAAAAGTTTTTCGAATTATAAGTAAGGCTTTTACTCTTATCGAAAATCAGTTTTCTTTCAAATATTTTACATGTTATGCTTTTTAGACAGGTATGTTACGAGTATAAAAGTACCACGCGATCATTTAAATTCTAAATTATAGCAGGCGGGATTTTTTTTATTAGGTTGTCCAGAATGTCAATTATTGATTAATTAACATTTTGAAACGTCACTTTGACAATTCAAATTGTAAATTAGTACTTATATACCAACTTAATTTAGATTTCACAGCCTGCTCTAATTAAGAATTTAAATGATCGCGCGGTATTTAGAAACTAATTTTGAATGCCTTTTGTATAAAAAAAAATAAATCAAAATTCTGACCGGAACTACCACTTTTTAGACATGGGCCAGAGAGGGGAAGTCGTTCCGATTTCACTCAGACTAGACCCACTCGTGTTTTGTCGGCTCTCGGGGAAACCGGTAGTTAATACGATACCCGAGAGCCGACAAAACACGAGTCGATCTAGTCTGAGTGAAATCAGAACGACTTCCCCTCTCTGGCCCATGTCTACCACTTTTGCTGTTGTTGAATAGCGATTATTTGCTAAATGTCGTAAAGTGGGCATTCTATATATATTTATCAACCGAACAAAAGTATTTAGAGTTTGATTTGGAATATTTTTTGTATAAATAAAATTTCAAAATTTGGACCGAAAGTAACACTTTCATACGTATAAGAAGGTCGTGTGGCGGCCACGCCTCCTTATTTCTCACTTTAATTTTAAATATAATACTTACTAGCAATGGTTAACTTATGAACTTGATTTCCGTAAAAGATCGAAACAGAAGTATAACAGTCTTCTGTATCACAAGGGTGGGCACTTTTTCCAATCTCAACTCGAAATGGAGTTGTTCCAATCATAAATGATGTCATTGTAAATGAACACGTACTATCGAAACTGAAAAAATAATGGAAAAAAATTGTTAATGCTTTTTATGGAAAGGAACCACTGACAATTTTTTTATGATTTTAAAAATGTAGTATTATGTTCCAAGTAATAAATTTTTAGAAAATTGTTGTCTATAGAGTCATTTTTTTTTCGATGTACAATGCTAACTTGTTTTTTAAATAGCACGACTGGTTAATTGTAACATTTTTGGAAAGAGTGTTCTTTTCTCTATTCAGTGACGTAATATATACCTGCCTTAATTTGCATAAAAACAGAAATAATTCTTTTACGAGTTCAGTTTTGAAGAAAATTGAAATTATTAAGTTAGATTTTGAAGAGATGTTTTTAATCAGTCGTCAACTGCTAGACCACCTCACTTCGACCAAAAGTAATAAAAACAACGCATTTTATTAAAATTAAACTCATATATATTTTAAAAAGAATGAAAAATTTTTTACATTGTATAAATATTTTTTTTTCTGTGACGGGAAAAACAGTTGACATTTTATCCTTCTTGACAGGTAATAAAATGTCACTTTTTCAACCCGGGCAAAAAGTAAATACTTTTTTCCCGGGGGAAAAAGGGCTCACTTTTTGCCCGCTTAAATTGACAGATATTTGATATATTACAGATTTCCATTAGCAACGCAGGTTTAATGTCACTTGAAATGTCACATCGATTGATTTTCTGACTTTAATATATAGTATTTACGTGTTTTTTTCAATATTAAATCGTCGTTTTCCCCATCACAGAAAAAATAGTGTCCTATTATACACGGGAAAAAATTAGATTTTAGCTCTCGGTAATTTATCTCCCTCCGCTTCGCGTCGGGAGATAAACCTTACCTCGAGCTAAAATCTAATACTTTTTTCCCTTGTATAATAAATAACTATTATTATAAAATATGCTCAAAATGCTCTCCTTTAACTTTTTGACAGTAATGAAAGCGTTGAACAAAATTCTGCAAGGAGTCAATCAAAGTATGAAAGGAAATCATGGACATTTCCTATACTTTCTTGCAAATCTGCGATATTTCAAATCAAATCATCGTTTATTGTCGACAGTTGTTACAACAACATAGGACATTGTCGTATTCAAATTAATATAAATATACACGTATACAAATACAAATATAATAAGTAGGGAGCGGACACGAAAGGTTGATGACTCATCGCCCATAGGCGCACTATAGAAATGTTGTATTTTTAAAGAGGTTTTAATTTTATTTATATAATTGGATAACAAGTGGCTGGTGATCTATAAAATACAAAATAGCTTATTATTTGTTCATGTTCACTTGTGTAAGATTTGTTCTCTCTGAATGAAGTTCATACTTGTAGATAGAAAACGTCCTTTCTACATCGCAACTGATTATAGGTGCGTACTGGAAATATTCTTTTATTTCAGCGTATTTAGCAGTTAGATTTTGTGTCATTGTCCCCATACACAATTGCCGCAATGTTATTAAATCTGGATTTCTATTGAAAACTGCGTCTAACTTTTGCCGAAGGCCACATCCGAAGTCATTTGGAATACTTTTGAAATTATTAATAGCCACACGTCTTTCAATTTGAGATTTCAATTTTCAAAGTATGTGATTAGTTTAGGAAAATTTCTAAAGTGTTCCTGAAGGAATAGCAACTGATTTTTTAAATTTGGGATTTGTGTTAGTTCCTTGCACTCAGAAATACTTGGAGCATTGTCATTTAAACATGTAAAGAAATTTTGTAAGCTGTGGAAATTCTCTGCATAAAAACTAGTAGCTTTCAACCATGTTTCCCATCTAGTTATTACTGGCAAGGGAGGTAGTGAAAAAGATGGACGTTTTTCCTTGTAAAGAACTACTTTCAGTGCTGCTTTTCTGAAAACTTCTTTTAAAGCGGATACAAGCCTGTCAACTTCCGGATAGGTGCCTCTGATATATTCACAGTTTCTGTGCAGAGTATGTGCTACACAAGTAATATGCAGCATACAAGGATATGTTTCCTTTAAAAGTTCGCCTGTAATATTCTAGATCTAAATAAATGATAACTAACTGCACATTTACGTCGATATAAATGGGAGAAGTAGCTTCAATGAGCCGGTGTTAAACAGGAACTATTACAAAAATTACGAAGTACGTAATTAACAGTCAAAACAATGAAAAAAGAAACTAACGTAAGTATGAATAAGTACATAAATATATAATATCTAAAATAAATAAAAGGTAAATATAATAATTTTAAAAACTTGTCACTCTTCTATATACGCCGATGAAAAAGGAAATTTAGGAGGATTTAATTGACTTTTTTGTTGTGGCTTTCGCGTCAAAACAGATGTTGCAGTTCACCATATGAATTAGTGCTATTCAGCAACTACGTATTGTTTACATTATTTCTTTGTTTCGTTGTAATTCCGTCCTAATTTAAACCTGGCACGTCCGCTGTTAATAATAAGGTTCAACACAACGCACTGCAACATTTATATTTATATTATTCCTAGGTTTTTAAGGAACAATAATGCATTGTCAAATTTACAGTTTTACAACAAGTATTATCACAAACAGTACAAAACACGTAGCACCCAGCTTACCAAGTACTATGACATAACATTCGGTCATGACCTATCCCCATATAATTTGAAATACTTGTAATATTCATCCTCATCAAAAAAAGCTTGTTCAACAAAATATTTTTTAAACCAATTTTTAAATTATCAAAGTCTAAATTCTCACTTTTGAGGAAGAGCATTGTATAATTTAACACCCCTCTGACAATAAGCCTTTTGTGTACTACTCAATCGAGTATATTCAACACTAAGATTATTCTTGTTTCTAGTATCGTATTCATGAAAAGTGGTACAAGTATTAAAAGATGAAATATTAGCTTTCACGTATACTCGCGGCAAAAAGTTTTGTCGGTTCGTAAGACCAGCTATATGGAAGGTATCACTGGTCAACTCTAGTAAATTCTAACACGAAATAAAGAGGGATTATATTTAATTTTTATAACACCTAAATTTGAGTAAATATACTTAACTGCTACCTAAAAGAAAATACATGTGGCATATAGAAGTAAATATATTTCAAATATTCTTTGTTTATGATTTATGACATCATGATAACATTGATGTGTCAACATTACAAAGAAATCTTTTTGCTGTTCTACAAGTGTTTGAGGCTTTCCGAATTTATTTTATTTTTCAAGGGCGAGAATGAATGCTTTTTTAAGATCTCAGTTTGATAGAATTTTTAATTATTTATGTTAATGATATTTACGAGTATATATCTGTCACTAATTTTTTTCTGTAATATACATTCTATTTATTTTAAAATAGATAAAAAAATTATGATTTTTTCATTATAATTTAATTCAAAATTCTTGATTATATTACCATATCTGCATTCTAAGACTTTTTTACCCGGGGCATGTTTGCCTAATATGTATTTACCTTGGAAACGAGGAAGACCGGCAAAGTCATGGATAAGTGGGGTTATGGAAACAATGAAAGATAGAGCAATAGATGAAGACATCTGGAGAGACAGGAAGAGATGGAGATCGAAATGCGGGAAACGGCTGACGCTGTAGGACTCCCGCTTATATATTGTAACAATACCTTTAATTAATAAAGATACGATTACACTCAGATAAATTTAATAATATTTATTCTTACTATGTGTTTGAAACCTGTACTTATTCTCGTCTATATATAAAATTGAAATCTTTATGTACTTTTTAAATCTATTTTCAAATTCTCTCAGGTAATTTTTATTTATGCCCTCACTAACTCAGTTCTTATATAAAATATTTAAATTAATTATTTCATATGTTGCTAACTTCCCTTGAATCATCAAAACCCAAACAGTTGCCTATATGTAACTTTTTCAATATCTGCCTATATCATAGGATCTTTACGTTTTATATTTCTTAACTTTATAAATCACAGTTTACAAAACAGTTATTCTTTAGTGAATTATGATGTGTATTTCAACTTTATCTTCAAATAACAATACTTACTGTGAACTCAATCTCAAGGTATATATTAACATACTATTCAAATAATAATATAATCACTGACAGTTGTTTTTTTTTATTTATAGGTTACGGTTCTAAGCGTCATATCTGTTTCATCAATTTAATTCAAAAACCTTCTTTATATACCAAATAAAAACAAATGTATCAAACTAATTTGTTTAATAAATCAGGCAAATTATAAATTATATGGTAGTTCTCAACACACACAACCAAATAAGACATTCATGGAAGTACCAAGCTTGTTTACGTAAACATTCTTTTGAAAAATTTATATGTGCATGAAAATACACCTTTCGTGGATCGAAAAATATACAAGTAAGTATATTAATTATATTATTTTAAAAATACTGTATAGTTTTTGTATGTAAATCAAATACCCACACAAATTATTTAGTTTTAGTTTGCCGATCAGTTTTTTTTGACTTCTAAAAATTATACAAATGATGATACAAATTAATGTTGTGCACAGAACTTACAAAATATCTTTTCTTGATTATCAACACAGTTATAATGTACGTATAAATAATAGATCTCTAAATTTTGATATACTTTTCAATTCGAAACTGATAAATTCAAATTATTTCAAAGAATTATACGACCTGTTATTACTACTGAACTGGTATTCTTATTTATACACCAAACGATTTTCTTTTTAGCTTGTCGAAGACATTTCCTGGAATCAATGAGGGAGATCCTTTCCTTTTCCTAATTGTCTGGAATGCTCGGAATGTGGACTGTAATGACTGCTATCCTGTAATACCTTCAACCTCTGCAATCAACTAGAATCTCGAACCGTCGAACGCTTTCGTGAAGACCTTTGAAACCTGCCTTTCCTCTACTGGACTGGAATACCTGTGTTAGCTGCTATGTTGAATATCTCGTATCTTTCAAGTCCTGGACTAAACTATTTGTATAACTTCTGGAATTTCACCAACTCTCCAATGCAATAAATCTCTCGTCAAATATGGAATGATATTTACCAATGCAGTAAGTTTATTTTTAAATTGTAATTATATATTTCTTCGCTTTCTTCTCAAGTATGAATATTCTTCAATTATTTCTTTATTCGTTACCGAAATTCTTTCTTCTAAAAAATATCTGCTTTCTTTTCTACTATCTCCTAACCACTTCTTTTACACTTTTGTATAATGATGAATCTCTTAATTATGTGTTTTTCGGAAGGAAAATTTCGTTTTCCGAAAACACATCTACCGCTTTTCTTAAATTAAATTTCAATCTTTTTTTTTATTACCCATATCCCTGGCAATAAATCCTTAGTTTCTATAATATCCAATCATATTGTTCCACACATTATAATAATCCAAAATATGTTTTATTTGTAATTGAATATTTATAATACCTTTTTTGTAATTCCAAAAATTTATCAATTTAATTCTTTACTTTAATTTTCACAACCTTTTATACCCTTCGGCAAACCAAATACTCAATACTTTAACTATATTATTTTAAATGTCAAAATCTGACACTTCTTACATTTGAATTTTAGCGCGTAACTATACATCATTTTCCAACCTTTATGATTCAAAATCCATACTAATATTCTCTATTTTTTCAAAAGTGTTAATTAAACAAGCTTTAACAAATAATATTACATATAAAAATACAACAAGTAACATTTACAATTCTACTTTCAGAAATGGGAAATATTACTACAACAAAGAAACCTGATAGGCAACCAACCACTCGATGCAAGGCGAACTTCAACATAACCCGATATGCAACCAACTTTACACGGTTCACAAAAACTATAGGGAAATACCCAATTAATATTCTCACAATTATTTTAAGTATAATTTAAATATTCTCACATCTATTTATTTAATTATAGTTTGGTCCATAAAATATTACCATCTTTTATTTTTTTAATACTCACTACAAGAACATATACAGTATATTTTATTAACATTAGTACTTCCATCATATCCTTACTCATCCAAGTTAGTGAACTACCACATATGCCCCTTTTTTAATAAATCTAAATTTCTATAGAATATATAAATTTATATTTATTCAACAATCTATACTAAAATGATGTACTTCAATTTGTACTACTTCTGTAGCATAACTATACATTCTCATATAAATCCATGTACATTTCTTAATATTTGGTATATAAGATAATTATTTACCTCACTGTATCTATTTTCATTTTTAACTCTCAATTATTTACAACAAACCATTTTAACTAATCTTATTCTCATAAATATACTAATTTATACCAACATATTCAAAATTTACATCTTTATCCATTTGTCTTCATCAATAATGTCATAAAATGTATCTTTTAACATTTCTATGCTTTCTATATAAGTAACTTTATTCCTTTTCTTATCCAATCTTATACCTTCTTTGTATTATCCTATTCATGATTTTAAACCCTCTAAACATTCTTATCAATATTATAATCGAAACTACTTTTAACATTTACTGGTGATTACTTTTAAGTTGTATCTGTTACTTCTTCAGATATTTAATAGCCTCTACAAAATATGCTTTACATATGCTCACTTATTCTTTATTATTTTATTTTATATAACTGTTCCTAGCTGAACAAAAACCCTATACCTATAATAGACATTTTCGTCTACCTTTTCAAACTTTCACTTTTGGAAAGTACACAAATTATATTTTCGTTTTTTAAGGCGTACGTGACCTACATATTTCTTTTATACATTATTATTCTATATATTTATTATCATTTTGGGTTTTATTTACCCTTTCATACATAATCTCTATAAATTATTCCATATATTTTTATGTTTCCCTTTTATTATTTATTATACATAGCAAGCATTCATTATTATCCTTTCTAAACATATTTTATTTTAAAGGCTTCTTCTATTTGTATATCACATATTTTTTTATAACTCTTAATGACTTTAATATTTCTTGACCATTAAATGCTTTTATTACTCCGATAAATATCCTTTAATTTTTTTTTTTAAGGTTCCTTCTTACTCATCTTTCATATATCTACTTTATACATTTCTTCACATTTTTATACTTGTATGTTTCTTTACTTACTGTAAAGTTACTTATATACTCCTCTAACACTTATATTTACAAATTTTATAATGTAAGGAATGAGGAAAATAAATTAAATATTACTAATTTCTTCATACTAACTAATCTTTACAACTCTTCTTCGTCTAAATAATTCTATCCTGATTCAATTAATTTAGAGCAAGGAAATAAAATACATAAACCTTTGTTAGATCATTTTAGCTAAAATTTCTTACATGATTAACTCAATTATAAAAAAAAAAATTAAATGCACACACTTATATCCCGTTTTTTTTTTATGACATACTTTTATAGAAACAAAATACATTAACCATGCCCCTAAATTTTGGTTCTATTAACTTTGATGTAGCTCTGGTGGGTGGTAGCGCTATTTACCAACGGTTGTCGCCCTATGAAATTCAACCGCCATGCCCCTAAATTTTGGGCTTTATTATATACAGTGTAGCTCTGGTGGGTGGTAGCGCTATTTACCAACGGTAACTGGCCCTTCAGTACCGCCATGCCCTTGTGTATTATAACTTCTATTATAATTATTACTCTGATGACTATTAAATTGGTAAGGTTGTCTTGCTCCAAAATAATTATTCTGACTACTACTAGGTTGATTATTCCTTGGATAAGCATTCTGTTGAAAAGGGGTATTATTACGAACATAATGATTATTCACACCACTATTATTTGACATACGTTGCTGATTATTCTGAATATCATTTCTTCCATTTAATTGACGAGATTCCCTATATTTTACACCGTCTGTATAATCATCTAAACGTCTAAGAATATTAATCAACTCATTCATATCCGTGACATTCTGACAAATAATTGCATGTGTGTCAACAGGAATAAAGTGTTGTAATAAATGTTGAGATATAGTTTTTTCGTCCAAATGAGATATGTATCGACAATAGTTAAACATTCTTTGTGCGTAAGCCTCCCTCGAAGATTTACCTGGTTGATATCTTCCTGTTAACAACCTCTGATGTGCTCTGCTTTGTTGCGTCTCACTCCAGAAATTATTTTTAAATAATTCCACAAACTTACTTAAATCATCGCAATTGTCTTCAACCCGTTGAAACCAATCCGCTGCACCACTGTTTAAAGTCGCTCTAATAATATTCATTTGGCTCCTAAAATCCTGTATCTCTTCTATATATCTTAGAATATTTGTCAAATAGGCCATTGGATGAGTGGACATTTTATCCCCACTAAAATGAGTTATATTCTCAATTCTGATACCATTATTTAAAACATTGTAAACCGGAGGACATGTTACATGAGGGATGTTAATATTCTGAGTCTTTAATAAAAGATCTTGTATTTTCGTCTTCTGTTCTTCACATTCTTTCAGAATATCTTCCATACTCAACTTCTGCGCAATAGTAGTATCAGTCGATAATTTTATTTCTTTTAAACATCTATCTTCTGTATTTTCTATTTTCTTACAAAAATTCTCTTCTAATTTTTCTGTTTTGTCGGAGACTTCTTTATTTACCTGATCAACTTCATCCCGTATGCGTTTCGCTAACTCCTTATATTTCTCGCTACTATTCTTATCTATTTGTTTAACATTTTCTTGTATTACCTTAATTTTACCTTCAACCTCTTGTACTTTATTTATAATAAGAGTTTTAACTTCAGTATCCTTATTCTTCAGTTTATCATCCATTTCTTTGCGCATTTTCACTTCCCTGCTATCCATTTCTGTAGTAAGTTTTATAACCTTTTCTTCGGTATCTCTCAATAGAGTTTTCTTTAATTCTTCCAGATTTCTTCTAGTTTCTTCTCTAGTATCAATGCTCGCCTTTTCCAACTTATCCAATTTTTCTCCTAGTTCTTTTTTATCCTCTTCTCTATTTTTCTTAGCTTCCATTTTATCCTCATCCCTATTTTTCTTATTCTCTTCACTCGTCTTATCAAGTTTTCCACTTAATTCTTTCTTCAAATCCACTAAATTTTTCTTACTTTCTTCGTTCATGTTTTTATTATCTTCATTCATCTGTTTTAACATTTGTAAAATTGATCCAAAATCTACTACTGGTGTCGACATTTCTATTTTCGAAGTCTCTCCTTGAATTTCCACCTTATCACCTCTATCCTGTAACTCTCCAGTCAATTGACCTTCTACCTGCACCTGTGACATATCTTCTCCTCCCTCTAGTAAATTCACATTCTGTCCTACCTCCTCTTCACTATCACTAGAAAATTCCGTTCTATACAATCCATAATTACTCTTGGATCTTGTATTCATTCTAAATTATTATAGTACACAATTTCTTATACCTTGATATACTTTAAACTGATTTTATTACCTTTGTAAAATGGATACTAATGTTACCGTTATTATTATAATTAATAAAATATTTGAAATATGTTGTTGCGAGTCTTATTTTAATCGCTCCACGTTGGGCACGCCATAAAATGTAACAATACCTTTAATTAATAAAGATACGATTACACTCAGATAAATTTAATAATATTTATTCTTACTATGTGTTTGAAACCTGTACTTATTCTCGTCTATATATAAAATTGAAATCTTTATGTACTTTTTAAATCTATTTTCAAATTCTCTCAGGTAATTTTTATTTATGCCCTCACTAACTCAGTTCTTATATAAAATATTTAAATTAATTATTTCATATGTTGCTAACTTCCCTTGAATCATCAAAACCCAAACAGTTGCCTATATGTAACTTTTTCAATATCTGCCTATATCATAGGATCTTTACGTTTTATATTTCTTAACTTTATAAATCACAGTTTACAAAACAGTTATTCTTTAGTGAATTATGATGTGTATTTCAACTTTATCTTCAAATAACAATACTTACTGTGAACTCAATCTCAAGGTATATATTAACATACTATTCAAATAATAATATAATCACTGACAGTTGTTTTTTTTTATTTATAGGTTACGGTTCTAAGCGTCATATCTGTTTCATCAATTTAATTCAAAAACCTTCTTTATATACCAAATAAAAACAAATGTATCAAACTAATTTGTTTAATAAATCAGGCAAATTATAAATTATATGGTAGTTCTCAACACACACAACCAAATAAGACATTCATGGAAGTACCAAGCTTGTTTACGTAAACATTCTTTTGAAAAATTTATATGTGCATGAAAATACACCTTTCGTGGATCGAAAAATATACAAGTAAGTATATTAATTATATTATTTTAAAAATACTGTATAGTTTTTGTATGTAAATCAAATACCCACACAAATTATTTAGTTTTAGTTTGCCGATCAGTTTTTTTTGACTTCTAAAAATTATACAAATGATGATACAAATTAATGTTGTGCACAGAACTTACAAAATATCTTTTCTTGATTATCAACACAGTTATAATGTACGTATAAATAATAGATCTCTAAATTTTGATATACTTTTCAATTCGAAACTGATAAATTCAAATTATTTCAAAGAATTATACGACCTGTTATTACTACTGAACTGGTATTCTTATTTATACACCAAACGATTTTCTTTTTAGCTTGTCGAAGACATTTCCTGGAATCAATGAGGGAGATCCTTTCCTTTTCCTAATTGTCTGGAATGCTCGGAATGTGGACTGTAATGACTGCTATCCTGTAATACCTTCAACCTCTGCAATCAACTAGAATCTCGAACCGTCGAACGCTTTCGTGAAGACCTTTGAAACCTGCCTTTCCTCTACTGGACTGGAATACCTGTGTTAGCTGCTATGTTGAATATCTCGTATCTTTCAAGTCCTGGACTAAACTATTTGTATAACTTCTGGAATTTCACCAACTCTCCAATGCAATAAATCTCTCGTCAAATATGGAATAATATTTACCAATGCAGTAAGTTTATTTTTAAATTGTAATTATATATTTCTTCGCTTTCTTCTCAAGTATGAATATTCTTCAATTATTTCTTTATTCGTTACCGAAATTCTTTCTTCTAAAAAATATCTGCTTTCTTTTCTACTATCTCCTAACCACTTCTTTTACACTTTTGTATAATGATGAATCTCTTAATTATGTGTTTTTCGGAAGGAAAATTTCGTTTTCCGAAAACACATCTACCGCTTTTCTTAAATTAAATTTCAATCTTTTTTTTTATTACCCATATCCCTGGCAATAAATCCTTAGTTTCTATAATATCCAATCATATTGTTCCACACATTATAATAATCCAAAATATGTTTTATTTGTAATTGAATATTTATAATACCTTTTTTGTAATTCCAAAAATTTATCAATTTAATTCTTTACTTTAATTTTCACAACCTTTTATACCCTTCGGCAAACCAAATACTCAATACTTTAACTATATTATTTTAAATGTCAAAATCTGACACTTCTTACATTTGAATTTTAGCGCGTAACTATACATCATTTTCCAACCTTTATGATTCAAAATCCATACTAATATTCTCTATTTTTTCAAAAGTGTTAATTAAACAAGCTTTAACAAATAATATTACATATAAAAATACAACAAGTAACATTTACAATTCTACTTTCAGAAATGGGAAATATTACTACAACAAAGAAACCTGATAGGCAACCAACCACTCGATGCAAGGCGAACTTCAACATAACCCGATATGCAACCAACTTTACACGGTTCACAAAAACTATAGGGAAATACCCAATTAATATTCTCACAATTATTTTAAGTATAATTTAAATATTCTCACATCTATTTATTTAATTATAGTTTGGTCCATAAAATATTACCATCTTTTATTTTTTTAATACTCACTACAAGAACATATACAGTATATTTTATTAACATTAGTACTTCCATCATATCCTTACTCATCCAAGTTAGTGAACTACCACAATATATATATATACCATAAGACCGCGTGCGTCTGCATTATCGCGATACCTGTAGAGTAAGCGAAACAGATAGAGATGTCTGTGTATTAGAACGGTAAACAAGTGGACCCAGTGTTATACTGGATTACAACAGAGCTAGTATTTCGCATATGCCTATGATGCACTCGATTTGTCCAAAAAATCTACATTTATACGGTGTAGTCGGGCAGTCGCTTCCACATATGGGCGTCAGTTCGAGTTTTATTATTGCTTAAGAATAACATTTTTTTAGCTAATTACAGGTTAATTGCAATGTTGAATTACAATTCTGTTTTAAGAAGTAAATATTTTATGTTTCAGTATTTTATTATAGTTGAGTTTTTAGATTATAATATTTGTTGAAAAATATTATTTTAGTTAAGAAGTTTTTTTTATTTTAAAGTCTAGGTGTTATTTATTATTTATTTTTGCTCTTTTATGTTGTTTAGGAAGCTGTGATGAGTTACTTCACTGACATATTATCAGTGATTATCTGATGCTTCAAACAACTACTAATAATTACTTACAACGGGAACGCAATACCTATTACACTGCTTTTCACTTGATTTGCCTACGAATACATTTATACGTATAACTTATACGCCCGCTGTCGGTGTGGCAATTCAAGTTGGCATGCCCATTTATAGTCGACCAGTAGTTACTAATACATGCATCGTGCTATGAACGGCGGCCACACGGTATATATATTTACAGCGCAATTGCTATGGGTGTTTAAATTTTGGAATATTATTTCAATCAAGATTTTTTTTTTAATAGTTCAGCCACCTCTCTAAAGATCAATTATTTCACCATTTGTTATTAGTATGGTAATTTCTCTGCATTTTTAAGACTACATATGTTAAAATGTCCGGGGTAAGTGCGATATTGATCTTATTTTACATTTTAAAATATCTTCCTTTAAATATATTGTCTTCAAAAGAGTTTTTGTGTAATTTATTGTTTGCTTATTTATTGCTTTATTATGCTAGATGTATTTTATTTTTGACGAAATTTAATATATCTCTCAAGCATAAACAAAAATATTACAATCTCCCTCTATGGCAGTGGTTCCCAAACTTATTTTGCCTACTGCCCACTTTGAGAATAAATTATTTTTTAGCGCCCCCATTTTTTCACCTACTCAAAAACCACTATAACTTCAAATTAAATTAATTATTGTGAGCTATATT
The DNA here is from genome assembly GCA_963170755.1 of Amphimallon solstitiale. Lineage (NCBI taxonomy): Eukaryota > Metazoa > Arthropoda > Insecta > Coleoptera > Scarabaeidae > Amphimallon > Amphimallon solstitiale. The sequence goes on from OY720680.1 coordinate 129,967,719, forward strand.
AGCGGAGATTAAACATTCATTCTAAACGAGACTTTTACTATGGGTTATAGTAAAAGTCTCGTTTAGAATGAATGAGTTAACTTGAGACCTGAGCGTAGTAGGTAGTACACAACGGCGCTCAGGTCTCAAGTTAACTTTTACGGGCTACACCTGCCAATGAGAATGATTATTGAAACGCAACTTTATAGTATTCAGACAAAGTATCTTTTATTCAAAATTCAAAATAAAACAAACATAATCGATTCTAATATAAAAACTAATGTGAAGGATGAATCTGATGCTGTTTAATAAGTTTGTTGATATCAGGTTCCAATTTACTCAAGAACAGCCGCAAGTCACCACGTTCGGTAACATGCAAACGATTTCTCTTTTTAGTAAGCAGCGTTGCTACAGCACTAAATCCACGTTCACACAAATATGACGATGGGAATGCTATCAAGAATCGTTGAATGATTGACCACAATCCAGGGTACAATTGCGGGATCGGTTTTTGTAGCCAAAATTCTTGGTAGCCATTTTTGAACTTGATTTTTATTTCCTCGTTCGTTGTCAATTCTATAAGTTCTTCTTCCAGATGTGGTGATATTGCTGTGTTGACATTTGAAAACGGATCCAACACCCAGTCTGGTATTTCCAAGTTCAAAATATCCTGGTATCGTTCGGTGAAGTCAATGTGGAGCTTTTCCAAATGTTGGCAGTAGGCAAACAAGTCGTCGTTACTGCAGGATACTGATAAATTCGGAAAATTATGAAACTCACGTCTGCCCATATTCTTTTTGTGTAGAAGCAGTTTGGCTGCGAAAGCAGCAACGACATTTTTTGTTTTAATTAAATTTAGTTCATCGCCTTGCAGTTGGAGATTCATGTTGTTGAACAATTTATACAGGTCTGTCATGTAAGCTATATCATTTTTTGATGTAATGAGCTTGTTGCGCAATTCTGTATCTTTAGTTTCCAAAAACTCTATCACAGAGTCAAACAGGTTGTAAAATCGAGTCAGACAATTGCCTCTTGATAGCCAACGAACTTCGGTATGAAACAACAAACGGTTGAAATCTTCGTCATTAGTAACACAAATCTGATGAAATAATCTATCATTCAAAGAGCAGTTACGGATTTTATTGACTGCTTTGATGACATATTGCAGTTATTGAAATAGTCGTTCACTTAAATTTCTAGCAACCAAATGTTGTCTATGAATAACGCAATGTACAGCAAGGACATCTGGAATTTTATTTTTTACGTACGCTATGAAGCCTTTATGGCACCCTGTCATAGCCGGAGCGCCATCCGTAGCAACTGATATAATATTTTTCAAGGGAATCTCTTTCTCATCACAAAACTTTTCCAATGTATTGAATATGGTTTCGCCTTTTGTATCGGTCTCTAAATTTCTAGCAAACAATAGTTCTTCACATATTTTCTCATCTTTAATAAACCTCACGTAAGACAGCAACAATGCTTCATTAGTTGGTAAAGTGGACTCATCGAGCTGAATTGAGAATTGACTAGTCCTCAGATGATTGCACAATGATTCTTCTATGTTTCCGGCCATTTCATCAATTCGTCTTTGCACAGAATTATTACTCAAAGGAATTTTTCCGATAATATCTGCGGCCGGTTTATGAAGCACAGTAGTTATTACTTCCTTTATTGCTGGCAAAATTAACACTTCTCCGATGTTGTGTGGTTTGCCTTTTTGAGCAATTAACAAAGAGATGTTGTACGAAGCTCGAAGTCCGTCGTCATCTTGCTTAGCAGCCGCCGAAAAGAGTTTTGCTACACTTGGCCGAGTATTATGCTTCTTCTCTAGGTCTTGAAAATATGCTACATTCTTGTCTTTCTTATCTGGATGCATTTTATTCAAATGATCTTGAAGTCTTGAAGGCTTCATTGCTTCATTCGAAAATGTTTTTAGGCATAGAAGGCACAAAGGCGACGATGGGTTTGTAGGATTTTCAATGAATCCGAATTTAATATATTCCGCACAGTATTGCCGTCTCTTCTTTTTTACTTCCGACATTGTTTTGTTTTGAGAAATACGTAAGTATAAGTGTTGAACTTAAGTACTGCTTATCTATTACGCGCGAAACCGCAAATGAAAATAAAATAAATATTACGTTGTTTATATAGGATTGCATAAGCAGCACGCACCGACAGGAATAAGACAAACATGCATAAACTCGTTTATCTCATTCGACGCTCAATCGTACTCAACAAGTAAGAACAAGTATTCTATGAACCAGCCGATTGATACAGTTGCCTTTTTATTTGTTTGTTTGTGTCTCTTTTCGTTTCGAAACGGAGCGACCGATGATATGTTTTTTATTTTATTTATTCAATAAAACAGGACAGATATATGAACTACTCGGAGAGAAATATCGAACCGAGTTGGTTTGAGCAATCTCTTAATTAATATTAGTTGATGTTCACAAGCTGTAGTCGAGAGTAGGGATGGGACATCGGTGGGTAAACATCGATATCAAACATCGATGTTAACATCGTTGATCAACATCGATGGTTGCAAAATATCGACTACCAAACATCGATGTTTTTAAACATCGATAATTATATTTATAGATTTATTTTTTGGCAGTTTAACAAAAACTTTATTATAACTTAATTAATTTACGTCCTTAACAAAATGATATAAAAGATATCACTATTCAAAAAAAATAATAAAAGAAATATATACATTTATAATATGTAGTTAACTTTAGAAACTACTCAAAAAAAACTATATAAAAAAACAATATTATGCAATTACGCATGAAACAACCACATGACTTAAATCGTCTGATACTTAAAAAATATATACATTTACGTGTATCAAAGCTTTTTAAGAGAACGATTTTTATTTGGGATTTTATAGTCTTGCATTTTTTTTGACTACGCTGGCAAATACCGAGATACATATGGATATGGTTTTATATTTCTGATGTGTCATCTTGCATTTAATACGTGTATCGTCGTGTATGATTGTACGCACTAGGGAATTTCCCGAAGAAGTATATATCGGTAATGTCTATCTCCCTTCTTTTTCTATGAAAATACGTTTACCTCCTTCACTTATTCTGCATGCATACATAATTTAACTTTTATTCTGCACATTAAAAGTACTATAAATTTATGTATTTAATTATATATTATTTAAATATTTATACTGAGTAATATTTAAAAGAGCCTAAAATGAAATATTCGAATTTATATGATATAGCACTGTGTAATTTAAATACTTCTTTTATTCGTAGACAATTTTACATCCTCGTAGCCTGTATGTGAGCTGTTAATTTGGAAACATTTTTGTATTTGTCAACAGAGGACGCTGTTTTATTTTGTGATTAGTGCAAATACATTTTGTCAAACTTAAAAGTTCGATGTTCACTATATTTCTTCTAACATCGATAGTTTATCGATAAATCTAAATTGCAAACATCGATGCAAAAACATCGAAGATCGATCCTAAAATATCGATGTTCAATGAACATCGATGTTTATCGCCCATCCCTAGTCGAGAGTCGAGAGCTCAGTCGGTGTCTAAGAGTCCTCCTAGATTCTAGATGAAATTACAAATCGCCCCCTAAGCCTTTACACAACGCCCCCATTTTTTTTCTGGGTCTCTTACCGCCCCCCTTTAGACCTGCAGCGCCCACAAGGGGGCGTTATCGCCCACTTTGGGAACCTATGCTCTATGGTTTAGTAAAACTTAGTCGGAAATATTATCGGATTACTAGAGTTGACCAGAGATACCTTCCATATAGCTGGTCTTAAGACCCGACAAAACTTTTTGCCGCGAGTATACAATAAGCATTCAAGAATATACAAACTAGGAAATGTCAAGATTTTTAATTCACAAATGGCTGGTGACAGTCAGTACGTTATGGCAACTTATTTAATACACTCTATTTAATGGTTTCTTTAAATAAACTCGATTTTTTATATAACATCAAAAGAAAAATCAAGTGGCGTCAAATAAGGTGATCTAGCTGGCTATTCGATTGTTCCAGTCCGTACTATTCATCTACCAGGAAACGTTTGGTTTAATTATTGAGGTACTGGCGCTGAGTCTTGTTGAAAACATAATAATATGGTTTCTACTGGTATATCTCGGTTATTGTGGTTTGGAAAGATTTCTCTGAACCGCGAAACAATATTTTGTTGTAAAAGTTGTAAGTATCGTTGGGAAATTATATTATCATTAATAAAAAAATGAGGTGTGGCCACCACACGACTTTCTTATAGGTATGAGCGTTTCAAATTATAGAATTTTAAGAATTTTTTTATACAAAAATTATTGAAAATCCTATTCTAAGTACTTCTATTCTCTTAATAAATCTCTATAGAATGTATACTTTGCAAGATATTATAAAAAGGTGCTACTCGCTAAGAGTAAAAGTGCTACTTCCGGTCCGAATTTTGAAATTTCATTTATACAAAAAACATTGCAAATCTAACTCTAAATACTTTAGTAGTCTTGTTAAGTATATACAAAATGCATATTTTATGACATATTTGTAAAAAGTCGCTATTCGGTAAGAGTGAAAGTGTTACTTCCGGTTCGCATTTTGAATTTTTTTTTTACAAAAGATATTTGAAATTATGTTTTATATACTTTTGTACTTGTAATGTACTAGCTTAGAAAGCATGACTTGCGAGATATTCGCAAAAAACTGATTTTCGATAAGAGTAAAAGAGTTACTCCCGGTAGGAATTTCGAAAAGCTTTTCTGAAATTTAATTTTGAGTATATTTGAATTCTATATAAATTTGTTTAAACTTAGTAGTTGACAAAATATTAGCAAAATTCGGTTTTTTCACTGAAGTAAACAACTACTTCCGGTCTGCCGCTTTTAATGAAAATCTAATCAGATCTCAAGAGGGAGATTATACTCATAGATGCAAAATTTTGAATTAATAGCTATAGCGGTTTGACCGCTATCGTGGCCACACAGAGAGAGACATTTTTTAAAAACCACTTTTTCGGTTATGAGGGGACTTCAAAACGTGGATATCTGTAAAAATCTTGAGGTCGAAAATATTCGTCTACTACGTATAAGAAAATAAAAGGAACCAATAATATTCCAACCAATAATTCCACACCAATCATTATTTTTTTGGGGATACTGCGTATGAAATTGCTCCATCCAGAACGGAATTCTGTCTGACCTATACCTACAGTAATGGAGAATATTCCCATTTAAATAAAAAGTTGATTTATCAGAGAAGATAGCGAGATTGATGAAGATACCATTTTAATTTATTTTATTTATCATTCTTTCGCAAAATTCGATTCTGCAGTCAAAACAATCTTCACTCAGTTCTTGTAGCAGGTGGATTTTGTAGTGATGATCTTCTATTCGTATTATTACTTGTAACAGTTGTCTGTCCTCCGGATTTAACACGATTTTTGCTGCTTCCAGTCTCATTAAATCTTATTAATGTTTTTGAAACCGTTGTTGTGGAGATCGACTGCCGATTCGGATGTATTTCATTACAAAGAACGTCAGCACAACTTCGTCTTCTATTGTCATATCCAACAATCATCAGGATTTCTATACCTTCCTTTTGACTTAAATGCATCTGTTTTAAAGTAATTATTTTACATAAGCTTAATTTTTGTATAATATGCAAATGACAGAGCTAGAACAGATAACTTAATTTTACTTTTCTTCAAAATTGGATTCGTAAAAAAATATTACTATTTTTATGGAAATTAAGGGATGTATGTAATACATCACCGAATAGAGAAAATGGAGACCGTAAGTAACACTTTTACTTCTAGGTTCATTAAGAATATAAAAGAATTATAATAAATTAGTAACCCATATACTTATAAGAGAATCGTGTAGTAGTCATACGGTATTTTTTAAAACGTAGGTTGAACAATATTGTACCATAAATTATACTTTACGTAGTTTTGATTTTCTATGTTTCAACTAATTATCCATTTTCATGGTGTATATATTAATATTTTAGTTAGATTAATTGATTTTACACTTTCATTTTGCCTTCATTTTAATTCTTATTGAGAAAAATTTAGCATACCTTATTAGTACACTGCAAAGCTTGTCTGTTTACCTATCACAATATCTATGAGCACTTACGTATCATCATCATTCATCCGCTACTATTTTTGGTAGAAAATATTTGGTTTATTTTCGTTTTTACTTATAGTTTTGTTGTTTACTGTGTTTTATTTTTAACTTTACACGTATTAATGCGGTTACGACAGAATTTCAATTATTATGAATCGTCAGTCTATACATCTAAGCAAAAATAATGATTATAAAAGAGAATTATGCTTACCTAACTACATGGTCATCAAATGTTTTCAAGTGATAGTTAAGCCACATCATACACGAGGAAGTTTCCTAAATTAAAAAAAATAAAACAGCTTTACTAAATGTATTTACTGGTCCCTTCATAGAATTTTCTTGAAAATCTCTCCCCTTCGTAGGAACGTTAGAACAAAAAGTTTCAAATAAAAATTGTATAAAAATCTCTGAAAATGTTGGCAGTAAAAATCATAAACTTGAATTTAATAAAGAAAATATTGAATTTTTAATTCACCTTTAGAATTGCGCCCCCTTGCGATTATTTTAGAAACTTAAAAATAGAAATTCAAATTTTATGAAATGAAAAGCTCACCACCCATTTACTTCAAATAGCCCTAGAGCAATATACTTATAAATATGTCTTGATAGTATTGTTAAGCATAAATTTTAAATAAGCAATAACTTATCAAACAAGAAAGTAGAGAAATCTACTTTATATGTTTTAAAAAAATAATTTTGATTTTTGGTAAATAAATGTAAAAACATAAACATAATTGGTGTGTGTTAAAAAATATATTTATACTTACAGTCTGCTGCTTGGAATTGTATTCTAAAAAAGAGGACAAAGAAACACAATCAGTGTTAATTGAATAAAAATTCACAATGTTGCCATAAACTTACTATTATTTGAACATAACTGTCCATGTGAATATTGAACGATGAAAAAATAAAAAATTAAAGCTACATATTCGAACATGTTAAAATGCATTCTTGTCGTGTGCGGACAAGTATTATAATGCCAGACAAACTACACTCTTTGGGAATTCATAAACAACTACTGAATATCCCCGAACAAGATTCATATTTATACTGTCCTCATATCGTTACGAATTATTTTAAAACATTTTCTTGAATATTTAGTTTTCGATAAGGTTTTCCTACAATGGCAAAATTATTTGACTAATATACGTCATTAAAAAAAAGATAGTAAAACAAATATGGACATACCTTCAATGTTAATGCATTAATTAAACACATACGTATTTTTTTCCAAATATTTAAAAATTACACGGATAAATTCTTTAATTTAAAAATTTGGACAATTACATTACCTATGTTAAGTAGGAAAATTGTATTTTTAAAGATTTAAAGAAACTTATCCTATAAGAATATACAACATTTAAGTGCAAATTCCTTTGATTAACGATTAGCAGTGTCTTAGATATTGTTATCTTCATGAAGAAATGATACTTTTAGAAATTAACATTCTTTTTGAACATATAAATCGTACATGTAATATTCATTTCCTTTTTGCATTACTTTGATTCTTCTCAGATTCTCGTAATAGCGGTGTTGAGGGCTTTTATATTGTCTTTCTTCAGAATGTTTCGCTCATTTCACGTCAATTTATCTATACCCCTAACATTATACTAATAATAGTAATAAATTTATTTTGTTACTATTATTATTACAACAAAATCTACAGAAGTAGTTCAGATTAACGGAGAACATCTCCCTGTGCCAAGCTCCTCCGCCAAATCCTTAAGTATGGTAAAAAAAAGAAGAAGAATATTAAATAATATCCAACAATTAACTTATTCTCTTGATCTTGGGACCTTGGACCGCTTACTCTAAGGGAAGAAAACATAGAGATCTCGAAGGAGGAAGTATCTAGTGGTAATGCTAGATTCGAGACTTACCTGGAATTGACACTTGAAAAATATCACTAAGAGAGCGGTAACATTTCTAATGATAAGTAGACGCGTACACGGAAAGCACTGGGTTTTAAGACCGGACATAATGTACTGGACATACAACATTGGGGTAAAACCTATTTTAACGTATGCCTCTCTAGTGTGGCGGCCCTAGACACAACAAAGAAAGGCCACTTTATGACTAAGCAAGGTGCAAAGGCTTGCCTGTTTGCGGTATAACCGGATCAATGCAAACCACTCCAAATGCAGTTATGGAGATCCTCTTAGGTCTCCCGCCTCTTCACCTTGTGATATAGGGGGAGGCCAGGATGGGTGCCTTTAGGCTACAACTGAAAAACGTCAAAATTAATAAAAAGGCGGGACACATGGCAATTGCATACCTTGTGGGTGGAGATGTCGTAAACATGAGAACAGACCACAATGAAAAAGCTGATGAATTCGATAGGAGATAATCATAAGCAAGACTCATAGGCCTGGAAGCGGCTCTGGGGGTAGCCAAAAGTATGACCCGAAGCCACGTCAAAGACTGGGTTTATGAAAAACATAAGCACCACTGGGTAACAATGCCAGGACAAAATTATGGCAAGGAATTTATTGGTCGACCATGCAACAAAAAAGCTGGAGAACTACTACACATGAGTGGGGAACGTCTGCGAACAACAACGGGTCTTTTGACTGGTCATGCACCTGTTAAAGTACATCTCACCAGGATCGGTCTGTGTAATGGAGACTCTGCAATAAGGAATCAGAAACAGTCAGGCATATCCTGGTAAACTGTGAGGCACTGGATTACAGGAGGCAACGCATCTTTGGGCAACGGAATGTAGAACCAGAGATACTCAAGAGACACCCAGTAATGGACCTGTACATACTTGTACAGACTTGTACAGGACCCAACATTACTGGATTGGATAAGATAGAAAACACAGGTTGAGCACATGAAACCTTATTGGCTGCGGTATAAACTGGAGACGTTAGCTAGACAGGCCTAGAGAGACAAAAAAACTATACTCTTTTCTGCAATGATTGCACTTTTTCAACAACTACTAAATACTATAGCCATCACTGTAATTATCTTTGACTTCCAAATAAATACTTAAAAATAGCAAGCGTCGAATCCTTCAAAGACCTCAATCAGGGCGAGGAAGGGAGGAATTAAATTTGTAGAAGTGGTAAATGTTGTTTCATACTTTAAGGGAGTTTCGAGGCTTTTATTTCTTATATTAATGTTGAGAACATCGAAATCACGGAATCGTATTTTTTCACCAGATGTTGGGTGTGATAGTAGTAGCATCATTGCATGATACCTGCTGCTACCTTTCACTTTAATACAAGAAAGGTCGTTTAATTTGTATGAGATCCGTACATATTTACGGATTTTTTATATGAATCTCATACAAGCGTTCTGAACTATCTGAACACGAGCCTTATCATAGACATAAAGAAAAAGAGGTATAATTAAAAAAAAAAAACTATACTCTCAAACATTGGCAAGCCCTAGGACTCTCGCAAAAAAAAAGTTTTCAAACGATCGAAAAGAACATGACAAAAATAATTCGAAACTAGTGAGCATTCACATATTCATTCTCATTTAGGCTGGGTGCACACCAATTGCTACAAAATATTTAACAAACAATTTATTTGAAGCCATTATGCAGACAAATTTAACAAATTATTTGATTGTTGTACAAAAAAATGTTTCAAATAAAAGTTGTATGGCTGAGACTGAGCTTTATTTGCATGCTATCAAAAACACAGTGGCGTGCAGATACAACGGTATAAAAAGAAAATAATGTTTTTTTTTTAAATAGAATATACCGTATGATATCGGTAACTTAAACCGTTTTCGAGTTATTAAATGTCGAATATTGTAGTTACTGTACTATGGAAAAGTTAACATTATTAAAGTAAGCTATGAAAATGACAATTATTGTGTTTGATAAATGACATTTTCATTTTGACTATTTTATTAAGAAAATGTCATTTATCAAACACAATAATTGTCATTTTCATAGCTTACTTTAGTACTGTTAACTTTCCCATAGAACAGTATTCGACATTTAATAACTCGAAAACGGTTTAAGATAACATAAGATAATGGTATATTTTTGAAATCAGAGTAAAAAGACCATTATAAAAATGAAATAATATACCATTCCATTTAAAAAAAATATTTTTTATGCCGATGTATTTGCACGCCACTGTGTTTTTGATAACATGCAAATAAAATTCAGTCTTAGCCACACAACTTTTATTTGGAATTTTTTTTTATATATGCAATAATAACGTGATGATGGGTGAGTAATTTATAATGAATGACCGTGTACATAAATAAAACAAAACGTATGTATAACTAAATTATAAATCCATTTGGCATTTATAATTAATGTGAAATAAATTTATTAACACATTAATTAATAATTTGACAGCAATGTTTTTAAAACGATTGTCAAATATTTTGTTTTGCAAAACAATTTTTTTTGTATAATTGGTGTGCTCGCAGTTTTAGATTATGGATTATTATTCTGAAAAGCTCTTATGACTATATTAGTATCTTTTTTATATTGGGACAATTGCATTTGTAGAAATTAATACATTTCAATAAAATAGTAAGTAAAAGCAATTTTTCATATGACAGAGAATAGTACGTCAAATATTTTCATTTGAAAAACAGGTATTTACATAAATAATATTGATTTACAGGTATTAATGTTGATGAATATATTGTGAAATGGTGTTCTCATAGGAGTATGAGTAAAGAGTGCTTGTATAGTGCGTATACCTACATACTACATACTTTTTCAAACTGTGGCTTTCTAGTGCTTTTTTCCGGAAAAGTGCAATAAACAAAATTATCTTATTTTAATGTCTTTTTAGGTTAAATTTGGAAATTTGGTAAATTACATTATTGCAAAATATGTGCCAAGTATTATTTTGGACAACATTTTGAAACTCGATCTCAAGTAGCAATTGTATTTATCAGAGCACACACCTGCTACATAAAGACGGGCATAGTCTTGCTGAAATATGAAATATTATGTCTTTGAATATAAAACAAATAGTTTTAAAATATAACTTTTCGTATTTAAATGCCCTCGAACGAATATTAACCCTTAATTAGGTGCGTGAGGTCATTGTGACCCCATAGCGCATCATCGCCACTGTAACTTTGAACTAAAGAAGTGGATAACCGTTCCCCTGCTCTACCTTCCTAAATAGACATCTACTCAAGGTTCTTATAATCAGTATTATTCTGAGTGTCCAAGAATGTTATCTGTCGCGTAATATAAACCTTTTTGACCCCACGCGACCAACTGTGTAAAATTTGTTGGAAGGAAGCAGCTTGATAAGCTTGCAGCAATAAGAGAGCTAACCGATATTTTGTCAGAAAATTTTTCGTCTTCGTAACCAACAGGAGCGTATGTAACAATTGACGAGCAGCTTATCCCTTTCCGCGGTCGCTGCGCCTTCAAGCAGTATTTGTCAAATAAACCTAACAAATATGGCATCAACGTGTTTGCGATTTTTGATGCTAGAAAATTTTATTTAAAAACATTTGAGATATATGTCGGGACTCATCCAGAGGGCCCATATAAAGTCAACAATTCACCATCAAAAATTCAAATCGCAATATTACCACAGACAACTGGTATATCAGTCTCCCTCTAGTCAGGTCATTACTTAGTGATTATAAATTGACAATGGTTGACACTTTTAGAAAAAATAAAAAACACATTCCCAAAGAATTTTTGCCGTAGAAAGGTAAATCAGTAAGAACTAGCATTTTTGGTTTCACAGAGGAAATGACAATTGTCTCATACGTCCCTAAAACATCAAAAAGTGTTATCTTGGTTTCAAGCATGCACCATGATGACAAAATAGACGAATCCACAGGAGATCTTCAGAAGCCAGAATTGATAACGTTTTATAATTGCACAAACGCTGATGTTGATGTTTGCGACCAGCTCTCTCTGCTACTTATAATGTTGGAAATTCAAAAGATGGACACCAGCTGTGCTCTTTCATTTTTTAAACGTTGCTGCAATTAATTCTTACATTATATATAAAGCAGACGAAAACAGTACCGCCAACATGCAAAGAGGAATATTTTTAAAATCATTGTCGCAGGAATTAGTAAAAAGTCTCCAAGTATCACGCAATTCTTCCAATTTTATTCCAAAAAATTTGGTGAACACGTATCAGCCTGCAGCAATATATATCTGACAATGTACCTGGACCTTCCCGAGGGAGATGTGAAAAATGCTCGAGAAAAAACGATAACAAACTGTCTGTTAGATGCAGTGAATGCAATAATTTTATTTGCAAAGCGCACAAAAATGATTTTTTGTACGGATTGTGTTGATAGCGATTTGATATTTTTAGGAATATTTCTATGCTGTTTTTTTTAAATGTTTATATTTTGACCTGCAATGTATGATTTTCTTAAAATAAAATTTATTCATTAGTGAATTTAAAAAAGAACACATCATTCGGGACGTTGGGTCATAATGATCCCACGCGACCAGATACATAATTTTTTATGATGCTACTAAGTGTTAACCGCAGACTTGACATAAGCACGTGCCAAGTTTAACAATTTTTTTAATTATTAATATCTATTTTTTTTTATTATTATTATTTTAAATAATGTTCTTGGTTGAGTATAGGTATTTTAATGTATAATATATGTATTAATTATCTCATTTTTTCCGTACTGCTTTCTCTCTCTGTTCCAGAAGAATTAATTTACTGTTGCACAAATATTTCGATAAGTGTAAATTTAAATAAGAAAATATCATTCAACTTGAAACCAGGTTTTAGCAAATTTGTTTTTAAATTGACCGAACAGGTAGATCCACTGTCGGTTGTTGACACTCGAATTGTTGTAGACTGCCTATGTGTTAAGTTCTTTTAAATTTACTACGTACCTATGTATACACCGTGTTTCATGTAACTAGCACATTAGAAGTTTTTGTGCTTACAACGCGAATTTTTTCCAGAAGTTTTGCCTTCTCACATAATTGACCGCAATCTTTCAAGTTAAAATATTTTTAAACTCGTGCAACTTCCGGTTACACCGGAAGTAGGCGCCATCTTTGTTATTTTAAATGTGACACCTTGTATTTTATTCGAGATTTGAATTGCTTATTTAAATAGAAGAACAGAGATACCGGGTTGGATTATGTCAAAGTCAACCGTTTCGGAGTTATTCAACTGTTTTCCATTTTTAGGGCACTTGAACGTAAACTTTAAAAGTTCTTTATCTGAGACATGTAAAAAGATAAACAATTGAAATTTGTTCCTGAGATAGTCAAAGTATTGTCCTATTCGAATATCACCAGGTTTTGCAATAATATTATACAGGGTGTTCTCTAATTAATTTACAATTATACACATTTCAAATGCAAGAAACTCAATTTTTTCAAATGAAACACCCTGTATATTTTCGCCTTTTCTGAAGCAGAAGAAAATTGTCTTTCGATCCACTATTACATTCCCTATGCCTATCTCTAGAGGTTTTTGAGTTATTGGGGAGATCAGCCTGAAGGCCCGATATTTTGCCAAATTAAACTGAAAAAATAATAGATTAAGTATAGGAGGAGTGGATTAATAGTCATTTGTAAGCATGTTATGGGCATGGAAAAAAAGTCTTCTAGTTCAAAACCAAAAATTTATTAATTGCGAAAACATTTTTGATCTCACGGTATAAGTCAAACAAAGAAAACAAAAACAAATCTAAAACCAAATCACAGCAAGTGCTCAATATGTCCACCGCCTACTTCAATGCATTTATTTAACCTTGTTTGGAGCTGGTCAGTCGTTGCACGTTCAATCATTTGAACTTCAATTTGGTCAAATGCTCTTCGCACCCTATCCTCTAGTTCTTGCCTGGAGTTAACTGGTGTTGCATAGACCTCTTTTTTTATGTAACTCCATAAAAAAAAGTCAACTGGAGTTAAATCCGGAGATCTAGCAGGCCAAAGACAGGGTCCATTTGGACCAATCCACCTATCCTCAAATAGCTGGGTCAACTCTTGATATACAGCATGAGTAGAGTGAGCTGGAGCTCCATCCAGTTGAAACCAATAATAGTTTTGGTGTGGCATGTCATTGACTATGTTTGCCACCACTTCCCTAATGATTCGCAAATATCTTTCGGACGTTAGCCTTTCATCATAAATATGATAAAATACCCTTCCCCACCCTATTATGGCGAATACATTAAAACTAAATTGATATTGAAAATGGCTTACTCGTGAAAAGTGGGGATTTTCATCTGCCCAAAAATGACAATTTTTATTATTTACAACGCCTTGCCTGGTAAACTTGGATTCATCCGACCATAAAGTCTTTCGTAACATGTCCGGATCTTCCTGTTTACGAATAGTTAGCCACTAACAAAAATCAATTCTTCTCTGAGCGTCTCCATTTCTCAGTTCGTGGACTTTCCTTTGTGCATATGGGTGCCATTTGTTCTTTGCTAGCACGAGTTGAATTGACGTCATACTAATATCTAAATCCACCTTTGCTTTACGTATCGAAGCATGGGGATGAGCTGCGAAATATCCCAGAATATTAATTTCGTTGTTTTCTTCACCTGTTACTGGCTTAGTACAATTTCTTTTTGTGTTTATATTCCAATGTCGCAAAAAATGTGTTTCAATTTTTGGAAATTTGAATCGATTCATCGGAGGCAAATTAGGGTATCTCTGATTGAACACACGGCAAGTTCTACTTATTATGCGATTACATTCACCGTGTATGTAAAATAAATTAAGGATACTTTCATTTGGATAATTATTATTATAGCCTTCCATTATGCACTAATCAAATCATTCAGTAAAGTACAAAAAATATCCAAGCATCAAATTAATAACACTGACAGCGAACGAAATGTTGACAACTAAACATTTTGTTACTTCCAAGGCATTCTTGAAATTGTGTGTGATAAATGGCAAAATATCGGGCCTTCAGGCTGATCTCCCCAATAACTGAAAAACCTCTAGAGATAGGTATAGGGAATGTAATAGTGGATCGAAAGACAATTTTTTTCTGCTTCAGAAAAGGCGAAAATATACAGGCTGTTTCATTTGAAAAAATTGAGTTTCTTGTATTTGAAATGTGTATAATTGTAAATTAATTAGAGAACACCCTGTGTAATATTATTGCAACACCTGGTGATATTCGAATAGGACAATACTTTGACTATCTCAGGAACAAATTTCAATTGTTTATCTTTTTTCATGTCTCAGATAAAGAACTTTTAAAATTTACGTTCAAGCGCCCTAAAAATGGAAAACAGTTGAATAACTCCGAAACGGTTGACTTTGACATAATCCAACCCGGTATCTCTGTTCTTCTATTTAAATAAGCAATTCAAATCTCGAATAAAATACAGGGTGTCACATTTAAAATAACAAAGATGGCGCCTACTTCCGGTGCAACCGGAAGTTGCACGAGTTTAAAAATATTTTAACTTGAAAGATTGCGGTCAATTATGTGAGAAGGCAAAACTTCTGGAAAAAAATCGCGTTGTAAGCACAAAAACTTCTAATGTGCTAGTTACATGAAACACGGTGTATATTTAGATTTTATGTATTGCTAATTATAAGAGTACATCGTTAAAATAACATATTTATTAGTATGGTAGGTATTAATAACAGGATTGGCATCACTGTTTGAACATTATCAACACAACTGGTTTTTATGTGTAGTTATTATTTTTAAAACAGGGATGTTGTTATATATTTAAATAGGTACGAGGTAGGCCTACTAAAAGAAACTTGGAACAATATAAGAATATTTATTTTTCAATGTAATCTCCCCTAACTTCTATAAGTACATTTATTACAACGATTAATTAATAATTCGATACCTTTGTAAAAATAATCTGAAGTTTTCCGTCAAAATGTTCTACAGTGCCCCACCGAAAACGAAACAGATTGAATATCTCGAAGGAGAAATCTTTTTTGAAAAAACGCAAAAACAGGTCGATTTTTGATCCAAAGGGGACACCCTTTCATCATATCTTCAACTGTGATACGTCATTCCCCTCCCCTCCATCACTCTAACCATTACCATTTAAATAGGGAAAGTAGTATACCGTTTGACTGAAATAAAAGTAGATATAGGGAAACACAGACACGCACACATGTTCATGCAAACATGAAATGGAGGGGTACGATAATAGGGGAATACAGATGAGTTCATATCGGGACACCGGGTACCGAGACCGAGGCTTCAGTGCAAAACGTTGAAAGCTAGTTGCAGACATTTGCTTTAAGGAATTGCTCCGCTATTTTGGTAATTGATGTACCTATAATGTATTAACATTGAACTGAAAAAAAACTATAGAAATTGTAACTAAAATAAAATTCGCACATTTAAAACGAAACAAAATATTATAATGAACTATACAAATAAATTTTGCACGTCTTTGTACGAATTATCCTTCGCATACCATAACACAATCTGTATTTTTTCCTCGACAGCTAAGGGCATTTTATTTTAATATTTGCGAGTTTGCTCAGACACAATGTAAGTTCACGCTCTAAAGATACGGAACGAATGCCATGTGCGCATGGTGTGCGCGCTCTCGGTCTCCCCACACCACCCGTCTTATGGTGGTGTGGGTAAACCGAGAGCCACATTCTTGAACTGTTGTATACATACATACATAGGTACATGTTTATGTGTGTGTATTTGAAGATGCATATTAACTTTTAAATACGACAATCTGTATACGATACATCATTGAAACGGAGAATTCAGCAAAGTGATTGTTGGTTGCGCTATTTTTGATTTTAGCGCCCTCTAGCGGGAAAAATACGGATACGTATTCCACAGTGTGACACATCATTTTTAAGCTAATTTTATTAGCAACTAAATACTGAACATTTTTGACATTTATTTGTCATCATTCTGAAGTACAGACTGTCATCGTCTTTTGTAAACTAATAAGTTCGTAGTTTCTAATATTAGAGCTCTGGAAGGTTTTTCGATTATTTAAATTTTTTTCAATTGTGCATTAAATTGCTAATAAAATTAGCTTTGAAATGATGTGTCACATTGTGAAATAGGTAACCGTTCCTTTTCCCCGCTAGAGGGCGCTAAAATCAAAAATAGCGCAACCAATAATCACATTGCTGAATTCTCCGTACAATTACCTTTTCAATGATGTATCGTATTTAATACTTTCCCTATTTAAATTGTAATGGTTAGAGTGATGGAGGGGAGGGGAATGACGTATCACAGTTGCAGATATGATGGAAGGGTGCCCCCCTTAGATCAAAAATCGACCTGTTTTTGCGTTTTTTTAAAAAAGTTTTCTCCTTCGAGATATTCAATCTGTTTCGTTTTCGGTGGGGCACCCTGTATAACAGCTGCTTGCAACTCACTATCGTCCTCAATCTTCGTTACTTTAGACATTTTCGTGCGCTAGTCACTTTGGTTGGCTGGTTACTAAAAACTACTAGGCGAGAGTGACGGAGTTTGAACACGTTTGAACCTGTATAAGCCTGTCAGGTCGAAAATTTATGGCGCCTACCTCGTATATTTACAACTTAAACTCAATTCAAAGAAAATGCAGGTTAAACTGAGTGATAACATACATATAAATTAATAATGACTATATGCGCGTAAATGAAAATACATATTCATAAATGTAATCTAGTGTAACAGGAAAACAAGTATAGAATTTAAATTCACCAATGTACGTCATATAACATTCCATAATGCATGCTTTATCAACACTTTTCAAAAATTTAAACTTAATATATAAAATAATAGGTAACGTACTTTGGATTTTTAACTATTCTTATCGTTCTTTTATTTTATTTTTTCTATTATTTATTTGTAATCTTTTTTTCAGTATAGAGATGTTATAAAATTCTGTAGTATTATGTATTATTGTTATTTATCTTTATAAGGGCAAAATATTTTCTTTGAAATTTCTTGTTACTCGACCAATAGAATGTCCCATTGTGACAACAATTACTTGTGTAACTAATTGAACGGGATGTTAGTTGTTAAAACTACAGATTAGAATAAATAATAATCCTTAAAATAGTTTAAAATATTTTTTGTTGTTCACTATAATATTGTTTCGTCAAACTTTAGCTTCATCAGGTGATGGCGAAGTAATGCTTACAAAATGATTACATCGTTATATATTTTAGATATAGAATTGTCGGGGTCCAATAAATTAAATTTTTTTCCTTTATCTTCTAATTGTAAAATTTTAAATTCTTCATTAAATTTATGGTTTAGTTCTATGCAATAGTTGGCAAATGTTAAATTCGTCTTTTTTTTCATTGTAGGTTTTTTCGTGTTCCTAAATGCTCTGTTCAAAGGTACATACGTCCTGTTTGACCAATGTAAACTTTGTTGCATTCACATGTTAACATATAGACTTCTGAGTTCGACTTTCTTTCTATTTTGTCTTTGTCATTCCTAATGTAGTTTCGTAGAGAGTTGTTTGTTGTAAATGATATGAATTCAATTTGAAGTTTTAATTAGATTTTCGACCTTGACTGACATTGGTCCTAAATATGTGATTGAATTATATTGGTATTTATTATTGTAGGTAACATTAGGAAAAATTAGGGATAGCGTTTGCGATCTTTGTTTTTGTGCTGGAATTTTGATTATTAAATCTATTGTATATCCACTGAATATTTATCACAAATGTTGAATATAGCAAAAATATAAATCTGAAAAATATTCGTTGTTGAAAAAAACGAAGCGGCAGATCCTAAAGTTAAACATATTTTTTCTCGAAGTATTTTGTAGAAAGCTTTAGACTTTCCTTCGGAAACCTTTCTTTCGCACCCCTGCTCAATATGTGACAAGTCAACGAAAACAATTGAGTCTTCTGATAACTAACAAGAAAGGCACATCACACTTTTAGAAACTTGCATGTTACCAAGAACAATAGGATTTATAAAACTTTGAACGCAAAAACCCAGTTGGCTCGTGGAGATCTTTCTGTTGACATCCTTACATTCTGTTTCTTACAAAATATACCACATCCAGTAGCACCAAGAGTTGACGTGTTATACAAGTTACAGCTATTGTTTTACAATTTATGAAGAGACAGTAGGGGCTAAAGGATTAAATAATTTAATCAGCTCTGTAAATCACTTCTTTAAAAATTGTATTGGACCAGAAGTAGAGCAGATTTATTTATTTTAGGACAACTGTAGTTCCAAAAACAAAAAATAAATGTTCATATTTTCCATCGTAAAACTTGGAAACTTCAATTGTTACAAATCGATGTCCTGAATCAGGGTACAATTCTTTTTCCTGAAACAGAAGCTTTGGTTTGATAGAGATTTGAAAAACAGACATTCCATCAACTTGATTTACCTAAAAAATCTATTAAAAGTATCCGTGAAGCAGGGAAGAATTTTAAAGTCATAACTTCAAATTAATTACTTTATTTTAAGTTTTTAATTTGGAACAATTAACATCGTCTAATATTTATCTCGGTGTATGTTAAGAAAGTAATCGTTACTCGGACATTATTTTATCGAAACCGTTGATGTTTTCTTTACAATATAGTGTACATATACAGTGTCAGCGTCACAATACTTCCTTATACCTACTACGTATCAGAAAGTAAAAGCAATATCTCTTCCCGTCCCTAACGCTATACCTGCTAGAAGCGCATGCTAGGACTCACACGGCTTGCGGACAGTGAGTATAATTATTATATTTGACTCGCAATAATTTGCTTCTGAAACGATCTAGAAATTTATTTCTTGCACAAAAAATAATTTTGGAATGTTGGCTTTATTTTGTTTCACATATATATGGGTAAATTCTGAAAAATAAGATTAGTTACTCGATCGCTGAAAAATACCTTACACAAATTGGTCGTCTACTAAAACTTCTTTTTTTTTTTATAAAATTTACTCACCATAAAGAAAAATCGAAAACACTAGTATCATCCAAATACTTTAGGGTATAACCTTAAAAAAAACAGATCGCTAGCTCTCTGCATTGCTGAGATATCACGAGATAAGTATTAAAAATTGAAGAAAATGAAAATTTTAAAATTTACACAAAAAACGATTTTTCGACCTTTTTGCGATTTCGATTTTATTTTCCAACTCAAAATTTGAATCTGACAGGTGATTTTACATATTCAGCTTCACTTTTTTTGTGTGTTTGAGAAAATATAGATTGTCTAATATAGGGGGGGTTGCTTCCCGACTGCCAAACATGTGGGCCAACCGGCGATTATCTGAGACCATAACGCAGCCATAAATTACAGGCAGATTAGATTAGGTGACAAGTTCTTTTCTCTATCTTTTTCCTCAGCATAAGACAGAGCACGCGGACCCTTAAACATTTGTCTTTTATTACATTTGCACGAAAAACAGTGGTACGCCTATTTCAAATCGAACTCAGCTTGAAGCGGGCGTTCAGCCTTAACATCATTCACTTTATCTAGTGCCGCGATAAACAATATAACTACCGATCTACTACCTGTTGATCATTCAGGCATTATCTATTTTATTATTATCGTTAGGCCCTATTGTTTAAAAGGCACATACAAATCCATTTGTATTTGTCCATACATATTTGTTAACGTTAAATCTTTTGCATTATACCTTCTTAGTAAATGTATTCAAGTTATTAGTAATATTAAATTTGATGCAGTTCTACTATAGTTTTAAATAATTAATTTATAGGGTTATAAATTTTAAGGTAATTAGGTGCACCGAATTAATCCAATTAATGTTTTTGACTTGTTCAATTACTAATTAAGTAGCTCTTTTTTTTTGTTGTATTTCGCCTCTCTAAAATTAAGATTTATTGTGTAATAAATTTGGAATCGCTAATATAGGGAAACATTTGATGAATTAGTGTACAGGCTTTAATTTTCAAGACAACAGAATTTTACTAATTTAGTCCAAATAATTATTCATATTGCTATAGCTTTGCTTTTAAATTAAAATATGGTAATCTTGTACCAGCAGAAATTAATCAAAAACAACGATAATACAAAGCAGCATAATATACAACAAATGCAGAGATTGCGTTGACATGTAAAAAGATTTTCTTTATTAAATTTATAAATACAATCCCTATTAACATTCGTATTATTCTTGTAGGTTCTAGCAGTGATCTTTTCTTTATTTTCCGACAACATTTCTTATTTAAAACTAAATAGGATAAGGTTACTAATAAAAAACTAAACCTCATAAAATATTTATATTCAACTTAATACCTTATAACAATATCGGTAAAGTAATTCTCTTGCCACATGTGGCTGTAAAAAGAAATTGTCCTTTTACTTTCCAATTACAAACAAAAAAAATGTGTATTTTATAAATACGAAAAAACACATTGCTTTATAAATACGCAAAACACTACTATAATCATATAGATTCAAAATAAATATTACTCTTTGCTATATTCAAATTTTAACATTGTATAGTTTCAAAGAAATAAAAATTTTCTTTTACGACGCTGAATTTCGCTTCAACAAAGCCATTCATTTTCACGAAATGCCTCTGAATATACAAAATCTCGCAAAGCAGAAAACACCTTGATAAGATTGTCACCAATCATCATATGCAAATATTTACACGTTGTACATACCACAAATTGGCTATTGTCCATCAAAAATGCTCATACCTTTACGTACTTAAATATGTTTGAAATCCCTATTAAAATTTTATTTAATAACTTGTTAATAATGCACAGCTATCATTACTAGCAAACATTCCCACGTTGTGCAATTAATGCCCTTTTTACATCATTAACAATACTACCATGATTTGTTACATTAATCTACTTATAGCAAAGAAAATAATATTCTTATTCAAAATATTAATAATTTTAAACGCTTTGCTAAAGATGAATATTTTCACATAGCATCTTTAGCATAATTTATTTCAAGAAAACTTACTTATAATGTTCATACATTTCATCAAATTCTTCTTGATGTCTATCTGCCATTTTGATAGTAAAAATAAAATAATGAAATTAAACAAAATTACAATGAATTAATTATAATCTAATAAACTTCTTATTGAAATTAAAATTACTTACTACATTTAACTAAAAATGATCTTATGCAGTGTATCTATACGCCTGCAATCATGAAACAAAATTTTTCCGTTCGGACAATTTAAAAGATCGACAGCTCTTCTCTCTTACTGTCGTTCGCGGCTTTTTATCATTTCTCGGTCATCGAAAAAAACCGCTCTCCGTCTGCAGCGCCACAATTCACGCACTAATGTTTGTCTTGGCATTGTCCTGCTTATATTTGATTTCTTCAAGTTTTTCCCCAGGTTGAACTATACCTATATTGTTTTTGACAGTTCTAAATCGCACAAAAATACACGCACTCAAATTGTTTATTATTATTAATGTCTATGCACATTCGCGATTCCTTGTCTTGGGTAGGTATATTCTTCTTCTATTAACGCCATCCCTCATTGTATTTGTTAATGAATTTGTTGCCTTTTTCATCATTGTTTAAATACTTCCTTCTTCCATTGTTTAACACTATACGTATTTTTCTTTTGCAGACATCTCCTTTAGAAATAACAGGAAAGACATTGCATACGACTGGAATACTTTCTTTTATAATTACTTTGTCAGGAACCTCGACCTTGACAGCTCTATTCCTGTCTTCAAACCACCTTCTCTCGTCTTCGTGTAGGTTAATTTGTATGTAGCTGTTAACAACATTGAACATTGTTTTTTCTTTGTAGATTTATTCAGATTAAACCAATTTTATCCCGTTATTTTCGGAATTTTCCTGGATTAAACTGGATTTAACTGCTATTTCTGAAGTTTTTGCTATATTATATCGTGTCGAATAAAAAAACCTTTTTACATATTCCTTTTTTAAAATTACTCTTAGATATAAGTGTCAGGTATTTATAGTATTGTTAAGTGTGACCATAAAATGTCTAACAGATAACAATCTCTTATAAACTTATTTCATTTATTACATATAAATTTTATTACAATTTCAATCACCATATACCATTCATCATAATGTTACGCCGTTGCGGTTATGCAACTCATAATTAATTTTTCAATAATTATACTTACTACTAAAAATTATGTACTTATTCTATTACTTAATTATCTAGTTATTTTATAATGCCTAACATATAGGGATCACGGCAATATGTTGTGTTTAAATATCTTGTTTAATTCAATACTTAAATTTTTATTGCTTTAATAATCAGTGTTTATTTAATTTTATATGTACTATATTCTGTAACTTTATTACCATCCACTTGCTACGCAGCCTGATACTTATTAAGCTGCGCCGCCCACAACGTCGCTTCGATACGGTACAATTTAGCAAGCAAAAAAAACATAACAGGGGGATCGCAATAGCGAGGTGTTACATGTAAAATCACAGGGCCAAACTAGCTCTCGTCGAAGAAGGCGTGTCGGTTCACAGTTACACCAGTAAGTGTCACGTCGGTCCGGCAACGACGTAGCGACGTTGAGAAAAAATAAAAAAAAAATAATGGGCGCCAAACACTAAATCATCAAAATAGATGACCTACCTGTGATCTCTAGCTTACACTGGTCGTGTTCCTCCAATGGAAAGCCACCAAGGGTCACCCTATATATTGAATTATTAACGAATAGCCCTAAGGCAAAATCTGCTTGCCATATACACAAAAAAAACAAAAAAAAAAACTAGCGATAGAAATTAAAGTCGGAAATACGGTAAGTCTTCAAATAATCTTTATTTATTCAGAAGTTTCAAAATGTTGACACACCAAAAAAAGACATTATGAGAGGGTGTCAAGTAAATTTTTTTAAATAAAAATAAACATGAATATGAAATTTGCAAAAGTTTTTAAATCAACAACAGGTATACAGTAGCCCACGCAAGGCTAAACAGAAGCTGTTGAAACGTTTCATAAGCCGCACATTATTTTACAGACCATAAGAGGTAAACATAACGATTCTAAACAGTTGTCTAACTAATGCGACAGACTTACTATACACAAAAATATTAAGTCAAAGTTCAAAGTTACATTACAAAATGACAATAAATTAGCAATAGCTAAACTGAAAGAAGGTATTAATCAAAACTGAGAAGGTTCAAAACACAATGCCAGAGCCCTTAACCCTCAACACAGACTCGTAAGTTCAGGACATAAAATTTCTAAGCACTTAGAGCAACCGAATACTCCAAAAAAAAAATACCACCAGTCTATTGCTGAGCTAGTTACGAACTCTGTCACAAAACCTCTCAGTAAATGATACTAACTCACTGAAGGTGATTAAAAATTCAAACCGTAGCTTCTCATTAAGCTACATAAAGAAATGAAAGTTTTACAAAAAAAAAAGGAAGGAATAAAATAAAATTATAATAATAATCCCAGGATAATTACGTGGAATCAGCCAATATTAACAGTAAAAGCAAAACTCTATATGCTACCGAGCCAAATAGGTTAAACAGCAGTGAAGCTGGCTCTCAAAAATTTACTATTCGTAGAAAAAGGTTATAAGCAACACAGAAAGACCAACAAAGGTCGAATTGACGTATCACTCTGTATCGTCAAACAATATATTTCCTGAAGGGTTTAATTATTCTATGCATTAACGTGCTTAATAGGCACAAAGATAAAATTTGCAGTACCAACCGTTTCAAAGTCCACACTTATCTGACACCAAATAGGCTGGCAAGGTGATGTCTTGGAGCTGAAGCGGAAAGCTGACTTCAGGGGCCTCCAGCCACAACTTAGGTACAGACAGGTATCGGTATAATAAAAAAATAAATTCACTCCAACGCCTTAATGAAGGTGCTTTCAGGGTGTGAAATATTTCACCCCAACCGGAAAAGAAAAGCCTTCTAAAAAAAATTAGACAACGAAACACACAAGATATTAGAGATCACGTCTAACAAAAGAACCAATTATATATAATTGTTTGAAACTCACCTTAGAATGAACTAAAAAGGCTCAACAAACTCTCAGAAGTTCTTATAGGTCCAAGAGAACAAAATGGAAGCCGGCCACGCCGTTAAAAAAACTCAAACGTGATTGCTGAATTAGCAACTCACAATCGATAAACCCATTAGCGGTACTTCAATTCATAACATACCCCATATAAAGTCGCATAAGCGTTAAAAATCAACCTTGATTAAATAAAAATTAGGGCGTATGCATTTCTTGCACCGAACTTCTGCACTTCTAGATAGCCTCGATAAAAGTGAACGAATTCAATACGTCAATCAATTCACGTATCTCTTTCCGACATATATTACGAACGACAGTATTGCAACACACGGAAGACTTAACCATTACAGAATGTCCTAATTTGATATACAATATTCCAACCTGGCATTACAATATAATTATCATCAACACTCACAAAAGACATACCACGACAAGGCCAACTTGCAAATAACTTCCCAAATGAACAGGATAAAAATTAATATGCGACATTGATTCTGGCAACGCCAACACTAAGTGAACGTACTGTCTACGCCTAGCATGCTATTAATCCTACTTAGGGATATTACCTTGTAACTAAATTACAGTTGTCTAAAACAGAATTGACAACCAAGCGACGAGTAAACAAGTTATAGATAGATTTGAAATGGACTACTGGGATACCTAATCAGGTACTTAGAACGCAACATATTTAAACACTTCACGAAAACGTGAGGGCTTGACCCTCAACAATGACATACTATTGCAGAAAGAAAACGTACCTCTACCACGCTACCGCAAGATAGAACTCAAATGAATACCCGATGTAACAGCAGGCATCCATCATTCTTGACCGCAACCCAGCAGTTGAAAATAAATAAGCAGGACACTAGGAAAGGCAGCTAACAAATAAAGATATCCTTTACACAGCAGATCAAATACCTGGGCATTATACTAGGCCGAAAGCAACCTGTTCACATACAAATGTCGACGGGAAAACTACCAAGCAATACAGAACTAGTATTATCCCTCGCACAAACGGTAGGTAATATTTGTGGAGAGCAACTAGTAATTAAGATATGTATAAATACGAAGTAAATCATTTGCAATGCAATCAGTAACGTAACCTATAAGCGTACAATGGCCAGAATCGTAGATTTATACATACACAATGTCAAATGTTGCATGTACCCGAACAATTACAAAGTCATGCAAGTTAATAGATCGAATGTTAGAATATATCAGGGCATAAACAAAACCATTTTGTGGCACGTAACACACTATTTTCTTTTTGTTTAATAAACTGTTTTTGTTTTGTTTATTTGTGTTTCTTTTGAGGTAGGCCTTTATATTAGTGCAAATTTCCCATTTTGATTGTGCAATACTTTAACAACATTTACCCCGCCTTTATTTTTATAAAATGGGTGGCGCAATTGGGCCTTAATTATTTAACATCATAAAGAGTGATCTCAAGCTCTCAATAATTAAGAACTGGACTAGATACAGGGTGGGCTACAATTCAACATTAACGGCCTTCTTCGAAGACAACGTCAGGTATTCATAGGTACAATTAATCATAAGAAATTAATTATATATTAGGAGGTAAGCGTGTGCTTGAACTCATCTCATTAATATACATTAATACATTAAAGATTCTAATTGATTTGAGACGCCGCGATGAGCATACTCTCTGGTCAATTAATTTTATACCAACTTGAAAAGTAGCAATTGGTTTAACAATTTATAAAGCTTAACCAATTAGCACCCATACGTGATGTAAACCCAAACAAATTATACCACATACATTACAATAATGTGACAAAACAGTCATCGTGCTATATTTGAAAATAATATCGAAATTTGCTTGCTAAATATATGTATTTGTTTCAATATTCACTATATAATGTACACAATACTTAGTAAACAATGTATGAAAGATAACATTAATAAAACCCCTTATTTTATTGAATTTCCAGGTTCTCAACTTATTCCCTTTTGCCATACAAAGTCGGTTCAGAAACACTCAGGGCAGGTGCAACCGCAATCCGAACTCTCATCTAAAAAAATAAATCGTATATTAAATGTGGTCCTTACTTTCGAAAAGATCACCATTACCGCTACGGCAGTTAGGGAGATTCACGCAAACTTCTTTTCCATTTGAGCAATAACGTAATTTGCACTGGGTCTTCGAAATAATGTCTTGGTCGTAGTATTTATTACCGTTTACAATACATTGAGGTGTTACACACGATCTTTCAGGAACATATTTCTCCCATGTAGAAACGCTGTAGGCAAATCCGTCAGGTAATGTCCTAGGACCACAGCCTTCAACGCAAATTTCTTCTTGGCAGTTGAGAGTTATGTTCCTTTCGATGATATCACATGTTTTCGGTGAGCAAAGTCTCATGCATGTCTGATAATGTGTGAATCCCGAACACTTGAGAGCTGGAAAGATATGTAATATTTTTAGTAAGGAGTTATCAAACATTTTTACATATTATTTTTAATAATATACAGGGTATATCACGACGAGATTTCGTTAGAACAATATAGAAAATTAATATGAGTTGAGTTATGATATTTCGCAAATATTAGCTTTCACCGGAAATAGATATAGACTTCCATATTTTTAATGGAATATTATCAATAACTTGTTATTTTTAAATAACAAGCTATATTTTTTCAACTTCATTGCATCCACTTTCAAAATTAGGGGCAGTACAGCTTACAGAGCGAGACTTGGCAGGTGAGATGCCCCTCCTACAAAGTGCGCAGTTGATTCTTATAATATTACGATAAACACGATCAGTCTCGAAAAATTGTCATGCGTTACACATCGAAGTGCGGTATGTTTCCTATATACAGCACGTGTCAATTTTCATTAGCCATAGGCGATTAATTCATGCAATACGTGACAACATGGCACCCCCTACTTTTCTCTTCAATGCGAGCGCGACCGATGATACAAGCTCAAGTTAGCAGTAGCTGTTGGACTATTGACTTGGATGTTTGTACTGCGCTTAGAAATAATATTTACGCCTTGCAAGGATTTTTCTTTTTCCTTTCAGTAAATGCAGAGAATTATTAAGCATGACACAAACAAAAGCGTAATTCTAATAAAATTAAAAATAAGGTAAATAAAAAAGGATTCTGAAAATAATAATAAACAACTAGATCGCGCCGGCCATTTGATGATGACGGATTTTATTGCAGACTATATCTCGGAACGTGTTCACAGCTAAACATTTAATGTAGAAGTGGCAAGATCGGGGAAAGTCGCTGTGATGTCGATTGTTGCCGGGAGATACACGTTGCCACGTATTATTTGTATACGTATAAATCGCATGTAAACATTGAATCCCTATAGCTAATGAAAATAGACACATACGGTATGTATCTCCGCGCAGAATATTACAATTTCTTATCTGAATTTACTTGTGTACTGTACATATTTACTTCCCTATAACTAAACGTCGTAGTTTCAGAGTTATTTTGGAAAATGTATCAATTCTTTTTAAATTTTATTTTGTATAAACACACTATGGAAATTTATGTCAATAAATAAGAACGAAATAAGTAATTGTTTAATAATGTCCTAAAACATTTAAATGAAAACTATACAATATCGAGAAGAAGTAGTCTTAATATTAGTTTCTAATATTCTTAAATTAAGTTTTCAAACACATTATTATAATAATGACAATCCTAAAATGATAATTCCTCTCGACAATCAATATTAGATAGTCTGTTAATGTATGGGGTAGAATTCATGGACGTTTTGTCATAGGACCATACTTTTTCGAGAACAGGATAAACGGAGAATCATTTTTGAGTTTTTTACGAAATCAGTTTGAAGATATGATTGATAGTTTACCATTACAAATTACCAAGTGAATGTGGTTGCAATTAGATTGAGCCTCTCCACATTTAAGCAGACAGGTGAAGGATTATCTCAACACAAATTTTGAAAATAAATGGATAGGTAGAGGCGGACCAGTAAACTGGTCTGCAAGATCTCCGGATCTGACGAAACTAGACTTTTTCTTATGGGGTTATGTCTTAGAACAGGTATACAGAACTATTTCAACCACAGTGGAAGATACGAAGCGTTAGGAAACATTTGCGCGTAAATGCGACTTGCAAGGAAAAAATTCTGATTGCTCGATCCATGTTGATAAGTTCCTGTTGTGAAAAATTTATTTTAAAAACATGAAAACACATACACGTAATTGACTTATAGAGCAAATACTGCATTAAGCAATTTGACAGGGTAGAATTTTGATGTGTGGTATTCGTTATTCATGGCCGTCTTAGTTTTAACAACTTATTGCCATGGAGTGGACAGCTTTTTGTAAAGCGATTTTGAAAATAGAAAAATCTCGAAATCTATTGCGTATAGGTATATGATATGCTTAGGTAAAAATAAAGTGCTTTACTTTAGGAGTAAAATATCATAAAAAAAACACTGGATTCCATTTAAAAAAATGTAGTTTTTTCCATCTGAAATTTGTGATATTGCTTTTCCTTTCCTGGACACTCTGTATCAAATAAATTAATTTTAGGAATTCTTAAAAGTTATCGCAAGTATAAACTACACACATACCAAAAATTTCGGTTCTGGGATCAAGCATAAGTAAGACATGGCTTAACAAAATAGTACCTGCACATGACATTTATTAGAGAAATTGTTAAATATTTCAAAAACTATTATGGTTATGTATAAACAATGGTATATGAGAAGCATGTCGATTTTATAGCACAGTTTTGCACAATACTTTCCGTTGGTTAAGTACCACTTTGGTCATGGCACGGGAAATGGGTGGATTGATCAAGAAGTCTTGGATGCAAAGAATAAACTTACATTCTTAAGTGATATTAGTAAAAAATTTCCTATATTTAAAGTTGATTTTCTCAAATATGAAAAATTGTATAAACAATTTATCATTGACGAAGAAAAACAATACAATAACCGTTTTATACTGCAATCAAATAATAAAAACAAAGCCGTTTGGGCGCTGATAAAAAATAAATGCCCAATACATCAACATAAAACAGTTCTTCAGGATTATAGCATGTATGTATCGGGAAAATACTTCTCCATATTTCAATAATTATTTTGCAACATTGGCTTCCAATCTAGCTAATACAAATTTTAATCAAACTAATATTGATTTTCATTCAATTGACACACATATTGACCTAGTTAATAACTCGTTTTTCATGCCGAATATAGACAAAAATGATATTGAAATTGCAGTTGGTAAATTAAATGCAGATTCCTCAGCGGGATATGATCATATCTCACCCCGTATAATTAAATACTGTTATTGGCTAATTATTAAGCCTCTTATATATTCATTTAATTTGTAGATTAATCATGGGATCTTTCCATCAACTCTAAAAGTAGCACTGATAAAACCACTTCATAAAAAGGGAGACTGTAATGATTTTGCAAATTATAGACCAATAAGTGTTCCGTCAGTCTTCTCAAAGATTTTTGAAATAATTGTTTCTACTAAATTAACTGAATACTTTAAAAATTTCGATTTATTTTCTGATGATCAGCATGGATTTCGTCCTAGTTATTCTACGAATGCTGCCTTGTTTCAATGTCTTACGAGGGCCATTACTAGTGTAGATTCTAATTTGCTATGTTTAGCAATGTGCATTGATTTATCAAAGACTTTTGATTGTATAAATCACACAATTCTTCATTATAAACTGCATAGGTATAGTATTCGTGGTAAGGTGAACAAATGGTTTGAGTCTTATCTCCAGGACAGAAGGCAGCGGGTTACATATTATGGAGAAATATCATTTGAGAGAGAGGTAACAGTGGGGGTCTCACAAGGCTCAGTAATGGGACCCAGATTGTTCTAATTTACATTAATGATCTGCCAAAACTTATAAAACCATTGGTCGCAGTCTCTCTCTATGCGGATGATATTAATATAATCATTGATGCTAATGACTTATTAGATCTAAAATCTAAAGTAGACGGATCTACATACAGATAAAAGATTGGATATCAGTCAACAAGCTATTAGTTAATGATACAAAAACCAAATGTATTTTATTTAAAAATCAATTAAAGTTTAGGGAAACAAAAATTAACCTACATCAAACTTCTGTGGACTTTAATTCATGCAGGGTATTGGGGGTTGTGTTGGACGAGTCTTTGACTTGGTCCGCCCATATTGATGTTTTGTGCAGTGAGCTGAGTAGGGCTTGCTATGCAATATATAATCTGCGGAATTCTTGCAGTTTCGAAGTCTTGATGACATACTACTACTCGTATGTGTTTTCTAGAATTCGATAGGGTATAATACATTGGGGTCATTGCAGAGATGCCCAGAGGGTATTTTTGATGCAAAAAAAGCTGTAAGGTACATAAATAACCTGAGATTGCAAGAGTCCTGTAGACCTGCTTTCAGAAAAGAAGTAATTCTAATCTTCTTTGACATATACATATTGGAAGTAGTGTCATTTGTATATGAAAACAGGTCATCTTTCACCTCCAGTATATACCACAAATAGAGTACACGGCATAATCATTACCTCCTGCCATTTCAGCATATAACAATACTTTTTCAAAGAAATCTTCATTATAGTGGTTGTAAACTCTACAATAAACTTCCATCCGAGATAAAACAGGAAGGTTTAAAAAAAATTAAACTCAAAGTTAAGGAATTACTATTAACATTAAATTGTTGCTCCTGTGAGGACTTCTTGAATCAATGATTTGTTACCTATGTTTTGTAGCTTTCATTTTTGACGTTTTCACACATGTATGTTTTCTTTGTATGTACACATGCGTCTGAAATAAATTATATAATAATAATACTGATCCTAATAATATTAGGATCAGTATTATTATTAAATATTATGAGACAACCTGTATAAACTAAAGTAACTTTAGGCAATGCCCCTTTAAGAATTAAACAACATTTGTTTGAAAAGCTTTTTTGTACCTTCAAGCGGATATCGATCGACACCGGTCTATTAGGACACCGGGTATAATATAATAATTAGTGAGCGGAATCGAGCGAGCTAAACTACCACGGAGCCACAACCGTGAAAAGAAATAATGTAAACAACTGCGTGTTGTTTACATTATATCTGAAGAGCACTAATTCATAGGGCGAACTGCAACATCTGTTTACGCTCGACAAGAGACCGAGAATCAGAGAAAAAAGGGCAATAAAATAAGGAATTTATGACGTAAAATTCTTCATACTCGGGCGTAGATAACGGCGTCAGGAGTGTTTCAAATTTATTATATTTACGTTATATTTCCAAGAGAAATAAAAGTTTCATTTATACCTTACATTAGTTTCCTTGTTTCATTGTTTTAACTGTTAATTACGTACTTCGTAATTTTTGTAATAGTTCCTGCCGGTTCATTGAATCTACTTCTTCCATTTATATCGACGTAAGTGTTAATTGGATTTTGTTAAGATTAAGATTAAAATTTTTAGTTATCGTTTATTTAGATCTAGAACATTGTTTATGTTACTTTTTCAGATATGATATGGAAGAACGTCGAGAAATACATCGTGAAACAATGGCGAGTTGGATTGAGGGTCATACTGATTGTATGTCCATTGTCAGTGATTCTAATATTTATTGCAAAGTCTGTAAAATATCGTTACAGAATGCCAAAAAGTCGAACGTACAATGTCATTTAGCATCGCTAAAACATACATAGAAATTGGACCTCATTGAAAGCTGACAATTTTAACGAAGACCTCCGTGAAGCTTTAATGGCGGCTAATATCCCATTAAAGAAACTTGACAATCCCACTTTCAAAACATTTCTCCAAAAATATACCGGTCGACATGTTCCTGATGAATCCACCTTACGCAAATGTTATGTTTCTAAGTGCTTCACGAAAACAGTAGAATGCATTAGAAGACATCTTTCAAATCAGTACCTATGGATAAGTGCCGACGAAACTGTCGAAATATTAGGACGCTGTGTGGTAAATATTGTAGCTGGTGTACTACATCCAACTATTCCATATAACGCATATGTATCTAAAGTTATAAATACAGTTGATGCGGAAGCAGTTGCTAAAACCATTGACGAGAATTTGCACAAAATGCTTCATTCGGACGACAGGTACAGGGAAAAAATACTTTTATTTGTTAGTGACAGTGCCGCATATATGTTAAAAACAGGCAGACTATTAAAGGAAACATATCCTTATATGCTGCATATTACTTGTGTAGCACATGCTCTCCTCAGAATCTGTGAATATATCAGAGACAACTATCCGGAAGTTGATAGACTTGTATCGGCTTTTAAAAAAGTTTTCAGAAAAGCACCATCGAGAGTGGCCCTTTACACGGAAAAACTTCCATCTTTGTCACTGCCACCCGCGCCAGTAATAACTAGATGGGGATCATGGCTGGAAGCTACTAGTTTTTATGCAGAGCATTTCGATAGTTCACAAAATTTCGTTACATGTTTAAATGACGATGCTCGAAGTATTTCTGAGTGCAAGGAACTAACACAAATCCCAAATTTAAAAAATCATCTGTTATTCCTTCAGGAACACTTTGGAAATTTGCCTAAACTAATCACATATTTTGAAAATCGAAATCTCAAACTAAAAGATGGATTAACCACATTAGATGCGGCTATTAATAATTTCAAAGGTATTCCAAGTGACTTCGGATGTGGCCTTCGGCAAAAGTTAGACGCAGTTTTTAATAGAAATCCAGATTTAATAACATTGTGGCAATTGTGTATGGGGACAATCACACAAAATCAAACTGCTAAATACGCTGAAATAAAAGAATATTTCCAGTACGCACCTATAACGAGTTGCGATGTAGAAAGGACGTTTTCTATCTACAAGGATGTACTTCATTCAAAAAGAACAAATCTTACAGAAGAGAACCTTGAGAAAGTATTGCTGGTGAATATTAATACTCCTTTACTCGACTTGAACAACAAAATCAACAAATAATAATGTATTTTGTATTTTATGAGTTATTCAATTATATAAATACCCTCTTAAATAACCTCTTTAAAAATACAACATTTCATTAGTGCGCCCATGAGCGATGAGTCATGGCTCGCTCGATTCCGCTCCCTGATAATAATATATGAAATAGAATACTTACGACATAAGTTTCGTGTTCTCCAATTCACAGAAATGCCATAATTGTTGCATTGTTGAACGTATGCTGACACAGCTGTGCAAAGATATTGACAGTCACCACTGAATTCACATTTGCAAGCATCTAATACGCAAGCTTGGTAGTAATTAGCCACAGGAACTCTAGAGTGGCATTCAGAGAAGATGTCACTTAAAAGGATGTTACACTGACTGCTGGCCCAATTAACTCTATCGACGCTGCATGTGTTCTGCAAAGAAAAACGGAAATATATGTTATAATCTTGATTTTTTGGGACGAGAAATAAATATGAGTTTACTTACGATCTTCGGTCCCGTTGTGCATTCTGTTTTCCATAAACTAACGAAAATATGTGCGTCCTTTATATTAATAATTTTACCAGAGACCATTAAATCATCGTCTTGCAGTTCGTTGAAATTACCACAGAGTCCCATTACCTAAAAGGTTCAAACAGTCAGAATATTTATTAATAATACAAGTGAAAAAGCCTAAGCTTAAATTTCGAGGTTGTAGGCATCATGTGAAAAATTGAAGGTGTTATCTCGCGACTAAATTGTATTTCTTTTGTTAGAAGCTGCAGACGAAGCATATTTTTTTTTTGTGAAGGTATATATATTTTGGTTGCTAAAACAAAGAATAATAAGTTTCCCTTATTTTATATGCTGGTTTGATTTTCGGCATTGCTGGAGCATGTCGACGCATGGAGTTATAAGACTACACTATGAATGATATCCAAGATACTGGAGAAGTTCTCATTTAACATTTCGAGATACCAAAACGCATTTAGAAAGAAAGGTCGCCATTAAGGCTGTTCATACGGTCCGATTTGTGAAGACGCGTAGGGGTTGTGCTGCCAATTGATTGTGCCATTACTGCAGGATCTTTCTTGACGAAAATTTGTCTGTAATAAAAGCAAATTTGGTTTTATGCTTCTATAGAATTAGATTTTCAATAACTTTCCCCACTTAAGAGAAATTCTAATGTAAAGATGTGCTAACATGAATGAATTCTTACGTGTCTCCAAGTAAAAATATAAACTTATGTCGAGAAAATATTTCTATAGAGTCATAGAGTTATCTTTTGTAAATACCCTACAAAAGTCAGAAATGAAATACATCCTTCAATAAATGAATAATCAATTGACACCGTACACCTTACATTCACCAATTCTGCTTATTTAACCCAATGGAAAGTGGCGCTGCATAGTGCATCTTAGCTTCAACTACCGAATGAGTGGAGACTCCAAACTAAACGTATTATAATTATTCTAGGCCCTATGTTTTAACTGAAGCGTTTTATTCTTATACTATGTTATAGTAGAACGCACAAAACAATCCACTTTCAGCATAAAGGAAAAATAATACCTTCTATATTACTAAGTTTATAATTTTATTATGTAGAATATATTATATGTATATAATAATAATTACAGGATTATTTGAATGATTAATATTAATTAAAAATAATAATGTTTGCGCTATTTCAAAGAGTTTTACTAGAAATATTAACATCGGATGTTGGCTTACATGAAACGTGGTTTGAACTTCGTCATTTGATAACATTTGACAGTATTACAGGTTACGGTTATGGTTTATTTTGTTATTTATTATCACTAAAAGTTCTTTTTCCAACTAACGATGCCTACCCACAAAATATACTGTTTTATTTTTGACAAAAATGTAGTTAATTTGCTCAAAGTAACCTTCAGAATTCGTAAATTTTATTCATCGATCATAGTGAATTTTGATCACGAAGTGGATTGTTCCGTGCGTTTTAGTATACCTAAGGAGAAAATATTTCAAGCAGGGAGTTTTAATTATGGGTACAAAATATGAATACATATTCTCGGAAATGTTGTATAGGTATATTATAAATCAATCTAAAATCTTAGTATTTTGCATTGTTTTAAATATAAAAACTGTATTCTAATATAGGTTACACGTAACATTTTCAAAATCAAATTTTTATCTGTTTTCACTAAGATTAACGTAAAAATTAAAAAAGTATTGCAACAATAAGGTGCATTGTCGCGGCTATACCTTGAAGGGCAGCTGAAAACACAAAGGATTCGAAGTCACGCATTCCAGAGAGAAGTCGAGAATTGTAATATATTAGTCAACGCGCAATATACTAAAATGGAAACTAATCGATACGTACAGTAATGGACATAAATAAATAGGACAGTGTTTTTTTTCTAATGTAAACTAGGCTTTGACAGACATCCTCACTTACCAGAATTGTAATTCAAATGCAAGTTAATAATTTTATAATACATATAAAACAGAACAATTTAATTTCGGTAAAGATTTAATACACATATATTTTTTAAAACTACAACTTTTCTAATACTTGGTCATCGCACCATTTCGGTTGATAACATCAGTAAGTCTCCGTTGCATCGAGTTTACCAAATTTATACAATACTCTTGGGTAACAACATTTTCCCATGCGTTATTAATCACTTCTAATAATCCTTGGGCATTTGTGGGTCTAATATTTTGGTTTCGGATGTTTCTTAATAACAGTCCCCAAACATTTTCAATGCAGTTTAAGTCGGGGCTGCGACTAGGCCAGTTAAGCATATTAATGTTGTTTTCTCTGAACCAGTTTTTTACTGCATGAGCTGTATGGATGGGACAATTGTCCTGTTGAAATATAAATTCATTATTAGGATATAATTGGGACACAGAAGGCAACATGATATTATCTAAGATCCGTATGTATTCTTCGCTATTAAATCTACTGTCAATATGCCACAGAACACCAGGTCCACGGGCTGATATCCAAGCCCACAAATGTATGGAAAATCTGCCACTCTTGTCTGAATTGTTAATATATCTTTCATCGTACCGCGAATAAGCAGGTCGATATACACGAATAGCACCACTATATGTGGACTGAAAAGTCTTTTCATCCGTAAAGATGACATTATTCCAAAAGTTATTATGGAAAACCATGTGTTCTAGAGCAAATCCCACACGCGCCTCTTTGTGTTCTTGCCTTAAAATATTTTTTTTTGCTGCTGAACGGTAGCGCAAGTCCGACTCTTTAACACGTCGTCGTCCAGTTCGTGCAGATCCCGGGAAATTTGTTTCTTCAGCAGCTCTAATTACGGTGAAAAATGGATTTTCCCTTAGTAGGGGAGACCGGGTCATAGTGGCCCCCCGGGGCAGAGTGATCACCCTTCAAAATTCAATGTAAAGGTAAAAATAGGAATCTTATTTATGTATTCACATGTTACCAATAGAGGTCGCTACAGTGTTGAGAAGTTTCAGACAGTTCCGCTGTGTTCAACCGAAGTTATTAAAAAAGAAGTGTTTTTTCCTAGGTCTGATCTAATGTAAGTACTAACTTATTTTATTTGTAGATTCTGTAATATAGCACGTAACAGTTTTGAGCTGGTTAAGTATAAAGTGACTTGTTATTGCAATTAACCTATCTGAAGCTTCAAAGTAATAAATGTTGCCTAACCAAAGAAATTTTTTTTTTTAACTGATAACGAAGTTGGGGCAATGTGGACCCCTATGTGTCCACAATGCCCCGGATAGGGTCCACATTACCCCGGAACGTCTAAGATTTTGTTTTTTATTTTTCAAGGGTGTAATAATGGTTCGAAATCGCAAGAGATCGTCGAGCCAGCAGAACTGGAGTGCAGATAATATGCTAAAGGCAATAGAAGCGGTTCACAATGGAATGGCTTGGAAGACTGCAAGCAAGAACTTTTCTGTTCCGAGGGCTACACTTAAAAGACGAGTGTTAAACAAAAATAAGGATGCAGTTTCAAATAAGAAAATTTTTGGCGCCAAGCGGTCAGTATTTACTCCAGATCAAGAAAAAGAACTCGTAGACCATATACTTAAGATGGAAGAAACATTTTTTGGTTTGACTACGAAAGACATACGATATATGGCGTTTAGTTTGGCGGAAAAAAATAAAATTAATCATCCGTTTAATAAAGAACTTGGTTTAGCTGGAGAAGACTGGCTGAGCGGTTTCTGTAAACGTCATCCAGAACTTACCTTGAGAAAGCCAGAGGCAACATCGGCTGCTAGGGCCCAAGGTTTTAATAAACCCAACGTCGAAAAGTTTTTTCAGTTGTTAAAGTCTGTAATGGATAGGCATAATTTTCCGGCTCATCGTATATTTAATGTGGACGAAACAGGTGTCACCACTGTTCAAACAAAATCTTCAAAAGTTTTGGCACAGAAGGGACGTCGACAAGTTGGTAGCATAACATCGGCTGAACGTGGTCAATTGTCCACAGCAGTTATATGCATGTCCGCTGGAGGAAATTATGTTCCTCCAATGCTGATTTTTCCAAGGCAGCGGATGAAACAAGAATTAACCGATGGCGCTCCTCCTGGCACAATATTTGCTTGCAATAAATCAGGATGGATGCAACTCGAAATATTTTCTTCCTGGTTTGAACATTTTATAAATCATACGAAGCCTACTGCCAAAGACCCAGTACTTTTGATTCTTGACGGCCATATGACTCACACAAAAAACCTTGCCGTAATTGAAAAAGCACGAGATAACAACGTTACCATATTGTGCCTGCCTCCACACTGCAGCCACAAGTTGCAACCGTTGGATAGATCATTTATGTTTCCGTTAAATACGTTTTACGTTAGTAGCATTGAAAAGTTTCTACGTAATAACCCAGGAAGGACGGTTACACAATTCCAAATTTCAAAATTGTTTGGTGAAGCGTATTTAAGAGCTGCAACGCCTACCACGGCTATTAATGGGTTCAGAAAATGTGGAATCTGTCCTTACAACCCCGACGTCTTCACAGATGTAGATTTTGCGGCCTCAGAAGTTACGGATCAACCATTGATGCAAAATTCACAGCAAAAAGTATTGGATGAACCTGCTGAAATCTCGACTGAGATTGAATCTAAACGTAGCTCCACGTTGATGTTTCCAAATAGTCCAAGATCCCCTCAGCCCTGTTCAAGCTCCATGAACACGTTTCCAAATTGTCCTCTAAGTCCTCAACCAACTTCTTCTTGCAGTGGTGACACTCGTAGTGCGTTTCTCGTTAGTCCTAAAGACATCAATCCTATTCCCAAAAGCACTCATATTAGAGTTCAAAAAAGAAAGAGGGGAACAGCCACAATTTTGACTGACAGCCCATATAAGAATGAATTACAGAAAGAGAGAGATACGAAGGAGGAAGCTGAAAAACAAAAACTGAAGAGGCAAGACCAAAAAAGACTTAAACAAACGTGCAAAAATGTGTTTCAAACTCAAATAGAGACGGAAGCGTCAACATCCCAGAAAAGGACTAAAAGTCTCAAGAAATCTAAAAAACTCGCTACGAACAATCACTCTTCTAGTGATGAAAGTGGTGATCCAGAAAACGACACAGATGATGCAGAATGCCTGTTCTGTGGAGACACCTCTCCGATCAAGAACTGGGGAAGGATGGGTGCGGTGCATTCAATGTCTTCAGTGGGCCCATGACCAGTGTGCAGGAGTCGAGGAAAACGACGAGGATTATACCTGCGACAATTGCCTTTAACATAGATTTTTATTTTTTGTAATAGTTTCTGTAAAATTGCTATTAAACTCTTATTAACATTTATTTATACCTAAAAATTTCACTGTGACAACTTTACCCCAGGTATTTGGGGCAAAGTGGTCACTTTCCATTTTTTTTTTAAATAATTATTTTGACTTATTTGCTAAGCAAAAAAAAATTTAAAAAAATCAGAGGTTTACAAGAAAAGTTAATAAAACTGAAGCATCTTGGATCTAGATTCTATTACCGCGAATAAATTAATACGCGAAATTTTTGCCTTAAGGGGTCCACTATGCCCCGGTCTCCCCTACCTCAATTAATCTTCTGTCCTGTTCTTCATTTGAAATCCTGTGTCGTCATTGTCCTGGGTTCCTTCCTATTCTGCCTTCTTGTCTCCATTTTTTGACAATGTTAGTAACAGAATTTTTGTTAATATTATAGCGCTGAACAATCTGTCTGACCGACATTACTTCTTCCGCTCTAGCAATTACAGAACACTTCACGATATCGTTAATTCGAGGCATTTTTTCTACTTCAGTTCGACAAATAAATTTTTGACAAAACAACTTGACAAATGTCATAACTATAAAGCCAAATTTAAACAACTAAATTTTATAAAAAAAAGTTACTTAATTTTTTGACTTGTCCTAGTTAATTATGTCCACTACTGTACATATAATAATAATAATAATAATAATAATAGACTATATATTTGTAAGACCTCTGTTACATAAAATTGTCAATATTCTCAAACTTGTAATGCATTACAATTGTCTACTAATGACATAATACTAATACTAACAACACTCTTAACAAATAACAAAGAAGACAGAAAAAAAAAACACAAAATAATAAAATCAAATAATAAATCAAATAAGATCATTTGTATATAGAAGAGGAATGACTAGTGTCTAAGGAATTCTTCTATTGTGTAGTATTCTCCATTAATCAAGTGGTTCTTCACTTTTCTCTTAAACAAGCTGATTGGGAGGCCCTTAAAGCTCGGCGGCAGGTTATTGTATAATTTCGACCCCCAGTAAAAGATGGATCGCTGCGAGGAACACACCCTATGATGTGGGATCCTCAGCCAGTCCCTCTCACGGGTTGAATACCCATGATTGTACCCATTCGTGGTAAAGGCCTCCTTGTTGTTGTGTACATACACCACTGCTGAAAGTATGTAGATCGATGTTAATGTCAATATTCCTTCTTCCCTAAATCGTGTTCTACATGTTTCATTCACCTTCAAGCCACACAGCATTCTGATGGCCTTTTTTTGTATCACAAAGATCCTCCGAGCCTCCGCAGATGTTCCCCAGAATAGTATCCCATAGCACAAATGCGAATGAAAGTTCGCGAAGTAAGCCAGCCTTGCTGCCACATGAGTTGCAATATATTTTAATCTTTTGATGGCATACAGTGCTGAGGACAAAGTGCGAGCCAAACCATCTATGTGCCGATGCCATCTCAAATGCGAATCAATAGTGACACCCAGAAATCTTGCAGAAGTATTTTGGTTCGTATTTCTGGTACTGAAGACAACGTTTTGAGTTTTATTTATGTTTAACTTTAACTGTTTATAAAGGTTGCTGTATATAAAGGTTGCAGCCGAACTAGTGATTCATTTATTGTTTAGTTGCTGTGGCGGTCTGGCAAGAGGCAAACGAAATGTCACTGAATTGTCACTTAGTTGAGAAATTTTGAAGCAGTGTTGGAAAAAACCGTGCAAGAGACTGTAAAAATTTTCCGAACAGTTTTTGTTATGTTTGTGGATTATATGTTACAAAATCGCAAAAAAACTCCTAGGTGAATTAATTCAAAGATGTTATCAACAATATTTTGGCTTCAAAATTAAAAATCACGACAAAACACGTCGTTATTGATTGTGAATCTCCTTTCTCTAGTGATAGTTATTCTTGAGCCTGGTATTGGCCTCAATAATTTTCTTAATGCTTTTTTTAAGTCTTCATCACCTTTTCTTATTTATTATTGCAATTTCTAGGGCGTATGTTATCATTGGTCTTATTAATGTTCAGTATATCCTTATCTTGGTTGTTTTAGTGAGCGCCTTAGGTTTTTGCATTTTTACGTTAGAATTGAATTATAGAATATTTTGCAAGATTAATAAAAAAATTTATCCTTTTCGAGTATATGGGCAGAAGTTCTGCAATTACTTAAGTGATATGTATATACTGTAACGAAACAAGTTCAGAAAAAGACAGCAAAAACGCGACGTATAAAAACGAAATGTAAATAGCCATAAATCATCTCCACGCCGTACGGCGTGCATAGCGAAAAGACTAGAACGTCTCTCGATTTATGAAGAAGAATTCCCGTATTCTCTGGATCTTCTATACGCGTATATAAAAAGGCAGTTGAGCCG
The DNA here is from genome assembly GCA_963170755.1 of Amphimallon solstitiale. NCBI lineage: Eukaryota > Metazoa > Arthropoda > Insecta > Coleoptera > Scarabaeidae > Amphimallon > Amphimallon solstitiale. The sequence continues at coordinate 130,009,696 of OY720680.1, forward strand.
ACGGATGGATTAATTCGGGGTTCCTTAAGTAGTCTCGTGCGGAACAGTAAATAAATAGTTCCTTAAGTGGTAGTGCAATAAAGGCATAAATAATACCGTGTCATATAAATAGAAGTGATATAAATACGGTAGTGTGATATAAATATACGGACATATTAGTAGTGGTAAATAAATACATGTGTTAATTCATTTGTAGTATTTTAAGTGTGATACATTAGTTTTATATTTTTATATTGTAATTAATTTTAAGTGTACGAATATACAGACTGTTTTAAATAAATAAATTGCACGAGTTGTTTATTGCGAACCCGAAACCGTTACAATACACTTCAAAATCTTATTGACTTTTGAAAAGTATTAAATACTGACTATATTGCCACAGGATAAAACAAATTAACTTATTTAAAAAAAAAATAAACAACGACATACCTTATTTTGCCATTCATTATCCGCACGAACGTATACCCAAGTTTTCTTATCCCAATATATTTGAACGCCTATTTTAATAATATCAACAGTAACGAAACCATAATAGTCAGTTAGGAGCAACAACTTCCTGTTTTTGGTATCTGGTAGAATTTCGTTCTTAATCAGGGTAATAGTTTCTTCCACTTCTCTCGTGTAAACCTTGATTGTAACTGATTTAAGACATGTATCTCCAGCATGAGTACAACGTTCGTTCTAAAATCATAAATATAAATATTTTTAGAAGTTGTGAAGGAACAAACCATACAGAAACGATGACGTTGAACTGATATTCATTTAGTTCACCCTGCACGAGAGTATATGAACATTCACCGCGAAATTCGTAATGGACACCGTCGAATGTTTTGACGTGTGAATCACCCCAAATCTCACACTGCGCCTTGGCACATCTCCATACTCCGTTCTTACAAACGCTAAAGCAATTAAAATGTTAGAAGAAATTCAAATTTTACGATATAAAATATTCATCAGATAAAATGCAAATTCAGATTATACATCAGGCAATTTATATAATCGACCTTGCAGAAAATCAAATAGTTAAATTTTTTAATATGTTCTTAGGATCCACACCAATAGCAGGAAACAAATTGTATAAACTGACATAAAACACGAAAGAACATTGCCCAAGGACGTTCGAATAATACAAAGCGACAGTTTATACTGTTGCTGTTTTTATAAGCAACCATTCGCGAATGTTGATTTCGAAAAATTAAATATCCATAGTGCGGCTATGGCTTCTTCTAAGTATTAGTTATAAGTGCCATGCAGTCATAATGTAACAATTTGAGGGGGAAATTAAATTCAATTTTTGCAAGGTTATAGAATTAATTGGAAGTTATCGAGGGGGAAACCGCTTAGGGATTATGGTGCACACCCCGTAGGAATTCCAGGAATTATTTGGGATTATATCGGATTACATGGGATTATTTGGAATTATGTGGGATTATGCGGAATTACTTGGTAGAATTATGAGGGATTCCAAGGTCATCAGAAAGAATGTTTTTGTATCTATTGTCCTGTATAATCAACAATACTTTATGTAATCGAATCATCCCTTCAAATTAAACGTCATGTCCATAGTTCAATCACAGTAGTAAAGATCAAATTGAATTTTAACAGAAAGTGCCTTTGGTAGTTTTTCACTTCCACGAATGACGCCTTACGACTCATTACTTGATCATACGATATTTTGCGGGAAATTGCTGAAGGTACACTAGTTTGAACCGGTTTGAACCGGTTCAAAGCATGAGAATAAAGATATTAAGTGGTTTTTTAATCAGATTTCTAGCTCTGAAGCGAATACTTCGATAGAACATGCTGAAAAAGGTAATTCAGCTCATCAAGTGATAACTTCGAAAATTCAGAAGATGATAAGGCAAAAAATGTGGGAAAAGCCTGCAAAGCAATAAATATAATTAGCGATACTCTCATTGTTCCTTTGTTCAATAATGATATCAAACAACAAGAACATCCTAACAATATTGAAAGTCCTATTGCTAGCGCGATTGTTAGTGATAATTCTTTTGAAGAAACGTAACCAGGTGATACAATTTTGAAAATTAATTTTTTAACACGGCACTGTTAAATTTTCCACCGAAATGGAACCTTTCATTTGGATGAAATCACATACTCCGAATTTTATAAGAACTTTGATAATATTAAACTTGAGATAAAATGCTGTATTAAAGACTAATTATTATCATTTCCTTACAAAAACTGACTTGCAACCAGAAGATAAAATGAATTTTTTTGCTGCAGAGAAAGTGTGCTCACCAGAAGTAATCCGTCTGTAGGAAGGCATACCTGAAAGTGAAGCTACACTTACCTGTCTAAACATTATGTATTTAACCCTTTCATAATATTTAGATCCAAAAATTAGTATTAAGCGCCGTTTTTACAACATTTGGTATGTTGTGTTTTTCTTAAGAATTTGGCGAAAATGGTTAATAAGTCATCCTAATTTTAAACTTGCAAATAATTTTATTACATCAAATTGTTATACATGTGTAGAGTTAATTGCTCACGCGCTTGTAAACATAATCTGTAACTTCTGCGATAATCCTCAATTATCGAATGAGATGTTTCTTCCTTACCGATTCAGCAATCAACCGTATGAACAAATATTCAGAACTACGAGATCAATGACTTTTACCTTATCAACAACTGTAGTTAACTACAGTATAAAGGACATCATGCAACGCATGAACAGAATTAAAGCGATCAACAGCATTCTTCATGACTTGAAAGACATATTTACTTTTCCTAGGGAAGTAAAAAAGCGAATTTTATTAGTCGATGTCCAGGTAGAGATATTTTTGAAGACAATTACTGACTTTGCATTTAACTGCAAAACATTTTCAAATGAATGCATAACAGAGTCAATTGAAAACGCGTTACGAGATACCATCGAAAATACACAGGCGTTGAAGAGAACAGCTGGAATTATCTGCCAATGTCAGTCCGAGATGGAAACAAATATTCCCGAAAATGTTCCAGATGAAGAAGATATCTTCTGATGTTGGAGAAAATCGGGGCAGGGAAAATAAATCCCATCACAGGCTCATTACAGGCCCATCACTCAGTGGTCGTTATTAATTGTAATTGAATGTAATAAATTTTACGCTGTTTTTTTATGATGAACGGTGATATATAGGCCAAATTATTGAAATTATCAATGATACAATTTTTAAAATTAATTTTCTAACACTTGGAAGGAAGCAAAATACAATGTTTACCTGGCCAAAAATTAAACAAGACGTTGCTACGGTTGATCGCAAATATATTTTTTACGACCTTGTAAAATTTCTAAGAAATATGATAACATTAAATTTGAGATTAAATCCTGTGTTAAAGACTAATTATTATTGTTTAATTCGATTTTTTTTTATTTTTCACGAATATTTAAGTTTACTTTTGCTGTGTTTATGTTTCCTAAGGTAGTGTATAAATAAAACAATTCTTGTACGTAAGGCTGGTATTATGTATATTCACCCTTAATTTACATTTTAATACGTGCACAAAATCCTCAGAACTCGTGGAACATATAAAGAAATAATTAGGGATTATTTGGGATTATCGGGATTATATGGGATTATGTGGGATTATGTGGGATTATGTGGGATTATGTGGGATTACATGGGATTATTTGGAATTATTTGGAATTGTGTGGGATTACATTGGATTATGTGGGATTATTTACATATGGCGGGATTATGGTGTACACTTCTGAGTCAGTGGTTTCCCCCTCGGAAATTATATTATTCAAAAAATAAATAAAATCTTCGTAACTTTACTATTTCGATGTCAGGTCGCAAAATTATTACTTTACCTCAAACTTAAGGCACATACTTGCATTTATTTGTACTGATTTGCTTAATTTCTGGCAAACTAAATTGTTGTTTTCATAAATAAAAATAAATGTACACTCCGCCGAAAAATAATGGAATTATCTTATCTATGAAAAGTAAATCGTTGCAATAGTGGTTGTTTATTTTGGTTTTCTGACGTTGCACTGCATTCAAGTTAAAAAAAAATCCTAATTTCGTGAGCTTTAGGTGTTTTACATCTACTCGTTTCTTTCAAAAATTGGTAAGTTTGAAACTACAGTTTTTTTTTGCATTTATCACGTGTTTCCATGTAGAACCTTACTGCGTGGTTTGGTAAAGATGAATAAAATGCACATAATTTGAGTCACAAAGAAATTGTCCAAACCATTACGTTAATTAACAGTCGACATTTTCGAAACTGGTGCGCAAATATAGAGGAACTGGAGAATATAACAGGAGACCACTACAAGGTAAGAAGCTTTTTACGAGTTACAGTCTTGCGAATAGGGCTTTGCACTGCAATATAGATACAAAAGCGAGCTGCTTACCGTTCGAAATTGAAATCTTACGTCCCAGGCGGCAGAGAACCGACTTAAAGAACAAAGTTATGTGCAAGAATACCAGTCAAACGACCCATACTCACAAGAGAACACTGAGTTTAAAGACTAATTGGGATAACATTCTGTTCACAGGCGAATCTTGGTATTGGCTGTTCCCATCAGATAGACGTCTTCCAGTATATAGACGAAATGGTGAGCGTTTCAGTCAATGCAACTACAGAAAAAGAAGAAATTTCGGTGGTGGTTCGATTATCATCTGGGGAGTTGTATCTTCCGACACTAAGACGAAGTTGGAGGTTATTCATAATGGCTCTATTGCCGCAGATAGGTCCATTAGGATTATCTTAGAGCCACTTGTAGTTCCATGTACACCTTAGCTAGGACCGAATTTCCGTTTAATGCATGATAACGCTCGCCACCACATCGCCAACATTGTACAAAATTATCTAAATGAGGTTGACATACGTGTTTTGGAATACCCAGCTAGAAGCCCGGACATGAATCCAACAGAGCATATCTGGGACCATATTGGGTGGGCACTATGAACCAGACAATTTTCACCATCAAGAACGCTAGAAGAGCTAGAAGCAGCGGTCGTTGAAGAATGGAACGTGGTGGGTCAAAACTACATCACAGGTAAAAGGTAATACACATTAAATTCTTTATGTTGGTATTACTTTTTCAATTGTTATGTTTTTCCTTTGATTTCGTTTTATTTTTAATATGTTAATGTACCAGTTAGTTACAGAACATGATATTTTTAAAAAGAAAAATATATGTATTTAAAAAGTGGGTAATTCCATTTTTTTTGCGGAGCGCGGTACATAAATACCATTTTCCGTTCACTGTAATTTTAACTTCATTTTCGTTGAAGCACATATTCGATGGACAATTATTACTGCTACATCTCCACAAGCCACTTTGACAGACACTGCAAACAAACGCAATGAAGTATTACTTTAAATTTTTTGTAATTTTATGGTACTGGCGGGGCAAATTTATACTCTTACAATATTAATTCTTTGTATCAATAATTAGATTTTTACATTCAAGAAATGTATTGAGAAACTTACCAGGTTTGACAACCCACTTGTTTAACGGAATTTTCTGGAGAACAGCACTCTGAACAATCCCATGATTTTCCTTTACAAATGCTATAACAATCAATTGCATATTAATTATAATGAAGATTATTTGTTTGTACAATGTTATAATTGACATTTTCAATTGCAAAAAAATAAATTCGACTTTTGAGACACATTATAGTCATAGTCTACAATAAATGTTGTTGGCTGATCTATTTCCATATGAGCCCTCTTGTCTTCCTTCCTCTTTATAACATTATTCTTGGGGCGGATTCAGCATTGTACAACCATTTATAACCACTTATTGTCCTTTTCAATGTGATTTTATTGATCATCCTTCCATGTTTTTTAGTAGTACTTTAGTATTCAAAGAGTATGGACGTATTTTTATCGGCTCTGTATATAGTGCAGTGTCGAAAAGAAAAATATTGTTTTTATTATTGAAACATATATGAAATTGTGATGATGTGAACTATTAGTGAAATGCATCGATGAATCAAAATTGATGATTAATCATTTGTCAAGTTGGTCAACATATATAAAGCACCAAAAATATGTCATACTATAAGTGCTATGCCGATTGGAATTCCGGAGAACAGAAAGAACGGTAAACTGTTTCGTATGTGAGGAAGAGAGACATAGTAAATGCGCTGCAGTCACCGGCGAAACAGGACGCACGCGGTATAATCCATATTGACTACATTCAAAAGGGTATTCTGCCAACTTATTGAGTTGATTTAATGAGGATTTGAAAAAAAGACGACCGTATTTGGCCAAGAAAAAGTCCTTTTCCACCAGGACAATGCAAGGGTGCACAAATGTGCAGTTTTCATGGCAAAAATCCATGAAATAGTATACAAATTGCTTCCTCATCCACCCTACTCTTCGGATTTAGCCCCGAGTGACTATTTCTTGTTTCCAAACCTGAAGAAATGGTTCGGCGGAAAGAGATTTGACTCCAACGATCAAATCATCTCACAAGCAATTCCTATTTTGGTGACCTCGACAAATCCAATTTTTTGGAAGGGATAAAAAAATTGGAGAAACGTTGGACAAAGTGCGTAGAGCTCAAAAGAGACTATGTTGAAAAATGAAATGGTTTTTTATACAAAAATCTGTGTTTCATTCAAAAGATCACAGACATATTGACCCGCCCTCGTATTATAATAGAGATCTATAAAAAAAGTATATTTTTCGTTACAATGGTAATACATATCACGTATTACCGAATTTTATAAACAAGAGATCGGGGCAACTGATATATAATCTAAAATAATCTTATATAGTATTGCAGTCATAGAAAAAACTTAAATATTTAATGTTTTTTTTATAAAATGATGTAGTCTGTCTTTATAAGTTTACAGATATTAATTAATTTTCAATTGAAGACGGTAACAGACTAACTATATTCGTATCTCTTCATTTATGTTCTGTATCTTGTTGTAATCACTACAGACCGGACACGAGCGGCCGATGACTCATCGCCCACGGGTGTACTTTTGAAATTTTGTATTTTTAAAAAGTGATTAATTTTATTTATATAATTGGATAACATGTGGGCGGTGATCTATAAAATAGAAAATACGTTATTATTTGTTCATTTTGTAGTTCAAATCGAGTATACTTTCCGTACTTTATTTATCTTACGAAATATAATAAATTTTAAAAATCCCTCACGCTTCTTTCTACGCCGATGAAGAAAGGAATTTAACAGTAAAATCGACTTTTGTTACTCTCCATTTTCTGGACGTAATTTCGGCCCCATACGTCCGGTCTGTAGTAATCACCGCCAATTTTAGTTCACAACTATTGTGTAAGTGTCGACGATTTATTTTTTTTGTTAATTCTCAAATTTGTGTAATTTCAATGACCTTAAAAAATTACAGCACGTACACAAAATATTATAAGGCATTGTGTGTAGGATAAATGCTGACACGAAGAAGTTATATGCAATGCCGAAAAAAGCCAAAAATATTTCATGGTAGCAGTAATTTGCTGACAGAGAAATTACATGCCATTAAACTAATTAGATGTTATCTTATCACGTTAGCAATCAACAGGTTTCATATCTTTACTGGGTACCTATATAAGTTATACAATAGTTTTACGAAAACAGTAGTTTAAAAAATCTGAAGGACTTTGTTAATCTAATCGTCGCTTACACCACTGTGTCTAGAACGTTGTTGATAATTTTATATATGTATTGTAGTATAATGTGTCTGTAATTGATTTACGCTGCCGTCATTTGCATTTTATCCATTTTTATGTTTTACAATTTCCACTCCTTAGTGAATTGAAATTAGTCAAATTTGACATTCGAATCTCATAAACGCAGTTTCGAGGGTTTCAGTGGTTCTGAAAATTATCGATATAAACTAATCAACTTTAAAATAATATGAATTCGAAATTACAGATTATTAATGCCATTTCATGATTTTGGCAATATTATGGTTGCATATAACCGTGATCATATGATTATAAAGTGATGTTTTCTTTGCAAATTAAATCTTTAGTAGGCAAAACACTAGCTGTAGAATGAATGAAGAAAGACGTTTCGAAGTAGCAGATATAATAACATGAATATTTCTAACTAGTAATGTGTAAGTCAATTGGAGACACCCATTACATTCTTGATGAAATAATAAATTATTTCGTAAGCTCAAGTAATATAACAGAAAGTTGTGTTATTTGAGCTGCACTAATAATAATAAAGGTAATTGTAATAATAAAATTAATGGTGTTTTTCTAATAATTTAGGTAGATTATATCTAGTATTAAGCAAATAAAAATGTATTACAGAAATCATAGTCCCATTGATTAAACGGGTTTGTTTTGCATACAATACATATATTTTAAGAAATAACATGTAAATACAGAAACGGAATTTAAATGAAAACAGCTACAAACGAATATTTTCTCAGAGATATTATGTTTCATATCAACCCGATATCTCTGCAATTAGATTGTGATCATCGACAGATAAGCACGGCGTTTTTAAATGCAGACCGGTCAATTCAAAAAAAAATATATACTTAATGTATCATAATATTTCTGGAAAAATTATCATATTATAAACTATGGCCATATTTACCATTTCGAACATGACCCTATTGTAGCGATACCTCCTTCTATATGGCTTTGTCCGTTATTATAACAGGGGCATTCTTCTGGTTTAATACATCGTTTTGATTCAGTATCCCAAACATATTCGCCTACACATTGACATCCTTCTTCGCATTTATCTATACTTCTTATTACATAGTTATGCATATTCTGAAAAGGCACATACAAATAAAAGATAGCCAGTAATCAAACTAGTTTGATAAATCTCTTCGCTAAATAAAGTAAACATACTCATGGCATATACGTGAAGTAATGAGTAAAGAATCGGTACCGCTTATCAATAGATGAGTATTTCAACCTTTAGACTTGGTCACTACTGTTTTTGCGTAATAGATTAATTGCTCATTCCTTCATAAATTTCACGAGCCAATCAGCCAAAATACAAAAAGAAACTAGTAGAAAGGGGGTTCCCTATCGCTATCTAGTGTCTATTAACCTAATTAGTAAACTAACATTTCGTGTATTTTTACAATACGGCATGCTATGAAGTATGAAGTGGACAATTTAGTTAGTGAATATAAGCTTGGTTGACATGTTCGAAAATTTTTTTGTTATTATTTTTGATCATAGTATATTGGATATTTGTCTAGTTAATAAATAGAAGGAAATTCATTGGAATTGCTTCCTTACTTGACAATTGAAATCCAAAAAAAAAAATACTTAATATCTGATATTAGGACACAGTGTAGATTTAATATTTTTGTGCACATGTTGTTTATATTTGTATTCGCAGATACAAGTGTCGGTTTCTAATACAGATTAATTAGAATACGTTTGTTTTCTTTGTTTGTGCCATTTAATGCCTGAGGTCTACTTTTGATCTCTTACATTGAATCGTCCTGAGATAAAAATACGAGCTAGTCAGACAAAATTATTTAGTTTTCATTTTATGTAAAACATAAATTAGTAATATTTGAATTCTTATTTAAGTATTAAAAATATCGGGCATAATTTGATGGGATAGGTCCACTAAATACATTTTTGTATTTTGGCTTATAGAATTATGTATAATTTAATTTATTGAAAAAGCATGTATGGTGAATGTTTTGTGCATTTGATGAGGGACGTAATGGTAGTAAAAGCATGAATTGTATTGTAAGTCTTTTTTGTTTGTTATGATGTTGTAAAATTGATGGAAATGAACATTAGATATTAATACTATTAATATTATTATTACTTTCTGTGATCGTTTTAATTCTAAGACGCAAATAAGGTATTGAGATTCAATGTAGTGTATTTAGCTGAATACCATGCAAAAAATACTAGGTACATGTTTTGCTATAGATATGTAATATATAAACAAAATTTAATTATTGTTGAAATTAAATAAATAAATAATATTTACTATCTAATGGACCAATGTATCTTAACCTTAAAGCAGCAGTATCATTAAATGATGCTTTTGCGACTACAAAACATTAACTCTCACCTATTTTTATACTACTTGTATACACAGAAAGAAATATACATAAGTAATAATAATATAAATGATCATGCAGAACACTTATCAGTCCAAATAATAATGAAAATTGACTTTACCTCGCATGTTTTTGGCGTCGGATATCTACATGGTGTAAACGCGGAATTACTGATTGAAGAACATTTCTTATTTAACTCTTCTAAGGTAGGAACTTTATTTATTTCGTTTTCGTCTGGAAAATGTATAATCCATTTACCATTTTTGCAAGTTCTATAGGGCAAACAAGGAATAAGATATAAATTATGTAATTAAAACCAACTAAACCGTACAATAATTCTTCTATGTTTTTGAGGCACTGGAAATACGGTGGAAAAATTATATCCTCGATTCTACATTTGCAGTCTGGCACTGGAATACACACTCCATCTTCGTTGAGGGTCTTGCCTGCAGGACAGTTACATCCTTCCACGCACATGGGGGGACAATTTGGGCGAAGAGCAATGTCCTCGCAACTTCTGGCGCATCCATTACCACATGTTTGATATTCTAAGCCGGCAGGACACTTTACACTACATTCGGGCATGTTTTTGCGCCAATTAAGTGAAACTCCTTTTCGGTCACATTCGTCAGCAGAAACCGCTATCGATTCGCAGTAAGATTTATGAATCTATAAAGATTAAAGACGAAAATATGTTGTTTAATATTGTATTATACTTCATGACCCTTGTAAAATTGAATGAATTCTAATTTATTGCATATCGACAAGTGGATAGATATCCTAACCTAACTTACATTATTTTCAGTCTCCGACTGGAGTTTTGGGAAAGGTAGTGTTTAAATTGACTTTTGTTGTTGATTGAAGTTTCTTGTGTAAAAAATTTTTTACTGCCAGTTTTTTGATTTGTGGATATAAGAATTCAAAGTATTAATCAATAGCAAGATATGAACTTTAAATTCCTTTAGGGTATCCGCGTATGTCTGATTCAAGTTCTTCATCGAATCCTTTTCTTAATGGAAAACAATCTAGACTTCCGTTTTTAAGTGATTCTGCACAATACTTCACTTTCTTTTTAAATCCATCCATTTTATTAGTAGCATCAATTTTTCTTGAAGTGACAGAAGTAAATCATTAACTTTCGTCTAAGTATACCCCAATTTCATTAGCTATCATCACACAACTTCTTTCCAAAAACAAAATCATTGTCGCTAAGGAAGATTCTGAGTACAGCACCTTTTTTTCTGAACGGTGGCATCTTCTTCATTGCAAGAAAGTGTCGGTTAAGTACGCATTGGCTATGGCTGCACCTCTTGGCTTTTTTTTTTATTTTTGCGATTGCACCATATATCTTACTAGTCATAGCTTTCGTTCAATCTGTGCAGACATCAAGACATGCTATTCCCCGCAAAAAATTCATCAAATATTTAAATAATCGTAGGTAGTCGATAATGGTTTGCAGAAAAGTAAGTCCTCTTGGAAAGAATCCAAATGTGGATAGCGAACAATTACAATTAATACCGCCAAACCATAAACATCGGCTGAATTATTCATACAAAGAAAATATTGTGGAAGTAGGGGACTTATGCCGATTCTGGAGCCACCACCCCCCACCACTCCCCAGGTCAAAGGTCAAAGGTCAAAGGTCAAGGGGTCAAAGGTCAAGGGGTCAAAGGTCAAGGGGTCAAAGGTCAAAGGTCAAGGGGTCAAAGGTCAAGGGTCAAAGGTCAAAGGTCAAGGGTCAAAGGTCAAGGGTCAAAGGTCAAAGGTCAAGGGGTCAAAGGTCAAGGGGTCAAAGGTCAAGGGTCAAGGGTCAAAGGTCAAGGGTCAAAGGTCAAAGGTCAAAGGTCAAGGGGTCAAAGGTCAAGGGGTCAAAGGTCAAGGGGTCAAAGGTCAAGGGGTCAAAGGTCAAGGGTCAAAGGTCGCCGGAGGTGGAGGTCAAAGGTCAGGGGTCAAAGGTCAAGGGTCAAAGGTCACCGGAGGTGGAGGTCAAAGGTCAAGGGTCGCCGGAGGCGGGGGTCAAAGGTCAAGGGGTCAAAGGTCACCGAAGGTGGCGCCCTCTGACGGCCACTAGCCAAACTAAAAATGGCAGATTTCTTGATTACCAACCCAACTAATGTGGCGCCCTCTAACGGCCACTAGCCAAACTAAAAATGGCAGATTTCTTGATTACCAACCCAACTAATATGGCGCCCTCTGACGGCCACTAGCCAAACTAAAAATTGTATCTCTCATCATTACCAACCCAACTAAAATAGCGCCCTCTGACATTCACTAACCAAACTAAAAATTGCATCTATCATCATTACCAACCCAACTAAAATAGAGCCCTCTGACGGTCACTAACCAAACTAAAAATTGCATCTATCATCATTACCAACCCAACTAAAATAGCGCCCTCTGACATTCACTAACCCAACTAATGTGACATCAGGCAAAATGGCCGACCATCAGGATGGTCAATAAAAATATAAACTTTGCTTCTAGAGAATTCTTGAATAAATTACCCAACTTGCTATGGCGCTTCTCAATGTATTTCTAGCAGGTCTAAACATGTTTTCCAGCGGGAAACCGCAACGTCTGCATGCTTCTGTGATAGCTGCAGGCTTGAAATGTATTTCTATATCTTATAAAATAAAAAAAGAAACAATGTATTTTTTTAAGAAAAAACAATTTATTATTATAAATTAACAATATGACCAAGTTTCATAACTTCAAAGTCATAGTGAAGTGAATTATAACAAATATGTAGCACTTCCATCATAAGGAAAGCGTTAAACGAATTACAATGATCAACAAGCAATTCTGATACATTTGTATATAAATCTCCAGTTAATGTTATACAAGCGGTTAAGATCATCTTATAAAATGCTATAAAATCGCTGTTTACTAAAAATTCTAATTTACTCTTAATGAGCGGTTGTAAATTAAACAAATTGCTATAGGTATCCGAAGACAATACCAGCTGTTGATTACGACTACTTAATACAATGACAGTAGTATTCCTAAATGTTGACGTTCGAATTTGATGATTCGGACTGCAACCATCTGTCTTACAAAATTCCTCCCAGTCGTCCAATGTGAAGAATACACAGCTTGCAGGCGATCGAATCTGGATGATGGGCACGAATCCAGCCGCTGGACTAAGACCGATATTCACCCATTTCGAACCGCATTTGTTGAGGAAGTATGATGACTGCCCAATTAACTGTTTTTCCTTAACGATATTCTCATCTATCATTTTAAGCGAATCACCAATAAATTCATTATAAGTTTCTGAAAAAGAATTAAAAAAAATATAGATATAAGTTTATGTATATAATAATTTTGTGTTCTTACTAGCTTCCATTTTAATCTTAGTGTGTTAAAATATGTGCGAACTCGAATGCAAACAAACTAATACTGATTTAGTGAGAGAAAATTACAGTGAGAACCAATGGCGCCCTCTGACGGTTACCAAGCAAAGTAAATATTAAATATATAAGAGAAGAATTTCGAATATAATATCAGCAGTATCAATTGTAAAGCGGTGTAACACATTTTATATAGATAGTGATAATCAAGTACCTATAATGACAGTGAAACCATACAACGTGGAGAAGTATGAAAACTTTTTAGCAGTTAATGACATCGAAATACCTATTGGAGTTGGGAATTGGCTATTATCCTCGGAATTGAATCAAAGTGATTGTTTATTCATAGCAGCATTTGCATATCAGAACGATCAATATTTCGATATTGATCAATTAATCCACGTGTTAGAATATTGTAACCCCAATATAACCCAACTAAAAAAGTGGTGCATTTATTGTGAATATGAATATCTACGTGAACCTGATTTTGAACTTCGTGCTGAAATTTGTGTGTTTGATATAGAAACGTCGAATGTGTTGACTTTAAATAAGAATATACCGAAGATGCTAGTGACTTGGTATCCTCAATATAATCATCCAGAATTAGATTATAATGAAGAACTCGTCGAAAATGGTGGTGGATATGTTATATACGCTCATCAGAAGTGTTTCGCAAGTAGCTAACATGTACAGATCTGTATAATCTTGTCTGTACTTGTTTGGAAATACATCAGTCGACAATGTACGTTGAACGCAGGCATAGTGCGCTAAGATTGAAGAAAGTAGTATTAAACAATAGAATTAAGAGGTTTATATCCGAATTAGAAAAAATTAAAACTGATATCGAAATATATAAATTAGTTGTAAACATCGGCAAAATAAATATATAAAAAATGGATAATATTGAAAAATAGAGATGATCGGGCAATCAGACAAATCGATAAACATTTTGGATTATTGGATGAGGTGGATAAGACGATGATTAAAAATATTCCACTGTTTATCCTCCAAAATAAGGTGAAAAGCTGAATCTCTAAAGCAACACTGGCATTACATTCCTCAGGAGATGCGAGCAAGTCTAAGAGAGTATTTACCCTATGGCTCTCATTATAATCAACCTTGGCAAGACAATCATCTGGATGGTTGGACCCCAGCTCGAAGAAATTGTTATTTATGTAACTTTATAGAATAAATATACATATATGTAATGTACAATATAGTATACAATATTTTAAATAAAAGAACAAACAAAATTATTGTTTTTTTATTTATAGATAGTCATATAAATATATATACATATTTTAGAGGTTGAATGAATATACGATTCTACATATGTTCTATACATATTTATTAGGTATATTATATACATTTCCAAATCAAAATTTATGGCTGACCGAGAAAATAAATTACATATACACTCAAACACTCAGTGATGTAGTAATCATTTTTGAGTATACAGGTTGTTTCAAAGGTAAGATGGCGGATACAATATGGTCACAACCAGATTATGTAACAATTAATATTTGTTTTATACATATTTATTAATCAAATATCTTATACACCATTACATTTCAAAATTTATGGCATTATAATGTAAGTATAATACTTCAAGCCTATATAAGACATTTAAGAATTTATCATGACAAGAGATTTAATATTTTAATGTAAAGCACCTTACAATGAAAGCAGACTTGTAGCATACTTTTATGAAATCGAATAAAATCAGTACTCTTGAGCACACTTAACTTTTTCATTAGCTAAGACTGGAGATCTCTATTTGACATAAATTTTAAAATACATGTTCACGTATCATGGACTTTTTTTTTAAATAGTCATATAAATATATATACATATTTTAGAGGTTGAATGAATATACGATTCTACATATGTTTTATACATATTTATTAAGCATATATTATTATATTACATCTCCAAATCAAAATTTATGAGTGATACATAAAACGAAAATAAATACATATAAACTCAAGTACTGAGTGACGTAGTAACAAAATTTTAATATACAGGGTGTTTCAAAAGTAAGAGGCGGATACATACAGAATGTTTCAAAGGTAAGGGGTGGGTGGATACATACAAGGTTTTCAAGTACACCGAGTTTTTATTACCAGTTTTAAAATTCACAGGGTTTTTATCATCGGTTTTAAAATACCAGGGTTCTCAGAAATTAATTGTTCATATCTTTGTAGATGTTAAATTCATCGCTATATTAGTAGTATTATACTTGTATGTATGATTATAACATTATTCATTATATATATATAAATATATATTTGTGACGAATAGAAAGAGTTAAATAGATAATGCGAGCTATTTCTTCAATTATTTTGTTAGAAAGCGCATTTTTTATATTGTCGTCAGAAATATCTTTGAAAGCATTACCTCGATATAATTTAAAAAATTCCACAGCACTAATTAGACGACTTGAGGTAATTGTATAGTTAGAAAGCGCATTTTTAAAGTTGACGTCATACTGATGTCATGTAGTTTGACCAGGAATTTAATATCCTTTAAGTTATATATTATATAATCTATAATATTTTTACTTAATATTGTAAGAACATTAAATAAAAAAATTGAGGTTGCAGTTGGATTAGTAAACAATGGGCGTGGTCAAGATCTCTTTATTGCATGTAAATATCAATAAAGTAAATTTATAGTTGACGTCAGAGCTAGTATAATTTTTATATATGTATATAATACCTTGATATAATTAAAAAAATCCGCTCATACATAAATTCCTTATTGATCAATACATTTTAACGAACATAAAATTACATTGAAGTTCAGAAGTATTTCCATATGATAATATTAATGCAGACTTCAATAAGAAACAATGAACGATTCTGTTTTAAATGTATACACAATTTCAACGTTCATATTACTATAAAAATGATGTGGAACCGTGTCTTTCACCTATAAATTATGAACATTTAGCACCGATTGTTATTATAGACTCCAGTCATCAAAGTGAGTTGGTGAAGAACGAAGCAGTTGATATTCGATTAGACTTCAGTAAACGTGACAGAAAAAACTACAACATTTTGTCTGATTTTACACGATCGGATTGTTAAATATAACCCATTAACAAGTGTTGTAAAATTATTCTAAAGAGAGAAAATGTTTATAATAGATATTCAGGGATATCAGTATGAAGATAGCGAATATTTCATTAAAGAAATCGCAATCTACGATTTAACTACGCATCACGTTAACCATACTTTCGTTCAAATGCCTAACAAGTTGTCATGGTTTTGTCCAACAATTAAAAAACATATGGAATGGTTATGTAATAATATACATGGATTACATTGGGATAACATGGACAAACAACAATCAATATCGATGAATCATATAGAAAACTACATTCAGAGTATCGTTGGTGATGCTATCATAATGGTAAAAGGATTGAATAAGAAGAACATTTTGGAAAATTTTCTGTCCAATACAATTATCGATATGGAGAGATTCACTTGTCCAAATCTAAGTACTTTAAGACAAAATGAATGGAGTCGACATTGTAATTTCCATAAGAACAATAATTTAAAATGTGCAAAAGAAAATGTATATTTGTTATATCACTGGTTTATAAAATAATAAAACACAATATTTATTTAAAACCTTTAACCTATTTACATTATATTCTATAACTGTGTAAAACTATATTTCTGTGCAATGTCTTGGCTAACATTAATAATAATCTTCTTGTAATCATTACAAAAGCCGAACTTATACATTATTAAGCGCGAAAACCTACCTTTTCCTGTTACCTATAAATGTATAAAGTTTACATTACTAATTACTTAATATTGTGACGAATAGAAAGAGTTAATTAGATATGTGAGCTATTTCAATTATCTTGTTAGAAAGTATATTAACAAGCTGACGTCAAGTATTTGTAGGCGTTAATGATTGTACAACAGTGTTATTTATTACATGTCTTACAATATTAATTGTTTTATGAAACAGTTGATTCAATTTTATATCTATCAACGTCACAACCGCATATTTTTATTTAAAGACTTGTCTATACAAGTAAAATTGTTAAATACCATGTATTAAGTCTCCTAATAGATTATTTCGAGAAAACATACATTAACAAGCTTTTAGAAAAACTCTCTAATTATGTAGCCAAAAATATTTTACCTCAATCCATAAAATATGACATTTTTGTTTCAGTTTATATGATCAGTAACACGATGGTTGGTATATCTTCTTATAATGTAAATGTTTCTTTATGCAATTAGGGATTTACTTTTTTTCATTGTACCATATTTCAAGTTAATATCTATTATATTTTCTGTATTATTGCATAATACGGAATTTGAAATTAGACAGCGAACAACATTAACAAATAATGAAAAGCGAACATTTTGATTAACACGCAAAAGAGATTTAATAATTTATTGCCATATACTACGAAAATAATATTTTTTACTTAATATTGTAAAAATATTAAATAAACAAAAAAAATTGAGTTGAAGTTCGATTAGTAAACAATGGGTGTAACCAAGATATCTTTATTACATGCAAATATCAATAAAGCTAATGATATAAATCTAGAATAGATGATGTAGGATATTTTCACATACATAGTTAACAATATGTAAAGTATATATTATCAAATGTTGACATCAGAACTCTAGAGTATAATTGATATATTAGTCAGATAAATTGTGAAAGTATATAGAAAGAATGATAATCATTCTTCATAATACCTCAACTAAATTTTAAAATGTATCTGATCCTCATCCCAGCAAGTCGAACATAATTTAGCATTTTCTCGATGTATTATCATCTAAAATTACAAAAACATTCAAATATAACAACATGAACCGTTATACATATGTAGAAAGAAACCAACCTTGTCATAGTTATACCAACAGTATTATTTATTCCTAGTCTTACTGTGCTAATTATTCTGAATTCAATCAATCGGAATGTTGTTTTCTGAAACAGTCCAATAAAAAACTAAAAAAATCACTAATTTCTTTAAATAATAAAACTGAATCATGGAGATATATTTAAACCATAAGCAGAATTAATCATTCATATCTTTGTAAATATTAAAATCAGAATTATTATACACTAGTTGACAAAAATTTCCATTCATTAATATATAAATGAAAGCGTATATCAAGAAATTCCAAAAATTTTAATGATCGAGTTAATAGGTATCGTCTAATAATTTCTCTCAATGTATACCAGTATAACGCTTGTTCTGTATATGTTTCTTCTTTACATATATAATATATGTATATATTTGTTTTAATTTTTATACAATATTCTTACAATATTAAATAAAATATAATATTTGTACAATCCTGAGATATATAAAATATATATAATTAGTTATAATTGTATAAAAGAACAACAATAATAACAACTTTTTCCTAATGCTTTGCAGAACGGAACTATTTATTCGAGTAATTTGATTAAATTTCTTTATAATATTTATCTATATACTATTGCGGCGGTGCTTGATACATTATTTTTTTCGGCAAGGCTCTAAAAAGAAATCCCACGGTGTGAGATCACAATATTATGTTTATTATTCAAACTAATTAAAAGATTTTTAAATACTTCTCGTAATATATTCATTTCTCACCCATTCTAGCAGAGGTTTATAACTCAAGTAACTCAAAGCTGTATCATCATTAACTAAGCTGATAAAGAAGGGCAGGATTATTTTGAATTGGATCAATAATTCTTCATCTACTTATGGTGGACCAAAACACCAACTTTTGTGCATATAGAGGAACTTCTACACAAAAATCAGCGAGTGTATAAATAAGAAATCAAATGTTTTTGATTTTTATATACAGGGTGAGTCATTAGTAGCCGCTCTTTTGTGTTTTAAATAAAAGAAAAAACAATTAGTGGAAGATTCATGATTGTTTGGGGAGTATATTATCAAAATACTTTAGCCCTAACACACTTCCGGTTTCACCGGAAATACACTCAACACAAGAACAACAATGTTTATTCTTAGACATATATCTTCAACTATACACTTCCTACCACTTAATGTAAAAACGTATCAAATAATTTCTAAAATTTTAACGATCATTGTTTTTCAACTACATATTTTTCAGCACTTAGAGAGCACAATCAAGGGATTTATAAAATCTTAATAACCAAGCTAATAGACATCACCTAAAAATTTCTATTCATTAATATATATAATATATTATATAATAGAAAATTTTTTTAGTCGATGTCTATAAACTCGGTCATTAAGATTTTATAAATCCATTGATTGTGCTCTCTAAGTGCGGAAAAATATGTAGTTGAAAAACAATGATCGTTAAAATTTTAGAAATTACTTGATACGTTTTTACATTAAGTGGTAGGAAGTGTATAGTTGAAGATATATGTCTAAGAATAAACATTGTTGTTCTTGTGTTGAGTGTATTTCCGGTGAAACCGGAAGTGTGTTAGGGCTAAAGTATTTTGATAATATACTCCCCAAACAATCATGAATCTTCCACTAATTGTTTTTTCTTTTATTTAAAACACAAAAGAGCGGCTACTAATGACTCACCCTGTATATAAAAATCAAAAACATTTGATTTCTTATTTATACACTCGCTGATTTTTGTGTAGAAGTTCCTCTATATGCACAAAAGTTGGTGTTTTGGTCCACCATAAGTAGATGAAGAATTATTGATCCAATTCAAAATAATCCTGCCCTTCTTTATCAGCTTAGTCAATGATGATACAGCTTTGAGTTACTTGAGTTATAAACCTCTGCTAGAATGGGTGAGAAATGAATATATTACGAGAAGTATTTAAAAATCTTTTAATTAGTTTGAATAATAAACATAATATTGTGATCTCACACCGTGGGATTTCTTTTTAGAGCCTTGCCGAAAAAAATAATGTATCAAGCACCGCCGCAATAGTATATAGATAAATATTATAAAGAAATTTAATCAAATTACTCGAATAAATAGTTCCGTTCTGCAAAGCATTAGGAAAAAGTTGTTATTATTGTTGTTCTTTTATACAATTATAACTAATTATATATATTTTATATATCTCAGGATTGTACAAATATTATATTTTATTTAATATTGTAAGAATATTGTATAAAAATTAAAACAAATATATACGTATATTATATATGTAAAGAAGAAACATATACAGAACAAGCGTTATACTGGTATACATTGAGAGAAATTATTAGACGATACCTATTAACTCGATCATTAAAATTTTTGGAATTTCTTGATATACGCTTTCATTTATATATTAATGAATGGAAATTTTTGTCAACTAGTGTATAATAATTCTGATTTTAATATTTACAAAGATATGAATGATTAATTCTGCTTATGGTTTAAATATATCTCCATGATTCAGTTTTATTATTTAAAGAAATTAGTGATTTTTTTAGTTTTTTATTGGACTGTTTCAGAAAACAACATTCCGATTGATTGAATTCAGAATAATTAGCACAGTAAGACTAGGAATAAATAATACTGTTGGTATAACTATGACAAGGTTGGTTTCTTTCTACATATGTATAACGGTTCATGTTGTTATATTTGAATGTTTTTGTAATTTTAGATGATAATACATCGAGAAAATGCTAAATTATGTTCGACTTGCTGGGATGAGGATCAGATACATTTTAAAATTTAGTTGAGGTATTATGAAGAATGATTATCATTCTTTCTATATACTTTCACAATTTATCTGACTAATATATCAATTATACTCTAGAGTTCTGATGTCAACATTTGATAATATATACTTTACATATTGTTAACTATGTATGTGAAAATATCCTACATCATCTATTCTAGATTTATATCATTAGCTTTATTGATATTTGCATGTAATAAAGATATCTTGGTTACACCCATTGTTTACTAATCGAACTTCAACTCAATTTTTTTTGTTTATTTAATATTTTTACAATATTAAGTAAAAAATATTATTTTCGTAGTATATGGCAATAAATTATTAAATCTCTTTTGCGTGTTAATCAAAATGTTCGCTTTTCATTATTTGTTAATGTTGTTCGCTGTCTAATTTCAAATTCCGTATTATGTAATAATACAGAAAATATAATAGATATTAACTTGAAATATGGTACAATGAAAAAAAGTAAATCCCTAATTGCATAAAGAAACATTTACATTATAAGAAGATATACCAACCATCGTGTTACTGATCATATAAACTGAAACAAAAATGTCATATTTTATGGATTGAGGTAAAATATTTTTGGCTACATAATTAGAGGGTTTTTCTAAAAGCTTGTTAATGTATGTTTTCTCGAAATAATCTATTAGGAGACTTAATACATGGTATTTAACAATTTTACTTGTATAGACAAGTCTTTAAATAAAAATATGCGGTTGTGACGTTGATAGATATAAAATTGAATCAACTGTTTCATAAAACAATTAATATTGTAAGACATGTAATAAATAACACTGTTGTACAATCATTAACGCCTACAAATACTTGACGTCAGCTTGTTAATATACTTTCTAACAAGATAATTGAAATATCTCACATATCTAATTAACTCTTTCTATTCGTCACAATATTAAGTAATTAGTAATGTAAACTTTATACATTTATAGGTAACAGGAAAAGGTAGGTTTTCGCGCTTAATAATGTATAAGTTCGGCTTTTGTAATGATTACAAGAAGATTATTATTAATGTTAGCCAAGACATTGCACAGAAATATAGTTTTACACAGTTATAGAATATAATGTAAATAGGTTAAAGGTTTTAAATAAATATTGTGTTTTATTATTTTATAAACCAGTGATATAACAAATATACATTTTCTTTTGCACATTTTAAATTATTGTTCTTATGGAAATTACAATGTCGACTCCATTCATTTTGTCTTAAGGTACTTAGATTTGGACAAGTGAATCTCTCCATATCGATAATTGTATTGGACAGAAAATTTTCCAAAATGTTCTTCTTATTCAATCCTTTTACCATTATGATAGCATCACCAACGATACTCTGAATGTAGTTTTCTATATGATTCATCGATATTGATTGTTGTTTGTCCATGTTATCCCAATGTAATCCATGTATATTATTACATAACCATTCCATATGTTTTTTAATTGTTGGACAAAACCATGACAACTTGTTAGGCATTTGAACGAAAGTATGGTTAACGTGATGCGTAGTTAAATCGTAGATTGCGATTTCTTTAATGAAATATTCGCTATCTTCATACTGATATCCCTGAATATCTATTATAAACATTTTCTCTCTTTAGAATAATTTTACAACACTTGTTAATGGGTTATATTTAACAATCCGATCGTGTAAAATCAGACAAAATGTTGTAGTTTTTTCTGTCACGTTTACTGAAGTCTAATCGAATATCAACTGCTTCGTTCTTCACCAACTCACTTTGATGACTGGAGTCTATAATAACAATCGGTGCTAAATGTTCATAATTTATAGGTGAAAGACACGGTTCCACATCATTTTTATAGTAATATGAACGTTGAAATTGTGTATACATTTAAAACAGAATCGTTCATTGTTTCTTATTGAAGTCTGCATTAATATTATCATATGGAAATACTTCTGAACTTCAATGTAATTTTATGTTCGTTAAAATGTATTGATCAATAAGGAATTTATGTATGAGCGGATTTTTTTAATTATATCAAGGTATTATATACATATATAAAAATTATACTAGCTCTGACGTCAACTATAAATTTACTTTATTGATATTTACATGCAATAAAGAGATCTTGACCACGCCCATTGTTTACTAATCCAACTGCAACCTCAATTTTTTTATTTAATGTTCTTACAATATTAAGTAAAAATATTATAGATTATATAATATATAACTTAAAGGATATTAAATTCCTGGTCAAACTACATGACATCAGTATGACGTCAACTTTAAAAATGCGCTTTCTAACTATACAATTACCTCAAGTCGTCTAATTAGTGCTGTGGAATTTTTTAAATTATATCGAGGTAATGCTTTCAAAGATATTTCTGACGACAATATAAAAAATGCGCTTTCTAACAAAATAATTGAAGAAATAGCTCGCATTATCTATTTAACTCTTTCTATTCGTCACAAATATATATTTATATATATATAATGAATAATGTTATAATCATACATACAAGTATAATACTACTAATATAGCGATGAATTTAACATCTACAAAGATATGAACAATTAATTTCTGAGAACCCTGGTATTTTAAAACCGATGATAAAAACCCTGTGAATTTTAAAACTGGTAATAAAAACTCGGTGTACTTGAAAACCTTGTATGTATCCACCCACCCCTTACCTTTGAAACATTCTGTATGTATCCGCCTCTTACTTTTGAAACACCCTGTATATTAAAATTTTGTTACTACGTCACTCAGTACTTGAGTTTATATGTATTTATTTTCGTTTTATGTATCACTCATAAATTTTGATTTGGAGATGTAATATAATAATATATGCTTAATAAATATGTATAAAACATATGTAGAATCGTATATTCATTCAACCTCTAAAATATGTATATATATTTATATGACTATTTAAAAAAAAAGTCCATGATACGTGAACATGTATTTTAAAATTTATGTCAAATAGAGATCTCCAGTCTTAGCTAATGAAAAAGTTAAGTGTGCTCAAGAGTACTGATTTTATTCGATTTCATAAAAGTATGCTACAAGTCTGCTTTCATTGTAAGGTGCTTTACATTAAAATATTAAATCTCTTGTCATGATAAATTCTTAAATGTCTTATATAGGCTTGAAGTATTATACTTACATTATAATGCCATAAATTTTGAAATGTAATGGTGTATAAGATATTTGATTAATAAATATGTATAAAACAAATATTAATTGTTACATAATCTGGTTGTGACCATATTGTATCCGCCATCTTACCTTTGAAACAACCTGTATACTCAAAAATGATTACTACATCACTGAGTGTTTGAGTGTATATGTAATTTATTTTCTCGGTCAGCCATAAATTTTGATTTGGAAATGTATATAATATACCTAATAAATATGTATAGAACATATGTAGAATCGTATATTCATTCAACCTCTAAAATATGTATATATATTTATATGACTATCTATAAATAAAAAAACAATAATTTTGTTTGTTCTTTTATTTAAAATATTGTATACTATATTGTACATTACATATATGTATATTTATTCTATAAAGTTACATAAATAACAATTTCTTCGAGCTGGGGTCCAACCATCCAGATGATTGTCTTGCCAAGGTTGATTATAATGAGAGCCATAGGGTAAATACTCTCTTAGACTTGCTCGCATCTCCTGAGGAATGTAATGCCAGTGTTGCTTTAGAGATTCAGCTTTTCACCTTATTTTGGAGGATAAACAGTGGAATATTTTTAATCATCGTCTTATCCACCTCATCCAATAATCCAAAATGTTTATCGATTTGTCTGATTGCCCGATCATCTCTATTTTTCAATATTATCCATTTTTTATATATTTATTTTGCCGATGTTTACAACTAATTTATATATTTCGATATCAGTTTTAATTTTTTCTAATTCGGATATAAACCTCTTAATTCTATTGTTTAATACTACTTTCTTCAATCTTAGCGCACTATGCCTGCGTTCAACGTACATTGTCGACTGATGTATTTCCAAACAAGTACAGACAAGATTATACAGATCTGTACATGTTAGCTACTTGCGAAACACTTCTGATGAGCGTATATAACATATCCACCACCATTTTCGACGAGTTCTTCATTATAATCTAATTCTGGATGATTATATTGAGGATACCAAGTCACTAGCATCTTCGGTATATTCTTATTTAAAGTCAACACATTCGACGTTTCTATATCAAACACACAAATTTCAGCACGAAGTTCAAAATCAGGTTCACGTAGATATTCATATTCACAATAAATGCACCACTTTTTTAGTTGGGTTATATTGGGGTTACAATATTCTAACACGTGGATTAATTGATCAATATCGAAATATTGATCGTTCTGATATGCAAATGCTGCTATGAATAAACAATCACTTTGATTCAATTCCGAGGATAATAGCCAATTCCCAACTCCAATAGGTATTTCGATGTCATTAACTGCTAAAAAGTTTTCATACTTCTCCACGTTGTATGGTTTCACTGTCATTATAGGTACTTGATTATCACTATCTATATAAAATGTGTTACACCGCTTTACAATTGATACTGCTGATATTATATTCGAAATTCTTCTCTTATATATTTAATATTTACTTTGCTTGGTAACCGTCAGAGGGCGCCATTGGTTCTTACTGTAATTTTCTCTCACTAAATCAGTATTAGTTTGTTTGCATTCGAGTTCGCACATATTTTAACACACTAAGATTAAAATGGAAGCTAGTAAGAACACAAAATTATTATATACATAAACTTATATCTATATTTTTTTTAATTCTTTTTCAGAAACTTATAATGAATTTATTGGTGATTCGCTTAAAATGATAGATGAGAATATCGTTAAGGAAAAACAGTTAATTGGGCAGTCATCATACTTCCTCAACAAATGCGGTTCGAAATGGGTGAATATCGGTCTTAGTCCAGCGGCTGGATTCGTGCCCATCATCCAGATTCGATCGCCTGCAAGCTGTGTATTCTTCACATTGGACGACTGGGAGGAATTTTGTAAGACAGATGGTTGCAGTCCGAATCATCAAATTCGAACGTCAACATTTAGGAATACTACTGTCATTGTATTAAGTAGTCGTAATCAACAGCTGGTATTGTCTTCGGATACCTATAGCAATTTGTTTAATTTACAACCGCTCATTAAGAGTAAATTAGAATTTTTAGTAAACAGCGATTTTATAGCATTTTATAAGATGATCTTAACCGCTTGTATAACATTAACTGGAGATTTATATACAAATGTATCAGAATTGCTTGTTGATCATTGTAATTCGTTTAACGCTTTCCTTATGATGGAAGTGCTACATATTTGTTATAATTCACTTCACTATGACTTTGAAGTTATGAAACTTGGTCATATTGTTAATTTATAATAATAAATTGTTTTTTCTTAAAAAAATACATTGTTTCTTTTTTTATTTTATAAGATATAGAAATACATTTCAAGCCTGCAGCTATCACAGAAGCATGCAGACGTTGCGGTTTCCCGCTGGAAAACATGTTTAGACCTGCTAGAAATACATTGAGAAGCGCCATAGCAAGTTGGGTAATTTATTCAAGAATTCTCTAGAAGCAAAGTTTATATTTTTATTGACCATCCTGATGGTCGGCCATTTTGCCTGATGTCACATTAGTTGGGTTAGTGAATGTCAGAGGGCGCTATTTTAGTTGGGTTGGTAATGATGATAGATGCAATTTTTAGTTTGGTTAGTGACCGTCAGAGGGCTCTATTTTAGTTGGGTTGGTAATGATGATAGATGCAATTTTTAGTTTGGTTAGTGAATGTCAGAGGGCGCTATTTTAGTTGGGTTGGTAATGATGAGAGATACAATTTTTAGTTTGGCTAGTGGCCGTCAGAGGGCGCCATATTAGTTGGGTTGGTAATCAAGAAATCTGCCATTTTTAGTTTGGCTAGTGGCCGTTAGAGGGCGCCACATTAGTTGGGTTGGTAATCAAGAAATCTGCCATTTTTAGTTTGGCTAGTGGCCGTCAGAGGGCGCCACCTTCGGTGACCTTTGACCCCTTGACCTTTGACCCCCGCCTCCGGCGACCCTTGACCTTTGACCTCCACCTCCGGTGACCTTTGACCCTTGACCTTTGACCCTTGACCTTTGACCTCCACCTCCGGCGACCTTTGACCCTTGACCTTTGACCCCTTGACCTTTGACCCCTTGACCTTTGACCCCTTGACCTTTGACCTTTGACCTTTGACCCTTGACCTTTGACCCTTGACCTTTGACCTTTGACCCTTGACCTTTGACCTTTGACCCCTTGACCTTTGACCTTTGACCCCTTGACCTTTGACCCCTTGACCTTTGACCCCTTGACCTTTGACCTTTGACCCCTTGACCTTTGACCTTTGACCCTTGACCTTTGACCTTTGACCCTTGACCCTTGACCTTTGACCTTTGACCCTTGACCTTTGACCTTTGACCTTTGACCCCTTGACCTTTGACCTTTGACCCCTTGACCTTTGGCCCCTTGACCTTTGACCCCTTGACCTTTGACCTTTGACCTTTGACCTGGGGAGTGGTGGGGGGGGTGGCTCCAGAATCGGCATAAGTCCCCTACTTGTGGATCTTTTTACGAAATTTTAAAATATTTTCACATTCTCTGCTAAGTTCCCGATCGTCGGGAGATTGTGTCATTTGACAAAGTAATTGTGTCTACCATTTTTGCTGCTTTCTCGTGAAACAAGCAGTCGATAATGTCTATCACTGAATGAGAAGTTATACCTTTTTCTGAAAAAATCATTTGGTTTTTCTTTTTATTCTGGATGGATCCCGGACTGGTTTACTTTTTAGAGCTCGAGAGTAAAATATTTATCATATGAAATTATTTTATAAATTTTTGTTTTTGCAATCACTATTTTGGAAATGACAACACACCTCTCTAGCCACACTCCACATAAAAATTCTGCAGTTTCTCTAATGAAGAAAGATTGGCGATGATATCTCTTAATTAAATAGAGAAACACTTGACAAATCCACAAATCAGTATTAATATATAATAATGTTTAAATTTAAAAACCGCCAATTAACTGGATTAGTAGGAGTAAGATAATATATTAAAAATAACTTAAATTTCGGGTATTTGAGACATTTTAATTAAAAATACTTACATTCTCTTTGAAGTAACAAGCATCGTAGACGCAATTTTCGTAATCTGTTTCAGGATCAGTAGTCATGCAACCTAAAAAAATATTTAAACAAATTAAGCAATACTGACTCCATACTAATTATAATATTATGATAGTGTAGAAAAAAAATGGTATTAAGAATTTTTCTAATTCTATCTAGTAGCAGTGTTATGGCAATTTCTTCAAACAAATTCAGATATGTCTTTGACTTTAATAAAAACACATTTTTAGAATTGGATTGAAGTGATTCAATTTTGACAATCATGACAAAATTCAAGAAGATTTTTTGTGTCACTCTATCTCCTGAGAAATTATCTCCAGTTCTTACCATGGGTCCTTCCCTATTACTATAGTTGCATTCTATACTACTAAACAAAAAAAAAAAGAGAATTGAAAAAAATTACGAAATGGTTTCGAATTGGTAAAATAAATGTTACCTTTGGTAATAAAATTATATTTAGCAATTCCAAATGGATGTAAGAAACCCATAAAAAACAATAAGCATGAAACTCTTGTACACATATACAGGGTGAGTTAATGATCTGACAAAGTAAACATGCTCTTTATTTCTCCATATAATTAAAAATTCGTATAGTGTGGTTGATAGGGTTGTCATTGCTTTATACTTTAAAAATATATACACATATACAGGCTGATCCATAAATCATTAGCATAAAGAAGATATATCCTTTCATGTTGAATATTCTATATATACAGGCTGTCCAGAAACTCTCCTGACAAACGAAGACCGGAGATTCCTCAGATAATTTTAAGACAATTTAACCCAATTCACCCTAGTCCGAAAATGCTTCCCAAGGGAGCTAGAGCTCTTTGAAGATGGCGCCTTGTAATTAGTTTTTTTTAATATCTCCCGAACGCTTCTATTTAGAAAAACAAAAACTGGTATGCTTATTTATCCTCCAGAGATGAATCGATTCCATCAATTGCGAATTTCTAGTACCGGTCATAGGCGTCCGTTTTGGGTAGGTAAACGGTTATTTTAACGCATAACTTTTTTGTCTTTAACTTTTAAGCATTTGTGACACTAGATTATTAAATTTTCAGGTATTCTAGTACTACTAGGTACTCTTAGTTTAAGTCGGTAGGATACACCGTTTTCTAGAAAAATCGATTCGAAAATTTTTCGTTTTTTCGTTATTTTATCTTTTGTCATTTCAACTGCGCGAACTGACAACAATTTGACAATTAAAAACGTAGGTTTTATTTTTGTTGGCAGTTCAGAGCGAACTAGTGCAAAAAATAATAAATTGAATTTTAATGACGAAAAAACGAAAAATTTTCAAATCGATTTTTCTAGAAAACGGTGTATCCTACCGACTTAAAGTAAGAGTACCTTTTAGTACTAGAATACCTGAAAATTTAATAATCTAGTGTCACAAATGCTTAAAAGTTAAAGACAAAAAAGTTATACGTGAAAATAACCGTTTACCTACCCAAAACGGACGCCTATGACCTTAGGAAGCATTTTCGGACTAGGGTGAATTGGGTTCAATTGTCTTAAAATTATCTGAGGAATCTCCGGTCTTCGTTTGTCAGGAGAGTTTCTGGACACCCTGTATAAATTCAAATTTGGATTTCGCATTACAATAGAAATATTTTTATTGAAAGTAATTCTTCGTTAAAGTTAATAGTTTTCGAGTTATATATGATTAAAGTTAAAAACTGATATTTACAGCTGTCTTTTTAATTGCCTATAAATCTAGAGTTCCATCATAGAACACAAAATAATTTAGGCACACAAGGAGTGCCAGGTGATACCGATATGCAGAATCTGTTTTAATTTATACTGGGTGTTCGCGAAGGTGTTGCATAATATAGAAACTTTAAACACAAAAGACTTATTTATTTTAAATGGAATGCCCAATATTTTTTACAGATGCATATTAAGCCCTTCAATTGTCATGGTGGCCATTTTATGACACCACAGCCCCCGATCCATCTCTCAGAGAAAGCACCGCTTAAAAATTGACGGAAATTGTAATATATATAACGACCTGGTGTCCCATCATGCAAAAACCACATTGCCAGGTACAGGAAGTTATAATTACTATTGAATTGCCTGGTAATTGTATTGCAAAAACGAATTCAAAATTTCAAAATCTCGAGGTTTTAATCCTTGATAGAATTCTATGCGATATCGATGGAGCTTATAACGAGTGATCCTGAGTTTAGAATTAAGTTGTAAATAAGTTTTCTCCAGCTCACTTTTAGATTTAAATTAATTAAATACTATTTTATTTATTTTGTAAAAAGTCATGAACAAAATCAAAATATCCAACTTGTATATAAATATTTATTAGGTTAAGATGTCAGTAAAATTCTACTAATTTAAATAAAATAATATAAGAAAGGTATGATAACTTTTATGCATGAAATTAATATTGGAATAAACCTTGTATAACAAGTAAATATTCATAACTTATTGTTTATCGGTAACTTCAGCGTAAAAAGGTATGATGTCTGAGACCGTTCGATGGATAGGCCCGAAGTAAACAATTTTCTTCGCCAAATGCTGTCGATAATTGCAAACGTATTTCCTTTATTTCCTATGAAGAATAAAACAAAGAAAATAAGAATCAAGTTTCTGAATAACATAAGGAAATGGTTTCGAATTCATGATAACAGCAGTAAAGAAATTTATAAACTGATACAACAATGTCAGTGCATACTTAGATTTTATATTGTAAATAGCGTAATAACTACTAGGTACTTACTGTGTTGTAAATGGCAGTGGCAATAACTCACTATTTGTCACATTTATGTATTGATACTTCTTTAAAAAAATTTATATTGACATGAACATGTCAATATTTAAGATATATATTGGTTTTCATTTTCAAGTAAGTGATGTATAGTGTTAGTAGCTAGAGGCGGTAATAGACACGCAGGGCCGTGCACTATTATTAGATATATATAGATTAACGGCAGGTGAAAACCGCTCTAAATACTAAATAAACATTAGATGTCTATATTAATAAATTTGAACATGTAAAATTTTAAAACATTATTAAAAGGGATTTAGAAAATGTTTCATAAATTCGAACTTAAATTTATAACATTGTAAATGTCCTTGATACATTTATTTGAGTTTAACTTAATAATTCTCAGATCAAATAAATGTATTTCACATGCGATTTGTAGTAAGGCAAATAACACGGAGTAATCAGAATGTTTTTATTTTAAACCTCATTGGTCATACACTAAGTGCTACAGTAAAACATTTTGGAAGTTGTAATAGTTTTTGTTTTATGTAGGATGAAGGACTTATTTTATTTTTGTATATAAGATACAGACACGCGGTGTTTAAATACATGCAGAAAAGTCAGAATTACAATTCTTATTTATGCTTATTATCTTTGTAGAATTTAGTTTTGTGAAATAGTTAAGTCGACGTATGATATGGAAGAGTTTAATGAACTTTATGAAGAACTGAGGTAGTTTATTTATGTTTTTTTTATTTTTGTATAAAGTGTTCAACTATTTAGATGTGGTGATTTATGTTGGAAATAAGCGAGGTTGGTAAAATTTTCTGTTTAAATTAATGAATATATCCAAAAGTATATATATTTTTTTGTGCTAGTGCATTGAGTTATGACGTGTTAAGGAAATTGAGTCAGGGATGTGTACAACGTGTCAAATAATTAAATAACTCGTGGTATGGAGCCTTGATTGATCCTAAACACGAATTTGTACTGAGAATCTCACTTAGAAGTGAGAAAAGGCATTTGAGTGAAATTAACATCAGTGCAGAATCAGTATTTTGAAGCACGATAGGGGGTGGGTTCAATGGGTCATATAATTAATTGACAGATAGAATGGAACCCTGATTGACCAATTGACATGAATTTGTTTTGGAAATACTGTTTAGAAGCGAGAAAAGGCATTTGGCCAGTATTAATATCAAAACAGTGTTAATGTACTAATAAGTATATGATTATGACCGTTGGGATATATTATTATTATTTTTTTTTATCTGGTATAAGTCACAACTTCTAATTAAAATTTGATTTGCTGATTATTATTATTATTAAAAGAGCTAATACAAGTGTGTTTGATAGGATGTTTTAAATCTTTGTATTACTATTATTAGTTTAATTACTGTATCAGAGTTAAAGTTTTTTTTATCATAACATGCAATGGTTCTATTCTGAATATTTTTTTTGTTATTTGTATATACATTTGATTTTTAGTATGTTTAATAAATTATGTTATAAGATATTTCTGTATTTTATTTAATATATCTGACCTGGAGAGAACATAAGAGTATCAACTTTGGAGAAAGAATATTTTCCGCCCCTGAGAAAAAGGATAATTAGAATAACTGTAAACTGAGCTGGTGAAATGAGAAATTGCCTAACGCACATTTCTGCAGAAACAATAATATCCCAGACTAGCATAAGGCTAAGTTTCTGGGTTATATGCTTGATCTTTCTTGTATTTAAGAATAAGGAATTTTAATAGTTACACAACCTTATCAATTTACAAGGGTCACAGGAATACGTAGATGTCTATTACTAACCTGTCGATTTAGTGTGACATGAAGAACACTTTCCGAATCGTCATGTACTTTTCCGTTAGCATCATACCTTTAAGTTTGTCAAAAGCTAGTGTGTGACGTCTGTTTGACTAACGCATCATTAAATACCTAAAGCAAGTAAATAATTTTCCTTTCTTTCATTATTATTTGGATAAACTATAAATATTATGTAACAACAAGGAGCACAAACTAATAAAAACAACACGAATAAGAACTGAAAAAGAATAATAATAATAATACGTTTAGAGAACGATAGTAATACTTTGCAGGCAGTTTTACAGAAGTAAATGCAATGTAATTTGATGGTTATTGTGTTTTTTTCATGGGTACCGTGATTTTCGCTTCGTCATAGGTACGACTTTAAAAGAAATTTGGATATCAAAAAAGTCAAAGATAAGTATAAGTACTTATACTTAACAAAAAAGTGGAATTCTATTTAAAATAAATAACTTTTTCGTATTTAAATTTCTCCATTATGCAACACCTTCGCGAACATCCACTATAAATTAGAATAATTATTGGCTCAGTAAACAATGTTACATATGATATCACATTAAAAGTTGTATGATTGAAACATAATGTGTTCTTACTTCTAAATTCCTGACTCTTTATTATGCTGCAAGCTTTCTCTGCTGCTGCTCTTACACTAGGATTGGTATCACATGGATGTTGCATTAGCGTTAGGGGTTCATCTCGACACGAGTAATCCGTTTTCCAGCTATTTCCAAATACGGTTGGATTGTCGACAATTTCACCATCCGGCGTCATAAAATCATCTTCTTGATCTCCAGAGAATGTTCCCAACAGACCCTAAATGCGGAATTTACATACTAAAATATCCAAATAATTATTAAGAAAGAAAATTTACCATGACTTTTCCTTCCATTGAGTTTGGTATTCTTACGTTGACAGTCCATACACCATTCCATTCGACGTGGATATTGTTAGACAAAGTGGCTGGAAGAAATATGTAATTTACATGGAAAAATATTAAAAATATAAACACTTTCTTACCTAGAATTAAAGCATCAGATGGTTTTGTTAGTGTAATTGGTCCTGCTTTGTATGGGTATCTGAATATTCGCACTTTATTAACTTCAACAATTAGATCGGCTTTCATTTCGACAACATAACCTCCCATTCTTATGAATATCCCTCTGACGTAAGATGGTCCCTCTGTGTAATTTTTCTTAAAATGAACGAACAATTAGTTATAAGTGGAAAGTTGTGCGCAGCGAATCTAAATTTAAGATATCACAATTTGTACATAGATGTCGTTGACATTGTTAAATTGAAATCTGCAAATCTATACAAATTTCATTATTCTAAGGGCTTCAATAATAGTTGATGACAATGTTGGGTTACGCCATAATGATCGTGGGACTCTTTCATACTGCTGTGTATACAAAGAAAGCTGCATGGTGGATGGTATATTGTAAAATTTGTATGATTGTTTCTACTATAAATATTAATAGTATATACAGGCTTGTGTTTTATTATAATTAAACATTAGTTGTACTTCTAAATATGTGTTTATATTAATTATCTTGTGTTAGAAGTTAACATTTAATATATGACACAAAATAGGTTGTTCTCAAAACGCATTGCGATATATCTCGCGACAAACT
The DNA here is from genome assembly GCA_963170755.1 of Amphimallon solstitiale. Classification (NCBI taxonomy): domain Eukaryota; kingdom Metazoa; phylum Arthropoda; class Insecta; order Coleoptera; family Scarabaeidae; genus Amphimallon; species Amphimallon solstitiale. The sequence continues at coordinate 130,044,069 of OY720680.1, forward strand.
TTTGAACATGTACACTGCACTCTTAAACATTCCAGCAACATAATGTCTTGATGATGCCAAGATAATCCATAATGTACTGAGTAAAATCTTAAAAATGTGTTACGTTTGATGTCAAAAGAACCGCTAAGACTTAAATGTCCGAGAGAGAACAAAAGAATGTTAGTTTTTGTCCTTTAACCATTTGCACAGGAATGCCAATCGTTATTCCTGACCTAGTCAATATTGGCGTAAAAAACACATTCATTGCAATCAATATTTATCGATTAGTCTTCCATAGTGGAAAAGGCATGGGGCATAGAATCGACCCCTGCGGCACTTCCATAATAATACACCGATCCACTCACCAGAACTGTTTAATATCTGTTGTTTAAATATGAGTTTTTAACGCTAATACAAGTTTCGTTGAAGTTATAAACCCCCCATTTCCGCAACAACAAACTTCGATTGATGCATTACTGAATGTATCGACTATTCTTTGCTAACTTGAGATATTGTACGCTTTGTATTTTCCCCACTTTCCATAGTGGGGCCAAATCCCAAAAAGTTGGCCAAAATTAAAAACAAATTTCTAATTCAGGTAAAAATCAGCACTCGGGGATTTTGTAGTCACTGGTCACGAATATGAAGGCAGAATTTCAAAAAATGAAATGGCGGAACCAATATCACGGAAGGGTTTTTTTAAAAATTGATTAAACCTGTGTGAAATTTAGTATTCGGGGTCTTTTGGGTGGGCTGATCATGAATCCGGAATCGAAATTTCGAAGACCAATATGGCGGATCCAATATGGCCGAAAGATTGTTCAAAAACTGATTAAATCTGTTTGAAGATATGAAAGATTTCACATAGTCCGATTAAGTGACAGGATGTTGGCAATTTATTGCTCATGAACTCTTCAATTTCCTGGTATGCTCTAGTCACACTATCGCTTAAACTTATTCTTTGTAAGCAAAACACTCCATCTTGGATAAACAGATTGCTTCATCATCGTCGGCAGATTCTAAAACTTACACTTACTATTCTTTATTACAGAGTATCATTATTAATTTTTGACATTATATATTTTCATAAGAATCGACTCTTGGTAATAATACTTAATATAACAAAATTTAAAAGAAAATTGAGCCAAAAACTTTATTTTCAATTTTTATTTCTAAAACATTCTGCACGTTATAGTAATAACTTAGGAAAATGTTTAAAATAAAAGTGACAGGACTCCAAAAGGCCTATTTAAGGAAGTAAATCCTCATGTGTCATTTATTATGAATTTCTATCACTTTACAATAGAAAGATTTTTGGGAATTAATTGTCCATTAAAATGCTGGACCTTTTAGAGGAGACATATTGTTTACCAAAATTTGAATAATAAAAAAAAATTCTATAACGTTCATAGAAACTGTTTCTGCATGTTATGCTTTGCATTTAATCTTCAAAATTTAGAAAAATGCGTCTTTCGTCAGAAAAAATAGCGCCAATTGAACTGGACCAGTGATGCATGTCGGTAAATTACCCCGTATATTAACGAATTAATACCGTAATTTACGGGAAATTCCCAAATAAAATTCCCGTAAATTACAAACAAAGTAAAACATCATCTATGTACACGTATTACATTGCACACTCGGTGATTGGGGAAATCCCTTTCTAGCAGATGTAAAAGTCCGTGAATCAGCCGTTTGTATGACATTCAGTGATGTAAAATTACCGTAATTTATATTTTTGGTAAATTACCGTGGTAAATTACTGCTCTTTTTTTACCAAGATTTATTCTTGCGTAATTTTACCATTTTTTTGAGTAAATTACCATCGTAATTCTCAAAAGAGCAGTAATTTAGCACGGTAATTTACCAAAAATATAAATTACGGTAATTTTACATCACTGAACTGGACATAGAATTCTATATGACTTATGAAATATTCTCTACTAGGTCACTACTTTCCTTTGAAATTTCACCTTCATTTTCTAATAAATCATGCGTTTATTGACATCATATAACTTATTATTTAAGGTTTTGCAATACCTGATGATATTCTACTTACTGCCAGCTTCCAAATCTATATCGCGGATTAAAATCTATTTACTTTACGAATTTGATGTCCACTTTTATAGAGCATTGCATATTCGACAAAAAGCACGTGTATGTGATGTTAGATCAAAGCTTACTTTAGAAATGGCACATAATAGCAGGCATACGGGATCTAACTCCCTCCATACCGTATTTCCATCCACGGGGTACCTGATTCACAAACCAAGTACTTTAAAAGCCCGAAACAAAATATTCATTTTTTAAATATTGTCCAGCTTTTTTAGATTTGGACCCACTGTGCGTTTGATCAGAAAGACGTATGATGCTGGAATTAGGTATCACTGTAGTAGCATAATCAAATTTCTCGTACAAAGCAATTTTTCGTAAAATATAAGTTTTCAAATATGTTCCCCATTTTTTTTCTCTTTATTCGTTTAGTACATTCGAAGCTTGGAAACAATCGGTAACAAGACGGGCCACCAATCTTATGACTGTATTTAATATTAACAGTAGATAGCGGTGTCAATCTTTAGCTGTTCTAGGGTTTTATGAATATATAAATTCATATTTATTAAGTGCAAATAACTATATGAATATCTTTTACTAAACTGGGATTTTGTACTCTTTGTATATTTATCCACGTTCGGTAAAAAGATATTTTCTATATCTCTCAATTAGTCAAACAAACACTACAAAATTCTTATTTTTAGCTTTGATGATGACTGTTACGCCCCTTAGTGGACATTCTACAAACTCGAAAATAATTATTTTCATCATTTTCTCTTGGGCACTTGTACAGGGTTATTCATTATAAATTACCCACCCTTTATCGTCGTTATTATTGCATATACAAAAAAAAATCAAATAAAAGTTGTTTGGCTGAGACTGAATTTTCTTTGCATGCTATCAAAAACGCAGTGGCGTGCAGATGCAACGGTATAAGTTTTGTTAAATAGAATACCCTGTATATTATTAAATTTTATAATGGACTTTTTTCTGATTTCAAAAATATACCATATGATACCGATATCTTAAATCGTTTTCGACTTATTAAAGGTCGAATATCGTAGTTACTGTACTATGAAAAAGTTAAATTGTTTAAAGTAAGCTATGAAAATGACAACTATTGTGTTTGAAAAATGACATTTCCTTAATAAAATATTCAAAATGGTTTACAGTGAAGATGAAAAAGTGCTAATATTTATCAGTTTTATACAAAATAAACGTGCATCAAAAAGGGCGTACAGGGTGTTATATACAAATCGTCCAACACCGTCAGCAAACACGTTTAAAAATATTTACCGAAATGTAAACAATACCTTCACCTTTAGTAGAAAAAAGCGTTTGGTTGAAGTAATTGAAAACAAACAAATAGATATATTACTACATTTTGGAGGTAAGGCCATCTATATTTATTGGCTAGTAGCCTGTTATTGAAACATTGATTTATGATTTTTAGAAAATTCTGAAAGTAGTTTAATCAATGCAGCTGTTCACTTAGAGAAAAGTTATGCCTAAATCCAACGTACGTTAAAAAAAACAATTATAGACCATATAAAGTATTATCTGTACAAGTTTTATCAGAGGCTCAAAAAGGGAAAAGGCAGGACTTTGGCCGCAAAATGATTCGAAATTTGAATAAAGATCCAGATTATTTTACTAAAACGTTATGGACTGATGAGTCATCCTTTTCCATTACAGAAGTTTTTAATAGAAAAAGCCGAAGATCTTGGAAAAATAAATACAACAGAAAGACACTGATAAAACAAATTTAAAAATTAGGAAGAAAGTCTGTTAGCGCTTGGTGTAGCATTTTCCGAAACAAAATTGTTGGGGCTATATTTTATGATTATAATTTAAATGGAGCTACCTATTTGAAAATAATTACCCAGAAGTTGAAAATATTCATATACAGAATTTTTTGGAGGCCGAACTTGGTGATATAATTTGGATGCATGGTGGGGCAACTCCGCATAATGCCTTACAAGTTCGGGATCATTTGAATAATGTATTTGCGGTGTGGATAGGAAATAACGAAACTATTAAATAGACACCTAATAGTCCTGACTTGATCCTTATGGATGAATTTCTTTTGGAGACTTTTAAAAGATACTGTCAATAATAATAACCATAATATTCAAGTCATTAAAGAAAGGATTCAACTTGAAATAAGTAATCTAAATGTCAATAATGAATCCATTTCCAATACATTTATAATTTAAGAAGACGTTATCAATTATGCATTGAAAATAATGGTGGATATGTCATAAAACATCTGTTATAATTTATTAATTATTTGTATTTAAATTTCTTAACTAAATCTTTGCTATTTTTTTTTAAATATTTGCATTTTTCCATCCTCGCTGTAAACCATGTTGACTATTTTATTAAGGAGCGTCATTTACTAATCACAATAGTTGTCATTTTCATGACTTACTTTAATAATGTTAACTATTCCATAGTACAATAACTACGATATTCGACATTTAATAACTCGAAAACGGTTTAACATACAGGTATCATATGATTTTTGAATTTAGAAAAAATAAACATAAAAATTTAAAACGGATAAAGACTTAAAACTAAACGTTTAGTTTCATGTAAGCCTGTAAACTCTTCGTTAATGACCGAGAGGTCGAAACACGTGTCACAGAAAAATAAATCTGTCCTAAGTGAAACAATATAACCTAGTGTTTTATTCGTTTCAATATTCATAATGTTTCACCAAGAACAAACCGTAGATTCTATTAATTTAAATAAAAATTTAATAATATACATAATAATATGCATATGCATATATTTAATACATTTATACTATTATGTAATATATACAGGCATAAATAAACCGAACAAATTGTTGCAATAATTTGGAGAACTTTTAACTTTTGATATCCATTGTGTGTTTTATTACTTTTTTTCTTTGTTTGAGCATTTAATTTCGTTTGTTTTTCGAGGTTTCTATTGTTAATATTTGTAAAAATAAGACTGCTTGATTATTATGTTTAGAAAGTTAATTTTAAAGTACTGATCGGATTAACAAAAAAAAGGAAGTCCATGTGAGGTAGAAATAAAATCTCGATACTTTAAACTTATAATTGTTGGCTTACAGGATCGTAATAACTCTGAAGTTGTCTGTAATTCATTGTAGATGGTTCCATATTCGCAAGAGTCACATTTATAATCAATTTCCTTCAAATGTTTATCTTATATATGTCTTTTTAACTGACGTTTGAAGTTTGTTCTATATTCACAATAATCACAATTATAATCAAATTCCATCAAATGTTTATCTTTTATATGTACTTCTAAAAGATATTTCATGTTTGTTCTATATTCGCATAAATCACAATTATAATTAAATTCTTTCAAATGTTTAGTTTGTATATGTACTTCTAAGTAAAGTTTGCTATTTGTTCCAAATACGCAAGAGTTAGATTTATAATCAAGTACCTTCAAATGTTTAGTTTTTATATGTACTTTTAAGTGATGTTTGAGGTTTGCTCTATATTAAGAGATGTCACATTTAAAATCGTATTCCTTCAAATGTTTAGAGTTTATATGTCTTTTCAAGTGAGTTTTGTTGTTAGTTGCAAATTCACATTGGTCACATTTAAAATCCAATTCTTTCAAATGTTTAGCTTTTATATGCCCTGTCAAAGATTGTTTGTATTTTGCTTGAAACACGCACAGCGAACACTTAAATAGTTTATTTTGATCTTGGGTGCTCGATTGTTCTGCTTTTATATGTGCATTCCTATATATTCGAAACACAGTGCGATTATGGAACTTGCAATTCCGGGAATCCCAGACATCATGTCTGTAAACAAAAATTCTACCCGAAAGGAATTTCGATTATGAAGCCTTTCGTTTTACATGCATTTCACTTCACTTATGACGTCATCTGAAATTCCAGGGAAATGCAACTGTAAATGAAACGAAGTTCCGCTACCTTTCCCAATTATTAAACAGCGTGTTTAGGTTATGTTTGTTTGGTTTTTGGTTGTGCATTAGACAGTTCCACGTTTTTAATTTTAATATTTTGGAAGACTGCGTAACACTGAAACATTAAAAAAAGTACTCTTTTTAAACCGTTTTATATTTACGCCACTTAGTTTTTTTACGGCATGCAAAAGAAATTCAGTCACAGCCATTGAAACATTTTTTTGTATATGCAATAATAACGATGCTGAAGGGTTGGGTAATTTATAATAAAATGACCTGAAAATATTTTGCGCAGAAACGGGCGATCTTTTCTAATTAGCCGTATAAATTTTAAAATTATATATGTGCAGTATACAGACCGAGTGCTGAACGCTGGGCGAAATCCTCGCTGCGCGACTTATAGGTCAGTGTGAGACAGAGAAAGTATTCGGAAAAAAGAAATGATTACATTTGTCCATCATCGCATACATTAGTTGGACGAAGGAGTAAATGCAGATAAGAAATTGTAATATACTGAAAAAGATGTATATATAGGAAACATATTGCACTTCGATGTGTAACGCATGACAATTTTCCCAGACTGGTCGTGCTTATCCTAATATTATAAGAATTCACTGCGCATCTTGTGAGAGGGGCATCTCACCCGTCAGCTTTCAATCTGTGAGCTGTACCTAATTATGCTATATAAATTGCATCTTTAGTATTTCTATTAAAAAATCTGACAATTACCTATGACCATTTTACTTACAAGGAATTGTCCATTACGAAGACCATATTGATCGGATTCTATACTAAAGTCCGAGCCCTTAACCAAATAGTAAACGCATCGTCCCATGAAGTCGAATTTTTTTCCGTCGAAAGTGGTGCAATGAGGATCACCATGACATTTACCCGTTGTGCAAGGATTCTGCCAAACCAAACAGAATTTAAAAACATTACTATGCATGAACTTCAAGTAATAATGCATATCATTACATCGGTGCACTCCAATTTGCCGTTCGTACACGTACAAGTGTTGCAATCGTTCGGTACCGTTTCGTTAGGCTGAATAACTTTACCGCGCCATTGGCATGGACAGTTCTTCTTTAGGTAGCACTTTCCGTTGAAGAGGAAATTGTTTGCAAGGCAGTAGCAGCCCTCTTCACATCTTTCAGTGATATTTGATGGTCCGCTGTCCCCGCAAACCCGTACGCCACCTTTAGGAGCGCACGATTGGAAGTGTAAATCCCCAGCGCATTCAATGGCTGAAATTAATACATTATATCGGATGTATCAATTAAAATGCTTATACAGGGTGAGTCATTAGTAGCCGCTTCTTCGATTGCTCATTTGTGTTTTAAATAAAGGAAAAAACAATTAGTGGTAGGTCCATGGTTCCTTGGGGCGCGTACTTTAAAAAATAATTTAAGCTCTGACTAACTTCCGGTTCCACCGGAAATGAATGGAAGTTAATTTTTTTCAATGACTTTCTCTATATATTTTTGGATTTTCTAGTACTGTTTTAAATTGTCTATTCAACTATTTTCTCTTTTTCAAAACTGAGCCCATAGTTTTTGAGTTTTGATTTTTTCTATATTGAACGCCCAGTATTTTATTATAGCATTTTGTTCCCTTTTTTATTCTCTTTCATTTGTGTTGTCCTACACCCATCTTCTGTAATTTCTGAAATAATCAGTATAGGAACAATCAGCGGCCAATTAAAGACCTACGAGCGCTGTTCTATACACCCAAATATTCGTCCAATAAAGGCTGGAATGCGGAGACTGCCTGGGTCAACTGTTAAAGAAAGTCGGTAAACATTTTTGCCAAATTTATAGAGGCATCGCTATTAGTTATATTCAAAATGAATTATTTTTATGAAGAGTTAATAGATATAATTGACATTTTGGATATGTAATTCATCGGTAGCATATTCATACACAGGGTCAGGTGAAAGATATTTTCAGAATCGCTTACATGTATTAAATTAGCCTAACTCTTTCAATTTTTTGTTGTTTACCGACGAAGCAGCTTCTATTAAAATGTATACATTAATCGTCACAGTTTTCGTTATTATAACTATTATAACACATAAAAACCCTCTCTTTATCATACCTGCAAACTTTCAAAATAGTTGGTCATTAAATGTGTGGGGAGGAATAGTGGGTATTTACATAATTGGACCTTATTTCTTTGATGAAAATGTTCGTTTTCTACGGATGGATTTTCAAAACTTTTTGAAGACATGAACATTAAAATCAGAGAAGTGTTTAAAAGAATATGTTGAAACGTTTCACGCAACGTTAATGCTTTTTTGAAAAGCAGAATACACTCACGTGCATTGATTGCACAAAGTTGTGGTTATGTTGAAAATATTCTTTAATGAAATTTGTTTTTCTTACTTTTGATTGTTGTTACGTTCCTCAATAGTTTTGGGTTATTTAAATTGCATTACTTTGTTGCTAATTTTTTTTTCTATCAAAGTTTAAGCACATTTATAATTTTGAAAAACTACAGCCATCTCTTATGAGGAGCTTCAATAATGAAAGAATACTAGCCATTAGGCAAATTAAATTGAAGATAGCAGCATTGTTTGATTCGCTTTTTAGTGGGGCGACATCTGCAAATATGTCAGTAAACATAACCTTTATTTTATTTCGTTGTTAACTAGTACTATAAAAAATGAAATAGTGAAACTGGACATTGTCGAAAGTAAAAAATTGAAATGCATTCTGTAAAATTATTACTTTTGGAATAGTTGAATTTGACCTTTACATTGTTTGACAGTTGACTAAGGAAGTAGCGCCCTATTCCAGCCTTCCATTGGTTAAACGAATATTTGGGTGCATAGAACAACAACGCTCGTACTTCTTTATTTGGCCGCTAATTGCTCCTATAGTTATTATTTCAGAAATTACAAAAGATAGGTATAGGACATTGCTAACAAAAATAAAGAGAATAAAAAATGGAACTAAATGCCACAGAGTGTTCCATTTTAAAAAAAATAAATTTTTGGTATGTGAAAATTTCGGGAAGTAGGCTTTGGAAGAACAAAGTTTTTTGAGGTATTTCGAGTGCAATTGATACCAAATGATGCAGAATTTTATTTGCTTCAAACACCACCAAAGTTAATGTTGTTACTTTTAAAAACAATGTGAAAATAATTATTTTCTGAACATATGTTTTGGTCAAATATTTTCAAAAAAAATTAACAACTCAAAAACTATTGGCTCAATTTTGAAAAAGAAAAATAGTTGAATAGACAATGTAAAGCAGAACTAGAAAATTCAAAAATATAGGTATAGGGTGCGTCATTTAAAAAAAATTAGTGCGTCAAAGCTCAAAGTATTTTTAAAATATGCTCCATAAACAACCATGAATCTTCCACTAACTGTTTTTTCTATTATGTAAAACACAAAAGAGCAATCGAAGAAGCGGCTACTAATGACTTACCCTGTATACTCAGTGACATTAGAAGTGTTACATATAGAAGTAATAATTTGTTCAACTTAATTTTTTGTCATTGGCTCAATTTTGAAAAAGAAAAATAGTTGAATAGACAATGTAAAGCAGAACTAGAAAATCCAAAAATATAGGTATAGGATGCGTCATTTAAAAAAAATTAGTGCGTCAGAGCTCAAAGTATTTTTAAAATATGCTCCATAAACAACCATGAATCTTCCACTAAATGTTTTTTCTATTATGTAAAACACAAAAGAGCAATCGAAGAAGCGGCTACTAATGACTTACCCTGTATACTCAGTGACATTAGAAGTGTTACATATAGAAGTAATAATTTGTTCAACTTAATTTTTTGTCATCAGAATGATGACAGAAAATGATTAAAGCATGCGATAGTAACAATGTAAACTGTTTATCTTTGTTAATTTTTTGCGATAAAAGAATTTTATCTCTTATCTTTTTTAAGAAACTTGTTTATGCGAGCTGACTAGTGCAGAAATGTTTAGTAATTGCGCCTCCGTCTATTAACGTTAAGCGTAACAAAATGCATGAGTTCGAATACGTCAGCTGGAATTTTGCATTATGACAGTTTACTGGCGCGATATTTTATACAAAATAAATAAAGTATTGATTGAATTGCTGAAGGAAACAATAAATCTTTCGACTATCACTCGTTTGTTTAAGACTGCTAGCTGAACTTGAAATCGCCCGAGATAATTTTGATTTTTATGAAGAAGAAGGCAAACAACTTACTGAAATTAAATAATATGAAGATGCTACATCTAGGGTTCGAACAAGAAGCTCTCGACTTCGGTTTTTTGACTAGCCTGAGTCAGATGATACCATTTTACGGGGGAAAGAAAAATTTCGAATTGAATCATTTTTGCCTACTATTGAACCACTCATTGCTGACATAACTCAGAGAAGCGAGATTTATGATACAGTATATGATTTCTTCGGATTTATGAAGAGTCCACATCTTTGTCCAATGATGAGATCAGAAAAGAATTCCTGAATTTGGGAAATTTCTACAGGGACGATGTGGACATTGCTACATTGGAGGAAGAATTCATTCACTTTAAGACAGAACTTGCTGCAAACTTTAAATTAAATGACCACAAGATCATACAAAATCTATATGATCTCATATACGATGATGGCTTCGCATCTGTATTTCCTAACGTAGAAATCGTCATCAGAATTTTTTTAACGGTCATGACCAGCAACGCGAGTGGCGAAAGGTCATTTTCAGGTCTCAAATATCTTAAGAAGATAACTCGAAACACTATTTCTGAAGATAAACTGAACAACCTGATGATGATGTTCATTGAGAGTTCACTGCTGGACGAATTGGAAATTCAGAAGAAAGTTTTAGTTTTTAACAAGATACTTGCAGTTTGTTTCTGCGTTTGAAGATTCTGTCTTTGCCTATTGCTGTACATATTAGCTTATGTAAGAAATTTGAGAAAAATATATTCATTCTTTCAAAAAACTTCGTTGTTGTTCTTAATTTAGAACCTCTCTTGAATAAGATTTTTGGGAAGTTCACTTATTTTTAAACTAGGTCTTTTTATTTGTGTATCTTATCACAAATTATTGTTGACTAGACGCTGAGATAATTTTCCTCACATTTCGTTTCTTTCTCTAAATTTCGACCCTTAACCCGCCATACAAAGGGGCCCCAAGGTGCAGAATCCCAGGGCCCCTGAAAATCCAGACGCGGCCCTGGTGTGTGGGCAGAAGAAGGTAGTGGAACACGAAGAAGACCATTAGCTTTACGAGACCGTTTTACTACTACGCGTAAAATCGCTGACCAATGGTTTAGAGAAGAAGGCAGACCTGTTACTATGCTTACACTCTATCGCCACATTCGAGCCTTTGGACTTTTTTCATACCGTCCACGATTAGTGCTTCCTTTGACTGCGAACCACTGTCGTCAAGTCGGAGGCAGAATTGCATAATGTTGTCTTTAGCGACGAATCGCGATTTTGTCTAGGTATGCATAGCAGTCGAAGGGTAAAACGTCGGCATGGCAAGCGACGTGATATTGGATTTGTAGTTGAGAGGCATGCACAAAGGACTGTTCGAGTAATGGTTTGGGGGGGGGGGCTATTGCCTATAGTAGCCACTTCTCTTTATTCAAGGCAGTATGGACGTTGCCCGTTATGCTGATGACTTCCTACAAACCACTTTACTCCCTTATCTAGATGGCCGTCCACACGTCATTTTTCAGCAAGACAACGCACGTCCCCACATTGCTCGTCGAACTATGGACTTCCTCCAAGATGCCGGTGCTAATGTTTTGTCGTGGCCACCCCGTTCACCAGATTTAAACCCCAACGAACATGTGTGGAATGTCATGGGGAGAAGACAGTAAATTTTGCACCATCCTCCATAGACTCTGATACAATTAATCCACGAAGTTCAAGTTGCTTGGAACAAGGTGCCACAAGCAGATATCAATCAACTCATTTTGTCGATGCCTAGACGTGTACAGAAGTGTACTCAGCTACGGGGTTGCACAACACATTATTAATTTTTTTTCATATTCCAAGTTAATAAAATTTCTTGCAAATGTTATCGTTTCATTTATAATGTAAAATTATCACATTGCGAAAAAATAAAGTTGAACAAATTATTCCTTCTAGGTGTAACACTTCTAATGTCAATGAGTATGTATTCCATTATTTTTGATATGCGATGCTATACTTACGACAAAGCTGGCTATCTCTCCACGATACCCTGGTTACACCGGCACTGACACTTGCTTTTGCGTAAGCGTCCAGAGTATCACATATGCAATTGATGGGATTTGACTGCTTGCAAGAGCAGTAGCTCCAAATGCAAGCAGTTATATACGGCTCGGGATCTAACACCTGGAAGATAAATAATATTAAATATCAAATAAATAAATAAAAATTGCATACAAAGAATATATCTTATATTATTAAACAGTACCTATATATCCCCAACAACTTTACGTCAATTATAAGGGTATGCCGGCAATAAATTATTGTTACGTCTACAAATTGATGTAATGAATTTACTTAATTGATAGAACATCTATAATATGAAAAGTACGCAAGGTTAATACAAAAATACATGTTTTGTCATCTTTGTAACTCTACCCATTTTGTTTGTTTACACCATCTGTAATACACAGTCACTTATTGATGTATTTGTGAATGTTAAAGTTCAATACTTTCAAATACATTTTGCAAAATCTAGTATTAGTTTTGTCTTTGTTCAGTAACATTTTAAATTATTTCTTTTTTATAAATTTACAGGTTTCATATTCCATTTTAGTGAAAACCCAACAAACTTTATTTACAACCATAAGCGTAATGTTGGCATTTCTAACTTTTTAAAAGTTTGGAAGTGTGACTTTGTTCACGTGTACTTCCCGCCCTGCTATTGCTGATATTATGAAATAGTGATTTCTTGTCCTTCTCCATTCGAGCCAAGATATCTGGATTGCTATGGTAGGACAGTTTCCCTCAGTTCAAGTGGAGTGCATCCTTGTAGGCTTTACTACTCAACATTTCTTTTATAATTTATTCACCGAAAAAAATTGACGTATATTTATTTGACGTTTACGCTAGAACATCACAAATCTAACAACTCAATATGTCAAAACTTTTACTGGATTTTTTTTCACAAGTAAATATAATAATTATGGTTGTAAATAAAATAGTAGACAAACCTCGGTGAAAAGTTTCATTCCTGTCTTGAGATAAAGTTAATTATTTTTTTAATTTCTCGACAGTAATGAAACACTTTCCATCTCGGTATGTAATATACATTATGTATACCTATAATGTACACTTATTTGCAAAAAAGGTTTACACAAAAAATGAAGTCCTCTTGAATTCGCACCCATCTCTAATTTTCAGGAATATACATACCTCCACACATATTGAATAATGTGGAAATTGTGTTTTGTGTTTAGTTTCATATGAATTTCTACTGTTGAGATTGATATACACGTGTATAAGAGAATTTATATTTCCAATTCTTGATTTACAGTTTCGCTGATATTTTTGCATACGTGGGGTATTTTCTATTTTTGGCAATTATTCGGAAATGAGATAATGTATTTACACAAAACTTATAATAATATAACAAAACAAAAGATATAATATGTAGGGAAAAATAATGTAAATTAATAATAAATTTAAAGTTTAGAATCTGTAGATTAATTAACATTTTTTTCTATTTTCTGTTACTTCTGCTAAACGAGACGGGCATGCTGTTAAACAAGTTTCGGGCAATAGTCCATGGTGACATTTTCCCAGGTAGTTTCAATTTGAGTTATTGAAATACATTATCAGAGATTCTTTTTTTTCACAAATCTTCAGAGTTTCCAGAGGATTTAAATCTGGACTTTTAGGGAGCCAAGGTAGAGTTTAAATACTTGCAGTTTCCATCCACTGCTGGACCACTCTGGATTTATGTATCGCTGAGTTATCTTGTTGAAACAGGAAGTTGTCACGCAGTACAGTAACACTAGGCAACATGATATTGGCTAGCATACCCTATATTGCGTACCGTTTAAATGATGATCTATTTTCCATATGTTCCCTGGCCCGTCAAAAAATATTCATCCCCAGGTGCCTACAGATGTCCGGCCACTAATCAAACGTTCATAAATATACCTTGGATCATATATTCGTCCTCTCTCACGATTAACCGTTTTCTTTCTGTAGAAAGACGATTGAAAAGTTGATTCATCGGAGAAAATTACTGATCGCCAAAAATGTCAGACCAATTGGTGGTAGATTTGCGCAAATATTAACCTATCATGCCGATGTCTTTCCGTTAGTGAAGGTTTTACCGCAGAATAACTTTTTAGGCCGGTAGATATCAGTCTTCTTCGTGCAGTACACGTACTAGCAGGAAACCCACTTTCGTTGACCGGTAAATGGATGCTCCCGGACATATTGTGATAAAGTTCTATCCTCTATCTGATCCTGGTTGCCTTCGATTATATTCTCAACTGTTCACTTTGGCAACAATTGATTTATAGATATATGGCTAACGTTTAATTCTCGAGCTCGGCTCTTGCAGACAATCCATTGTCGTACAAACTTATCGCGCGCACTTTTTCCGGACTAGTCAACATTATTATAACATTTTTACTTTCGTTAGTTGGAATATATAAATAGAACCAGACGATATTAAATATAGCAGTAACAAAACGATTAAGGCACTAACACTGACTGATTAAAATATTTTTAAACTTACCAAAAATATTTTTTAGAACTTATTCATATTTATGAACGAATTTATATTTATTACTTTATATCTTATGTTCGCATTACTACTGAACTAATAATAATCCCCTGTTGCGCCTGGAAACCTCTTTTTATACACATTTTTATCTCCACGATAATTCTCGTGGCTTCTGGAATGACGGTGACCAATTCCCCATTTATTCTTTTTGCGATTTTTTTTGTAGTACTTTACGCCGAAAGAATCATCTGTTTACTCACTACTTCTTTGTTCGGTAACTAAAGGTTATTCAGTTTAGTCTTGTAGAAAATGTTGTAGGTATTAGATATTACTATTTACAAAATAACCGAATGAATATTAGAAACAGTCAATTTCTTTTATATATATGCATAGTGAATCAGTAGAACCATTCAAATATATTTTGTTTATTTTCTGTGTATTATACAGGGTGTCCAGAAACTCTCCTGATAAACGAAGACCGGAGATTCCTCAGATAATTTTAAGACAATTTAACTCAATTCACCCTAGTCCGAAAATGCTTCCTAAGGGAGCTAGAGCTCTTTGAAGATGGCGCCTTGTAATTAGTTTTTTTTTTAATATCTCCCGAACGCTTCTATTTAGAAAAACAAAAACTGGTATGCTTATTTATCCTCCAGAGATGAATCGATTCCATCAATTGCGAATTTCTAGTACCGGTCATAGGCGTCCGTTTTGGGTAGGTAAACGGTTATTTTAACGCACAACTTTTTTGTCTTTAACTTTTAAGCATTTGTGACACTAGATTATTAAATTTTCAGGTATTCTAGTACTAAAAGGTACTCTTACTTTAAGTCGGTAGGATACACCGTTTTCTAGAAAAACCGATTTGAAAATTTTTCGTTTTTTCGTCATTTCATCTTTCGTCATTTCAACTTCGCGAACTGACAACAATTTGACAATTAAAAACGTAGGTTTTATTTCTGTTGGCAGTTCAGAGCGAACTAGTGCAAAAAATAATAAATTGAATTTTAATGACGAAAAAACGAAAAATTTTCAAATCGATTTTTCTAGAAAACGGTGTATCCTACCGACTTAAAGTAAGAGTACCTTTCAGTACTAGAATACCTGAAAATTTAATAATCTAGTGTCACAAATGCTTAAAAGTTATAGGCAAAAAAGTTATGCGTTAAAATAGCCGTTTACCTACCCAAAACGGACGCCTATGACCTTAGGAAGCATTTTCGGACCAGGGTGAATTGGGTTAAATTGTCTTAAAATTATCTGAGGAATCTCCGGTCTTCGTTTGTCAGGAGAGTTTCTGGACACCCTGTATAGTCAGTACTTCCTGGCTTCCCACTTCTTGCCTCCAATAAGGATATTTACAATTTACGATATGTATGTACCTATAGAAACAGTTCTATCTTTCGCTGCGAATGTGGGCGACGTTGAAGGACGGAATTTTGCGCCGGAAGTATTTTAGTTCAATTTTAAGTGTTGTGTGTAACGTGATGATTTATTGTTTACTTTTATTAGTTACAGGTATTCTACTATGTAAATATGTCGCGATCACATCCGCCACGTGAAAACCCGGTTAATAAACATCTGTCGTGTATCAGGTACCTACTAATATTTTCCAATACTATCAATTGAGTAAATTTCGATGCACGAAAATGCCCGTACGTATCGTTTTTATCATTTTGCTTCTTAACTTATTGACAATAGATTATTTACTATCATATGCACCTTATTAGCTTGTCCGAACTTTTGAGCGTCCTTCAAAATTTGACAGGTAGTCTCCGCTTTTTGAAACGTGTTCGCATCGCATGGAGGCTGCGTATTTATACCTCCTGAACATATTTGCCCTGAAAAGTATTTTATTTGAAGTACGACCTTTGTTGGATTTCTAATTGTACTTACAAGATGCCTGCCAGTCTTTCAAAAATTGATCTAAGCTAGTTGAAGGCGAGCCATTTTGCAATATTTGATCATTTGAAGAACATCTATCGTTATTTCCACAAAGACCATTACATTTGTAGCCTTTGCTGTTGTCTATTATTACTTCCACAACGACCTATAACATAAATATAATTTCATATGTAGTAAATTATTATGAATGCTGATAATGAACTTAAGCAAAACTCTTCAACAAACAAAACGTCTAATCCGAGGTATAAGCTAAATTTATTGAGAATAATAAAACCTAGTGGACTGTTGAAAATAATCATACAGTGTTTACTTAAAGCAATTTTGACATTTAGTTGTTGAACAGCATTTTCGAATCATAATTTACTATGATTTTAAATAAGGTTTACGCGCTTATGAGTGCAAACAGAGTTTAGATTCAGTTTTTAGTGAACAAGCAGCTTCCTTGGCTACAATTTACCGATAGTATGAGAAATTTGAACGCGAAAGAAAATCTGTTCAACATTAAAAAGGAACAGGGGCGTCTTCCTACGGCTGTTACCGACAAAAACATTAATAATAATAATAATATTCATTTATTACCCAACAGATACAACTACTTACAGGGTAAAATATAAAAATTAACAATGACAATAATAAAATTCAGATAACAATAAAAAAAACATAAATATATCATTCAAAAGCAAAATTAATTAAATTAATAACAGTGCTAATGGAATAAGGAAAATAACGTTATTACTTCCCCAAGAATTGGTCAGAGCATAAACGGTTGGTAGTTACACACATGTGATGGAGCGGGAATTTCAGAAGAACATTTGTCTGAACTGCAAAACTCTTGGAACACATCTCCGAGAGACTGCATATGGGAACGACAGATCATTTGAACATTTAGAGTAGGACAGTGCTGCACATTTGTCAACATTTAAGCAAACTCTATTATTGTTGCACCATTCATTAACTAATGTAAGATTTCTTTGCAGCACTGAACAATCCGAAGGAGAAGATATTACATTAAAAGAATTTAAGACATCTGCATATGCGAGAACCTTACAATCAAGCAGCATCAGGAGATCGTTGATGTATACATTAAAGAGTAGTGGGCACAAATTAGATACCTGCGGAACACCGCTGAAGGCTGGAAAAGTGTTGAATACATATCCATTGTAGGTCACATAGAAGAAGCGATTCCGCAGATATGAGTTTAAGAAAGCAAGACTTCTCGTGGAAGCACCTAAAGATTGTAGTTTAGCAGAAAGTAGAGTGCGATCGATTGTGTCGAACACTTTAGTAAAGTCAGTATAAATGACGTCTACTTGCTGACGAGCATCCAAAGCCTCACTTATATACCGAGTGATTTCAACTAAATTTGTCGTAGTTGACCTTCCAGCAATAAAACCATGTTGGTTGACTGAAATATGTGGTTTAATGCAGCTGTACAACTTCCCATATATGACGTATTCGAATACTTTAGCACAGTTTGCTTATAGGTCTGTAGTTACGAATGTTACTATGATCACCCTTTTTAAACACCGGTGTAATTTTTCTGATCTTCCAGCGATCAGGAAAAGTGGACGTGCCAAGCGATAACTTAAATAATATGGTGAGTGGAGAACATAGAACTGAAGCACAATCCCGAAGGTAGAGGATAGTTGACTTCAGCTTCCTAAAACCACGAAATACCTCCTCAACAGTGAAGTACCCAATATCAAATAAAACAGTATTCACATCAAAGTCAGACTGAGCCATGAGGTCGGGCATAGGAGAATTGCAGACATCAGAAAAAATGTCAGAAAATTGCTGCTGTTAAAAAAATTATTTAAAAGGATCATAAAGCCACTTATGCAGTAATAGAGCATCAACTTAAGATTGGATCTTCAGCTGTTAAAATAAACATACAGCATCACCTGATATAAAAAAAAGCGATAAGCCGTTTTGGTCCATCACCTTTCTGACTTCCAAAAAGCAAAACGTGGAAGAATTTACCATGAAACTTTAAATTTCTTAAATAATGGCTGGCACCAATTTTTTTCCAAAATAGTAACAGGGGACAAAACTTATATTCCCTTTTTGAACCTTCCTACCTGCCAGGAGAGTCGTGTATGGATTCACGAACATGAAGAAACTCCTACAACGACTAAGAAGCAGCGAGCTATGGAAAAGATTATGTATGCGGTATTCTTCAAAAGTACGGGCTTAGTAAATGTAATTAAGCTAGATGGACAAAAGACAGTTACAGCTAAGTGGTATATTGAAAAATTTTCAATGGAGTACCAGACAAGAGAATTATTCTCCGGCCATGAAAATGCATCATTCATAAAAATATGAAAGTAATAGAACATACGCCGTACACACCTGCTTTAACAATGTGTGACCTATTTTTTGGGCTTAAGCGCAATTTGCGGGGTAGAAGTTTTTTGTCGGAAGAAGAGATTGATGTCACAGTTCACGCTTATTTTGAAGGTATTCTGAAAGGAGATTGATTGGGAGCTTTCAAACAGTGGAAAGAAAGAACGGTCAAGCGTATCATTGCTGAAGGGAATTACTTTGAGCATATTTAAAATGAATACCTAGAAAATATTAACCGTGTTTTTTTATTCTCAATTATTTCAGCTTGTTCCTCGTATGTATCTTTTTAATTAAGTCACTTTAAAATATAGAAAAGCTTATAATCAAAACTGTATATTCCGTTACATGTTGGAGACTATTTTTGACAAAATTGCACTGTTTATCTGAGACTAGATTCTATACAGAAGAAATCAAAATTGGTATATCATCCTTTGACAAGTATCAGATATTTAAAAAGAATCGGTGTTCAAGTAATCCAGTGAAATATTAAATGATTACTGAAATAAGATTAAGGACTTGTTTTACATCTGTCAATTATAAACATTTTTAATTGAACTCCAAATTGACATATGTCAACACATGTTATCACGTCTATTTTCGCCATGTTCTAGAAATGAAACTTAAAATTGATAGATATAAAACGATCTGTCGTCTCTAATAATTAATGACAGACAATTTTTATAATTTAAACATATAGTACGAATCACAGGCTAAGTTAGGACAAAGGTTTCTGATTACCCGTTATATATAAACATGGCATAACATTCTTTATTAAATTATTGAGTGGTGAACTATTACTAAATTTTAAATTTCCGTTCAGTCATTTATTGCGCTGATGAGTTCTTTTATTTGAATTAGTTATAAAATGTTTCATGTTTTATTATTCGTTCTTTATCTAAAATTTTTGAAAATAAGTACCTGTTTGAAATTAATATATTTATTTTTGATAAATGTTCAACATAAGGGATAACTATGTATTAAAGTTTTTGTATGTTTTTCTTTAATAAATATGTAAATTAAATTAAATTTAACTCTAATACTGTAGCGTTGTCTCTAAATATTTTCAATAAAACTATGTAAAGTACATGTTATATACCTGAAAACACAAATGTTTCAGCTACTAAATGAAGAATAAAATTGAAACATAAAATGTTTGGTAAGAAAGAAAGTATATTAATAGAAATTACCTTCATATCCCATAATATAGCGACACCAATTTCAGTAAAATTGTAAAATGCTCTGTTTCCTCGTTTATAGCAGCTAAGTCCAGGGAGGTCGTATGGTAAAGAATATGATTGGGTAAGTGTTGTACATATTGGTTTTCTATTATCTACAAAAAATTAATCATAAAATAGTTATTTCATTCATCAATGTATTATTCATATTTGTACATATATAATACTACTATATCGCGTGTAGACAAGGAAAACTTCGCTCCACTATTGTGAAATAGAAAACATAGTGCTATGCCGTTTTAGAGACACGTTCTCAAAACTGCGCATGCGTTACCAATAATTTTTTAATTTTAGATCTGTTTGTTTATCACATAGATTTATTACTGTAGATACTTAATTATAGTTTGTAAATCGTCAAACAAGTATAAATAGTTTAAAAATTGACAAGCGTCTTTATAATTAATAATTGTACCTTGCTAAATGTGACAAACTAATTTAACTTTCCTTAATGAACGAAGAAATATCATTGTGGCATCATATGAAAATTGTAGACAAACAAACGGACTGAAGAAATATATTTGTCAAAGCTTGTACGAATTGTGGTTATGTTATAGTAAATATTGTAAATTGTCTCTTTGAAGACATTATGGTGGGATATCGTGAATAGAAAGAAAAACACCTATATAGGTCATGTACAATTATTTGTGATATAATAACAACACCAAAATTATTCAACTCAACATGCAAAAATAATAATGAATTAGATAATGTGGTATTCTTGTATTCTAGAATTACTGTCATCTACATCCGAGCAATGTACAAAACAACACAGCAAATTTTAAATGAATTAGGTAATTGTGTTACTATGTTACATATTAATATATTTGAATTGCTCATAATAAAAAGGCATATCTATTATACCACTTCGAAGAGACGCATACCAATCTTACACTTTATGTTCATAGAAAGTTGAGGAATTTTGACATGTCCAACACAGAATTCAAGAATCCCTACCCCATAATGGTGTTTGACCCAGGAGGAAGATCAGTTTAAATACTCAAGGTAGCAAAAGATAAGACAAAACCACAAAATCTCAACAACAAACAATTTATATTAACTCGTTCTATACAAAAATAAAAAGAAAATGTGACAATGTAAATTTAAAGTGACAGAGGTCCCCTACTCCTAGACAGCGTGTATATCGCACATGTATTATAATTATTAGTTTCAATTCATTTACAATGAATTAAACTAGCAATGGCTAGAGATCTTCTTGCTTTAAAAAGGATTTAACAAATGTGTCAATACGTGGACACACGGTACATAAATATAAATGTACTTAAAAATTAAATAAAACTATAACAAATGGTTGATAAAAAAACAATATAATGAAATTCCGGCTGAAGGCCTACAAATCTTAAATTAAAATAGCAATTAAATGACAAACTTAAACGATAACCTTCGTAACTGCAATTATTCTATATCAGCACCGATTAAGAAGTGGCAATAGATTCTAAAATGCTTAAATGGGAATTTAATCAACGTTCTTATGCTCTAATCAACGCAAAACTTACAATGAATTAAAACACACCCCAGGCTTCCAAGCACAAAATTGCCAACGGGGTAATCTATTAAATTACAGAGCGAAGAACCTTATGATATTAAGAAATTAATTTTAAAATTACACAACAAATTAGGCTAAATGTAACTTACAGACTAACACAAACAATTAAGAGAAAACGTGGTACACTTATCTTACAAGTAGGCGCGGCCTAACATATACGAAAGGAAAACTGGAAATATTTCTTGTATCCGGAATTCCAGGAAAAGTACACTTCGTATAGAAGAATCAAGATTTCAGCACTACTGAATCGGTGGTTAAATTATCTTCTCAGATTGAAATTGGATTAGAAATCCAGTTCATATGATATGAGATAATAATATGCCGAGATTGGGTATTTTAAGAAGAGATTGATGCATCAATGATTGTGAAAATAACTTGGAAAGACGAACACATTATTTATGAGATAGTGAAGAGTTTCTTTTAATTTATACTTTGCTAAATACATATCGTAATTTCTGTCACTAAATTGTATTGTAGTCAGGCACAATATTCGTGTTTTTATGATATTGTTACATTCTATAAACCTTTTTTATAATTTTATAAATTTTTATGTATCTATTAATTCATACAAGTATTTATATTTTACAATAAAATAGATTTCTTCTTTTAATTTCAGGAAAGTATATACAAAATAGATTTCTGTACATAAATAAAATAAAATCTAATTTTTTAATTTATTAGTAGAAATTGAACTTTGTTCATTGATTTAATTATGGAAGCAAATACAACATCAACATACCTACCTTTTTCCAAAAATAATGTAAATTATTTGCAAAGCCTCGTTTGTACTCATCTTAGATTATCAGACACAAACATCAAGAAAAATGGATTGATAACGAATGTGCTATTACATACACTAAAGAAATTCAAGTGTATGAAAGTAATTTTTTGTTTATATTCTTTCTTAAATTACCTACGGGCATAAATAACGCTTTAACACTTTTTTATTTTCATGAATGGGAATGTAAGTAAAAAAAGGTAACAATAAAAAAAGATTATGAGACAGTTATTCAATTACAAAATTGTAATGCTGATTAATTTCATCATTTTATTAAAACATTCATGTTTCATTGTATATCTGGACTTAAATACAAGAACACAAAAGGAATTTAATTAGTCTTTTACATTGTTGCTTATACAACAATATATTGAATAATGTACGCAGACAAATATAAAACATACCTGAATATCGTGTGTATATAAAACATTAATTTATGTGTTTTCTGTAAGTCAAAACGAAACAAGCAATAATTTCATATATATCAATAAACATCCACAAATCAATGTAGCATTTATAATTTCATCAGTTTTTCAGTGCAAAATCTTTTTTGTTAGTCGAAATGGAAGGATCGGTATTTATATTTAATAATATAATTTCACATATTCCATTAAGCACGTATAAATCAATGCAGAAGTTATAACTTCACAAGTTTCTTTGTAAATAATCCACTGTAATCAGCCTTCATATCGTTTATCTATGTTTTAGCTATTTTCTGAGTAATTCTATAAATTCACCGATGAACTAAACTTACACAAAACTGGATTCAATAAAAACTAACTTTGCGTATGCTTTCAGTAATATCATAGTTATAGTTGTCAAGTTAAATCAGAGGTTATACTTATGTTTTCTGTTCATCTGTCATTTGGTAACTTTCAAAATAGACATTTTGACTTAACGCATGCGCAGAACAGATAATGTAACTGATTCCATCTCTCTTAGTTGGGACGAAAAATTACACATTATCAAGATAGAGCAAACGCAATATAGTAAGTATTATACTACATATGGTAATATTACAGAATTTTGTAATTTAAATACGAACTTCAAATATACATTATTAAACTAATGGAAAAAAATAAAGCGTAAAAAGTTAAAACTTCTCCAGCCTATTGACAGTTTTCCTATAGCGATATAAGTGGTATCATATATCAAGGTACTCTGCGATATTTTATTCTTTTCACTTTATTTTGATCATTACCTACTACAAAGAAATCTAATAAGTAGTAGGCAAAAACCAATAATGTAAAAGCTGATATATTTTCTGAATATTTATCTAAAGTCCTCAACTTTTTTTTCTAGTAGACCAAATATAGAACTATAAAGGACAATTAAGAAAAGCCTTGACGCACCACAACAGATGATCTTATCTATAAGGAATATTACCCAACAAGAAGTTGAACAAGCTATAGGAAACGAAATCAGACCAACAAAAAGCACCCGGTTTCGAAATAATTACAAGGAAGGTCTTAGAGGATTGCCAGAAAATACTATTAAAGCGATCACCAGATATTTAGTGCAATTATGAGAATCGGACATTTCCCAAGTCTGTGGAAAACTGCGCAAATAACTCCAAAACCTGGAAAACCAGTGGCGCAGGTTTCCTCCTACTATTAGTCTTTTGGCAATTAAGTCTAAGCTGGTCGAAAACATACTCTTACGAAGTATGTAAATTATCCTTGACGAACAAGAAATAATCCCTAATCATCAATTCGGTTAAAGAAGAATCATGGAAATGTAGAACTGGTTCACAGGCTGGTAAATCAAGTAACCAGGGTTTGGATAAAAATAAGTACCTATTGGTCACCTGTGTTTTTAGACTCTACACAAACATTTGATAAAGTCTGGCATGAGGGTCTGTGTTACAAACTTAGTAAGGTATTTTCGCACCAGATGTACGATGTTTTAAAGTAAACGAATAGATACCACTTTGTCGAACATCACAACAAAATTTCAGAGTTACATCCAAAATTGTCTGGGATACACCAAGGTAGTGCCCTCGGTCCCACTTTATATTTAATATATACATCTGACATGCCTAAAACCAAAATGACACATTTAGCTACTTTTTCTGATGATGCAGCGGTATTATCTTCCAACCAAACCCAGATCTGGCGTCAGCACATTTACAACAACATATTAATACAATCCAAAAATGGTGGGAAGATTGGAGAACAAAAACTAATTAAAATAAATCAATCCGCGTAACATTCACAAAAAAAGGACTATCCTTCAGTAAAATTAAATTGCTAACAAGTGAAATATGTTGACCATGTCAAATACTTTCGCATGCACCTGGACAGGAATTAGACTGGCGGAAGCATATATTTACAAAAAGAAAGCAAACTCAACGTTCTTGTAAAATCAATTATGGAAAAAACACAGAACCAAGGCATTTGAAACATTTCAAACTCACTAAATTGCTATCCATTTAAAAAAGTGTAACTATGGTCAGCCACCAAATTATGTTATAATAAAAAATAAATTTAGAAAATGCTCGTACTGAGTGACTATCATTGGAAGAAAACCGTTTCGAAATATCTTTTCTCATGAAGTCACAATCGACCTTCCTCGCGCAGATGATTCACCCTGTATATCCAATTTTTCAACTATATTATTATTATTTTTATAGTATACACACCAACATTATTCAATGTAAATATCCTTAATTATGATGAATGGATTCCATGCTTGGTTTCATACTACATCCTTATATTGTAGGTATATTTCTTATATTTTGGGTATTTGTATAAATCAAATAAAACTTACCATCAAGTTCGAATGAATAAATATCCTTTCCATGGAAAACTTGCGTATTGGTATAGCAATTGTCTCTACAAGATGGGTTTTGTCCAACGTACACTTGAAATGGATAATCTCCTGTTTGGAACTGGGTTACGATAAATTTGCAATCACTTTTGAAGCTGGAAAGTAAATTACTGATATCATAAGAGCTTTTATTAGTATTTATATTAAGAAATTCCACACAAACTTTGACTCTAAACAAATATTCCGACAACACAATCTAATCACTTGTTAAATATGGTAGATAAATTGAATCAACTTGAGGATAATATTAATAATAATAATAATAATAATAATAATAATAATTAAATTGCTAAACTATTAACCTGAAATAAGAATTTAAACCAAGAATAAAAAGACAATATATACATTAAAAATAATTACATTCAAGAATATGGAAACTGAACCAATCCATTACCATCATAGAGAAGAGAAAATTAATGGAATATATCTAGGTAGAAATGTTAAAATTGTTAGCAGATTGGCGTTCTTCGTATAATATTTGTGCAACAATGACTAGTGACATTTTAAATAAGCTAAAACTTTTGCCTTGTTTTTAGCGATTCAATTTCATGTCGATCCAAGAGCAATTGTATATATATACGGGGGAGAGTTTTAAAGTTTGCGAAATAGAAGGGTTGAATGTTAGCGGGTGAGCTCTTTCGTATCGTGTTTCTGCAACATTTTCAACATCCTACCTATGCGAAACCGGATTTTCTGCGGGGGCTAATTTGAAGACAAAATATAGATCTCAGCTAAATATAGAAAAATACCTTAGAGTGTCAATTTCTAATATTTAACCTTTCTTTTTAATCTAATTATTAATCTTGTTTTTAATTTAATATTGATAAGTTATTTATTAAATACATAGTGTACTACATACAGTAATGATACAATTCTATTTATAAGTGTACTATATCAGTGTAAACGTATATTTTATTAAATAATTTTTTTAATAATATTTTTTCTGGATATACTAGCCCCCTCTAATTAGTTTTATCACGCCCCCCACCCCAAGGGGGCGTGCCACACATGTTGAGAATTGCTGCTGTAGACACAAAATATTCGAATATACTTCTAAATATTCGACAAATATTTAGAAGTATTATGCTCAACTCCTAATGTCAATTCATCATTTCGGAAGCGTGTTTAAAGCTATTTAGAAGTGAATGAATATTCATTTAATCACTAGTTGAAATCATTTTTACTTATTTTAATGTTAATATTTTATGTTATTTTCTAGTTCCTTTACCACTAATTTCTCGTCCGTTCACGTATCAGTTCCTGTCTCTGCGCCTATTATAATCAAGCTATTAATTGATTTTGTTTTAAAATTTGTTTATTGTAACAAATTCTACATAGTCTATGAAATATATTGCTGGCATAGATGATATTGTAAATAAAATATGTACAACAATTTTCGTATAATACAGGTAGATATAGACATGAAACACTAAGACTTTATAAGAAAGAGAAAAGAAGAGTAATGATATATTATATATATACAGGGTGTAGATAAAGTCTGGAACAAAATTAATATTTCTGTTATCTTCGGTTTGATGGAAAAACCCTGAAACAGGTCGATTTTGTTTTTATCCCGTGCACTTTATAACATCGTGAATTTAATTCTGTCGTCATCTGGTTGCGCGCGGGCGTGACGTCATTAGGTTTTTCAAATAGTAACCCGCCACATTTATTATACCTTGTCGTTAGGTATTCCATTGTGCATGCAACGGTATAAAAAGTTTGGTACCTTACATAACAATTTTTGGGAGAAAAATGCTTTCGAATTTCAAAAAATTAAAATTTTATTTCTAATGAAAAACTAATGAAAAATTATTTTAAAAAATCAGATAAATTATAATCCGAGGTTTATCTTGGATTGTCGTCAAACAAGACACCAAAAAAATGTCAACGGAAGTGTTCAAATTGTCCGCCATTGGCCATTTGACACTGGCCGAGACGGACGTACACGCTTTCTACGACACGTCATATTGTCTCTGCACCAATATTTCGCATTTCCACGTGGATACGATGTTTCAGATCATCCAAGTTATTTGGCTTATTGGTGTACACCAGTGGTTCCCAAACTTATTTTGCCTACTGCCCACTTTGAGAATAAATTATTTTTTAGCGCCCCCATTTTTTCACCTACTCAAAAACCACTATAACTTCAAATTAAATTAATTATTGTGAGCTATATTAGCGGAGATTAAACATTCATTCTAAACGAGACTTTTACTATGGGTTATAGTAAAAGTCTCGTTTAGAATGAATGAGTTAACTTGAGACCTGAGCGTAGTAGGTAGTACACAACGGCGCTCAGGTCTCAAGTTAACTTTTACGGGCTACACCTGCCAATGAGAATGATTATTGAAACGCAACTTTATAGTATTCAGACAAAGTATCTTTTATTCAAAATTCAAAATAAAACAAACATAATCGATTCTAATATAAAAACTAATGTGAAGGATGAATCTGATGCTGTTTAATAAGTTTGTTGATATCAGGTTCCAATTTACTCAAGAACAGCCGCAAGTCACCACGTTCGGTAACATGCAAACGATTTCTCTTTTTAGTAAGCAGCATTTAACATGCTTGCCTTATAATTTGAAACCTCCGAGTATAGATTTCCCTGTTATTTTCCGCGCTTCCTGACAAATGTAAAGAAGCGACAACTTACGTCGCACTACAAGCGCATAATAATTTATTAGTGCAAACGTCCCACGTAATTATTATTTAGTTTTTGTGTAAAGTTGAGAAATGTTGCGCAAAATTTTACGATTTTGCAGTGGTTCGTTACTTAATTATTGGCTGTGATCATCAACTGTCGAAATATTTCCAAGAAATTTATTAAACACTAATAGACATATATAAATATTATCCCACATAAGCTTATATTAAAATGATCGAAGGTAATTATATACAGGTTGCTACATTTCAAATTTTAAGTTTGTTGTTGTTGTATTTCTGCGCAAATGAAACATTCTCCACAACTGAAATTAAATTTCTATTATAGAACCTATAAATGCAACATATTTTGTTTTAGATATTTGAGGCAGTTTTTATAGCAATGGTATATCGAAGAATAGTGCAGTAATGGAACATCTACGTTTAGTATATGTAAACACAACCACTTCAAAAAACGTAATTGTAAACTAAGTTCCAAGTCAGTACAACGAAATTAATTGTAAAAATCACTTTTATGAACCCAACTATATTTGAAAGACATGATTCCATATCTGTGATGATTATTAGAAAGAATAGATAAAAAATAGTAATATACTTACTCAAAACTATTATCATCAAATGACTTCAAATGATAATTCCCCCATGCCAAACAGGATGAAGTACTCTAAATAAACAAAAGAGAAAACACTTGTTATTATAGTATAGTATTCAATAGATTATGTTCACTGTTTCGTCATTCGAGAAACCAATTTATTAAATGATAACTGCAACGAACAAAAAACAGTTAACTTAATTAATTAAAGTGCATGTTTTTCAATATTTAAATTACTTACAAGTAGTAAAAAACCTATTGCCACTGTTCACCGAGACAAATACACGTTTCAAGTGTAATGATTATCTTCAGCTTGGCGTACGGTTTGGCAATTTTCTATACAGTATTCCTATGTCTCTATATGGGTAACTTTTTTAATGTTGAAGATAGAGAATCGATTACATTAACGAAGTTGTTTATAAATTTGAGAAGTGTTTGATTGTATTTTCAAATTTGACATTTATGTCAACTTTTAAAGATATTTAAAAAAAATTTTTAACAATTGAAGATATAACTAATCTAAAAACGGTA
The DNA here is from genome assembly GCA_963170755.1 of Amphimallon solstitiale. NCBI lineage: Eukaryota > Metazoa > Arthropoda > Insecta > Coleoptera > Scarabaeidae > Amphimallon > Amphimallon solstitiale. Next base: position 130,073,153 of record OY720680.1, read on the forward strand.
TCTACGTAGAATTTAATAAACATAGTTAAAAATTCATATACACTTAATTATATGGCAATTACAGTGGCAATTACAGTAGTAGTATAAAAGTTCGTATATCTGTCTGATTACTTATTTATGAGGATTGATATGGTAATCTTTTAAAATTTTTATTATAGCAAGAGCAATTCAACTACTGTTTATTTTTGAGGACAGACAAGCCCTGAAGAACTATTTTAATGGGGGGGAGGGGAATAAAAAAGAAAAGCATTAATTAAATACAAATACTTATTAAATTGCATGACATATTTATTAATTGAAAAAAAGAAAAAAAAAGAAAAAAAGAATTACTACAGATAGTAACGAAACTAAAATTTAAATAAAACTCTGTGATGAAAATAAATAATGTCCGGTGATCTTACTGACCAAGGAACGGACGATGCCTGTATTACCAATCCAATATAAATAACCAATTGGACAACTACAGTTGTCAAATAAGTTGAATTCCCATTATGCAGTGAGGACGCGCGGGTTGGAGCAATATCGCTTAAAATTTTTGGTTTTGTTTTATGGAAAAACGCTCAGATAGGACGATTTTTATTTTTAGCTGTGGTTTTGCTGATGGTAAATTGGTGTACAAAGGCTGGTCCAAAAATTTTTTTTTTTTCAAATAGACACATATGTTTTTTATTTAATTTGTTAATTCTGCATCGAATTCTAAGTATGTTTCATGTACCATGTCCTGTATCCAAACTCAGCTGTTATCGAGAAATTTACAATTGAACATATCAATAACTGAGACGGTATCCTACAAAATTTACTCTGTTGTCTGACAAAGGACCGATTTATTAAAAAAACAGAAAAACAAATCAAATTAAATGTTCAAACTGTTGACCACTAACTATTATCGACTTGTTTTTTACTTTTCCTTTTTTTTTTGTAAATCTAGCAAAACATTAACATCTGTGTTTATTTGTTTCTTTGATTGTTGACTGGTTACTGTCTTTGGCCACGTAGGAGACAATTACAATACCAACAATGTTACAGTTCCGGAAAGCACACAATTGAATGTTTTGCTCGATTTTCAAAAAAATTCTCACAAATCATGTCGACAAGTAGCTGCAGAACTGTCAGGAAGTAAATCTTCTATTTTAAAATATTTACACAAGAACAAATGGCACCCATACAAGTGCATTTAGTTCAGAAACTTGTTGAAGGTAATCTCGACCACAGATTAGAATTTTGCGAAATAATGATGGATAGATGCAATGCCAACCCACAATTTTTAAGTAATATGGTATTTTCCGACGAGGCAAAATTTTGTTTGAATTGTTCGGTGAACAGGTAAAAGTTTTCGATATTATAGTATCTTTGACAATGTTTTCGTAACTGAATCGATTGGTAATACGTGTAGCGTCGCTGGCCAGCAGGATCACCCGATATTACGCCATTAGGTTTTTTCTTATGGGTTGCCATAAAAAATAATGTGTATAAAAACAAACCCAACAACGTTAAAGAACTAAAAATGAATACTATGACAGTAATAAGTAGCATCGGTCTATAGAGTTTGCTAATGGTTCATTCCCTTATCGATGGTATAACATGCTCATCCAGAATAATGGCGGTTATTTTGAATATTTACTGAAATAACTTTAGCTGCTGCTCTTTCTTAGTTGGTTTAGTGCTTTCATTTTAATTTTGTTACAATTTGTAGTAATTATCTTATTCTTTTTCTTAATAAATAAGCCTTATAATTTAATGGATTTCATTTTTTACTTGCCCATTATTTTTTAAAAAAGTAGTAAAAATTGATTTTTTTCCGCCTTAATAAAAATTTAAAATGATAACCATACCAAACCCTATATCTATGAAATCAGAAAAAATAAGCATTTTAATGAGGTCGCCAACTGTGACTGCCTTTCAAAAAAAGTTTATATTATATCTTATTAATTACGTGCACTATGAATTGAAGGCACGAGTGGATAAAGGGTCTATGTGACATTTTAATGAAAAATGAGATTTTTGGGTGGATAAAGGATTTAAGCGAGTAGGATGTTTTCCCTACTAATACCGTTCGTCTATTGTACAAAATAAGAAAGTTATATATTGATGAAAGATATATGTTCACCTATGTTCTATCATTGCCACTGGATGAAGGGTTCAAGTACATTGTATTGTATGAACATGAATCCTTCATCCATGATTATTCTATTTGTCGGGTACTTCAATCCTTCATCCGCTAGAAACAATCGCAAAATTCTTCTGAATATTAACAACACTGTACATAGTTCCGAAAAGTGAGGTTAAATCGTATTAGTGTTAGACGCAGTACTAAATTCGCTCGTGAATTTCTCCATATTTTGTGGAAAAAACTGTGAATATTTGTATGTGCTCGAGGAAAATGAGTTGCAAGATGTCTGCAAGAACAAAGTTAATAATAGAACGTGCCAAAAATATCGTTTACACTGGTAAGTATCTAACCATAAGTTTTCAAAGAATGACTAGCTATTTCTATCAAAGTTGGCAACGTATTCAACCAGTCGTATGCTCATTTCGTGTGCTTATTTCGTATGCTTGTTTTCCAAAATGGTTCAGAATTTGTGTTTACAGATTTATAGATTGTTCATAAAATTGCCATGGAACTTTTCATGAATGACTACTCCATTGATATATTAACTTGAAAAACTATATGTAGTGTTTGATAAAGTAAGAATAGGTTCTTTTGTTCTAGATTCTGGCGAGTCAAGCCAGAACAGTGTGCCTTCGACAAGTAAGTTCGTCAGAGAAAATAAGACAGGAACATTATCAGTGAAATATGCTGATAGTCAATTTATATTAGATACGAATAATATTCCTGGCCCATCTCGTCTGACACCTGAAGAGGAGTGTTTTCACGGTAAGTTTTTGCTTTTGTTTCAACGAATAAAAAAGTATTCGATTGAAATATGTGAATACTTTTGTTGTTTTTTTGTAGATTTCTCGGACAACGGTTCTTCTGATGATTACATACCAAGCTGCTCAGATATAGAAAGTAGTTGTGATTCTGAATCTGACGACAAATTCATCAAACGAAAAATAAGTAATACAACCGAAAATCCTGTCAGAAATGAAGAAAAGCCTGAAGATTCAGAAACTATGGAGATTTCCCAAAACATGCTTCGGTATGAAGATATAGTAGATATTGGCGAAGACAAAAGTACTCAACGACCAGAAAATATATTTAAAAAAATTACACCTGTTGAAAGAGTTAAGAAAAAACTATTTCAGCTACCAGAAAAAACTTCCAGGAAGCGTCAAAGAAACGTAGACGAGTGGAAAAGAAAAAAAGCGGCAATATCCAGACAAAGGGGAGAAAGTTATATTTCTCAGAAAGGAAAATTGATGCCATGTAAGAGAATTGAGGTGGGTTCCTTATGTCAGAAAACTAAATGTAAACTAAGATGCGATGAATATTTTGATGAAGGAGCAAGAAACGAAATTTTGAAAAATACTACTCGCAGGATGTTAATTCAAAAAATGCCCTTCTCTTTAAGAGTCTTTCGATTCATCCTGTTCAACGTCACAGGAAAAACATTAAAAAAGCGAAATCCTTCTCTTTCAAATATACAATTACATTTAATAAAAAAGTAATTCAGGTTTGTAAAACAGCACTATGTGCACTTTATCGAATTTCAAATAAAAAAATACCGGTCATTCAGAACAAACTTAAAAGTGGTTCTTCTGCGCCAACACCAGACAAACGAGGTACTCACACTAATAGACCAAAGAAGGTACCTGAAGAAGTGGTAAACTGCGTTATTAATCATATTGAGCAATTCCCCGCGCAACACTCTCATTATTCGAGGAATAAAAATATTCACAGAAAGTATTTGTCGCCTTTGCTAAATGTACAAAAAATGTTTGATCTTTATATCGAATCATGCAGGCAAAATGATCTTTCAGAGAAGTATTTTATAAAAAAATGCACCTATCATAACATTTTTTCGACACACTTTAATCTTTCATTTGGCGAGCCAAAAAGTGACACCTGTGGAACTTGCGATGCCGGTTTAGATACTGATGATCATAAAGAAAATTATAGATTTGCATTTGAACAAATGAAACGAGACAGAGAATTGGCGCAATCAAGTGATAATACAGTTTTTTTGACAATGGACTTACAGCAAACAATGCGTTTGCCAAAACTGACAACGTCCAAAGCATTCTACTTGAGGCAGTTGTGGTTTTATAACTTCAGTATACATACAGTGACCAAATCTGGTGATAAACCTTTTTTTTTTACTTGGACTGAAAATATTTCCACAAAAGGAAGTTTGGAAATAGGTAGTTGTCTGCACACATTTGTCCAATTATTTAAAGTTGCTACGCAGACGAATACTCAGCATCTTGTGATATGGTCCGACTCATGTTCTGGACAAAACAAAAATTTTAATTTGATTGCTCTCTATGAATACTTCATTTTAAAAGGATTTTTTCAAATTATAGACCATAAGTTCCCTGTAGTAGGTCATACCTATCTGGACTCCGATAGAGACTTCGGAAGAATAGAGAAAGTACTGAGGAAACATTCCAACATCTATACTCCTGGTGAATATAGAACAATCATAAAGTCAGCCACAGTGAAAAACTCTGTAGTTTTTAATATGTAAAATCACTTCAAAAATATTGAAGAAATTGAGGAGAAAATGCATTTGTACAATAGAAAAAAAAATGTTTTAAATGACCCCAGTATGTTTTCGCGATGGCATCAAGTGGATACGCGTCGAAGAATATGGAAGTTACTTATACAAACATACTCTGGATGAATATACGCCTTTTATGAAAGTAGATATTATGAGGAGTAAATGTAAAGAAATTGAACGGGAAGACTTTACTCTACGTAGTGTCACGCTAAAACAGAATAAAATATCCGAAGAAAAAATTGCGAACCTGCAAGAACAGCTGGTGTATGTTAATGACGAATTTAAATACTTTTATGAAAACATTATAAGGGAAGATGGAAATATTGTTGGTAAAACTTCAAAACAAAATGTATTGCAAAGAAGAAGCAAGTGAACTTTTCATTTTGAAGTTTTATAAATGGAGTTTTGTGTTACAACATCGATATCCAATCAAATCATTTGATTTTTTCTCAATAATACGTTTTTTTCTCATGAACCCTTTATCCACTTACCCATTCAAATATGACTTGAACCTTTCTTCTATTTTCCATTCATGAAACTAACTCTGTTTATTTGAAGGATGTAGGATTCATGTACCTTTTTTGTGTTTTTTTTTAAACTGTATTATAATACCAGTGTCAGATGTACTATGCAAAATTGTGTAATAAAGGTCTATTCAAACCAGCGATTATTTTTTTCATTCAACGCAATACAAAAAACTGCGGCATCAAAAACTTTGAACATCATTTGCTCTAAATTAATTTTGTGTGACTTGAGCCCTTTATCCACTTGTGTCTTCAATTATTAATTAAGATTATTACATTCTATGTAATAATTACTACCATATGTCATTTTTAATTTTGTTCTGTCTTCAATTGTTATGAAGATATAAAGAACTAAACTTTTGACAATTTTTATTTTCTTTTTTAAATATCTTCAAAAGTTAACTATAAATAAAAATTCTGAAGAGTTATTTTCACATTTTATATTCATGTTTGAAAGAAAGCAAGTTTAATTAATTTATATATTATAGTTCAAAGTATGGATTTATGCTATGCCGCTATGTCCCAGAAAATGTTTTAATTTATTAACATAATAAGACCAGGGTGAAAAAAATAAGTTTATTCTTATTTTAATATTATATATATATATATATATATATATATATATATATATATAACGCTTATTGTTATATTTATTAATGTAAATAAATCATTATCATAGTACTAATAATAATTTAATGCACTTTTGTGAACGAACTAGGAAACTGACGTCTTTCACTAAGTAAAATTTCAACAGCATACTTACAGTTTGTTGATTAGGATTGTAACCTGCAATAGAAGAAATAATAATATAAGTTATAGTTAAATTCAAAATATGGCATACTTACGATTATTTGAGCAATATTGTCCATGTGAATATTGAACGGTTATAAATAGAAGAACTAAAAGATGTTTCCACATGTTTTACGCCAATTGCTCTGCATACATAAAACAGCTATTATAATGACAAAGTGCACTTGTCAAAAATTTATAAGAAACTACAAAATTTAAGTACTGGTGGTAGATTTTATAATCTTGTTATGGGCGTGTTGTTTAAGATATGATTGTCAATTAATTGTTATTTATTTGTTGATACAAAGAGTGGGAGGCACAAAATTTAGAAAACATTTCTATTGTTCTTAGACAAAATAATTTGGTGGCGGTACCGCACAATTTACTTGTACATGCGTGCGTTCTGAATTTGTTATACAAGGATTGTTCTAAATTAAATTTTAAATACTTGTGTCATCCTAATAAACCTGGGAATAAAAGTGTTCCTTCTGATAGGGATTTTAAATATTTCTTTTAATACAAAAATGTGCTAAATACACTTTTAAAAAATTTGTATAGAATGCATATTAGAGATTTTAAAAACCACTTCTATTCGATAAGAGTAAAAGTGTTACTTTCGGTCTGAATTTTTTTTTTATGCAAAAATTGTTACAAATCCAGCTCTAAATGCTTTTACACTTATGATAAACTTCAAAATCAAGCTTTATTTAATTTTATCTCACAAATATCTGTCAAAAAGCAGGACTTCGGATTTATTAACAAAAAATTGTTTTCCTTTATAATTAAAAGATCTATTTCCAGTAACAATTTCGAAAAACTTATTTTAGAAGCTTATCATTAAGACCGTATATTTTAAAATTCGAAAAAAAGCAGTGTTTATATGAACAGTTCTGATATTTTTTGTAATAAAGACTGTAGACATGGAGGTTATGTATGGAAGGAACACAATAGCCGATAAATGGTGGTGAATTTTGACAAGATTTTCTATGACATCTTTGGCATAATACCGGCTGAATTTTATCAAAGGCGAGTGGAATTTCGTCTTTCAGTTCAAAAACTGTTCTTGGGCTATTGGCATACTCCTTTCAAAAAACCCAAAAAAAGGGAATTGCTGAAATTTCGTCTGCAACAATTTCATTGTTTCGTTGCTGTGTGCAGGTGGCGCCTTCTTGTTGAAACCACATGTCTTACAGGTCCACTTCAGCAATTTGAAGTCAGAATAAGAACAGCGACTTGTGATGGATGCATGGGACATTGAAGGATTAACCTTGGATTCTCAACGCCCCAAATCAGACAATTCTGTTTGTTGACGTTACCATCAAGTTGGAGATACGCCTCATCAAAGAAGATGATTTTCTTCGAAAATCATCATTTGCTTGTTGTTGCTCTAAGATCCATTCTGTAAATATTAGGCGCTACGCATGGTCTTCTGGCTTTAATAAATATTATTAATATTAATGTTAATATTAATGTTATATCAACTAAATCTTGCAATAGCAGATCTTTAGTCAAAATGGGCGATAAACTGCTTCACTAAAGTCTCAGTTTCTGAGAACGGTAGCGAAGCGAGGTTGAATAGTTCTGCTCAACACTCTTATGGTCACCGAATAATCCATGATATTTTCAAAGCCTCTCCCCAAAACACTCACTATTTCGGTAGTGAATATTCAGAATTTATGTGCGTTGTTTGTCCATGTAGTTTCCCTTATTTAAATGTCAATATTTTCACATGAGAGCTGTCAAACAACAACGCTGTACGATTGACACAAGAAAGATAGCGCTAAATTCAATATAGGCGGTCTTAATGGGAGACCTCCCAGAATAAAGAATCTTTAAATTCCATTTTTAAGTACTTTTGTATTACCTAGATATTTCTCTAAACTTTTTTCGATGAAGTAAACTACTACTACTAGACTATCGATTTCATTCATAATCTAATCATGCCTCCCAAGGAAGGTTATATGTCCAAGTATAATGTTTGGTATTAAAACTCAAGTCGCACCACAAACGCCTTTTAATAATTCATGATTTCATTTATATCTCTATTATTGTTATTCAGCTATTGATAAACGTTGACTCATCATTAGTTACAACGTGATATATCGCAAGTATTGTCCGATACAATTTTATTTTAAACAGAATTCCATGGAAATTGTTAAAGGAAAAATAAAATGCTAATTATTGTCGGAATACAGTATATTCCAATGTAATTTGAAACACATTAAAATTTTAATTCTATAGTCGCAATATTCAGAATGTATTTAAAATATGACAGTTAACTGACAAAAGTACCAAATTTGTATATAAGTTTTAACACTCGGTATACTTCTACGATTAATGTTTTATGACATTTATTTGCCCAACTCATTTATTGAATGATAAATTGTTTTGTGCTTTTAATGTTACCGGTTGAAGCAAGTTTTAATTTCATATTTTACTCTGCAATTTTTAAAAATTTGTATAGGTATATCTCAAAAATCGCAAATTTTATAGATGCACAAAATATTAGGTTGGGCATAAAATGTCTATGTATTTCTTACAACAAAAACAATTGTAAATCAAATTGAAATAAAAAAATATTTTTTTAAGACAATTATCGTTTTCCATACACTGACTTAATCATTAAACGCGAGTCAATGTCATGGCATGTTTTATAATAGAATAATATTTATCGGCTTTGTTTTGACATCCCGATTTAGAATATATATACATATATGGTCATTTCATTATCAAAATATGTACATTTCCACTCTTCATTGAACTACTATCAAAGGTAAATATGTATAAAAACACAATTATTTTTAAGTTTGTACTTTGAAATTTGTTTACATATAAATACTGATACACAAAGAGATCTTTAATAATTGGAAATATACAATACAGCTCACTGAATAATGTACACACAAGGAATTCTTCTTGTATTATATTTTGCGAAGAGTATACAATCAAACAAGAATAATAATTATTTAATTAATTTACTTAATTATTTAAGTACCGCGCGATCATTTAAATTCTAAATTAGAGCAGGCTGTGAAATTTAAATTAAGTTGGTATATAAGTACTAATTTACAATTTGAATTGTCAAAGTGACGTTTCAAAATGTCAAATGTCAATAATTGACATTCTGGACAACCTAATAAAAAAAATCCCGCCTGCTATAATTTTGAATTTAAATGATCGCGTGGTATTTCTTTGTCAAATAAAAAAAAATTAAAATTACAAAAAACAATACGCATATAACAAACTTAAATTATTAAATTAAACTGTATATTATGGCTACAACAGTATGTCAAAAAAAATATACAAGTTGTTACTTAGGGATCGGCAGTCAAGGGTACATTGGAGGAGAAAATTTAAAATTGGGTTCAGTAATATCAGTAGAGTCCGATCAAAACCTGATGGGACTTGGTATGCGCGAGGCGTGGTTTAAACTCTGTGCTAAAAATATCGACACAAAACGATCGTGTATATTTCCCGCTACTTTTGAATACAAACACCGTGGAATAAAGTCTGCAATCTAAAAAAAACTACATGAAAAAAAGCATGAGAGAAAACTACTATTTGCGTTTCGGGGGGTAATTTTCATCGGATTTTTTTTTTTTGGATTATATTTAAAAATATTTTCTTCACATGCGCCCTTTCTGAGAATTTAAAAAAAAAATTTACTTAATAAAAAGAAAGTGTTTTCCTTTTTTTTGTATTATTGATATAGCTTTTTCATAATTTTAAAAATTGATTAACATAACTTTCTCATAAACGATTTGGTTCTGACGCCACTGGTTTATTCCTGAATAGAAGAATTGACTACGCCTCTGGTGGCGCGTGCGTGAATGCGCAGTACCATTTTGGGACACAAACATTAAAGGTGCCGACGGCGACAGAAACTACTGTGTCTATACAGCTCTATACTGTGCTAGCACCTAAGTTTAGTTAGTATTATATACTTGACAAAGCCACTATGTGAGCGAAATATGTCATATTTTTATTAATACAATTTTTGGAAATTGAAACACGTTATTTTATTTCAAGTGTTTTTGTGCATTTTATTATATTGATTGGCATATACCCCTCTCTGTTCTTCTCTTTTCTTTTTAATATGGACCTTCCAATCAAGTTTTGCGTTTAACGTGATGTTTCAATATTTTACTTAGTAAGATAGTAGAGATCTCGGTATTACTTATAATGATTGGGATTTCTAGCTCACTTTTTTTTTGTTTATGTGAACTGAAATAAATAATTATGTTTGTTTATTTTGTTGCATTTATGCTGGTCTTAATTGCCGGAAGCCAACTTTCGAAATTACTCGTAGGGTCTTCAATAATCACCGTCATATGACTTAGAGATAGGCAAGAAGTAATTGCCACAAAATTATCAGTAAATAGAATAAAAAAATGAGGTGTGGCCACCACAGGACTTTCTTATACGTATGAGCGTTTCAAATTATAAAATTTTAAGAATTTTCTTTTAAAAAAATTATTCAAAATCCTATTCTAAGTACTTCTATTCTCTTAATAAATGTCTATAGAATGCATACTTTGCAAGATATCAAAAATGTGCTCCTCGCTAAGAGTAAAAGTGCTACTTCCGGTCCGAATTTTGAAATTTCATATATACAAAAAGTATTGCAAATCCAGTTTTATTTCGGAAAACCTTTTAAATAAAATTATTCTAGATTTTAATTTTAGGTATATATGAATTCTTTATAAATTTGTTTAAACTTAGTAGTTGACGAAATATTGGCAAAATTCGATTTTTTCGCTGAAGTAAACTGCTACTTCCGGTCTACCGATTTTACTGAAAAACTAATCAGATCTCAAGAGGGAGATTATACACGCAAATACAAAATTTGGAATTGATATCTACAGCGGTTTGACTGCTATCGTGGTCACACACAGAGAGAGACACACAGACACACACACACACAGAGACACACAGACATTTTTTAAAAACCACTTTTCTGGTATCAGGGGACTTCAAAACGTGGACATCTGCAAAAATCTCGAGGTCGAAAATTTTCATCATTACAATACTTCCTTATACTACGTATAAGAAAGTAAAAAGTATAAACAACGATCGAAAACTGATCCTTGAGGTACTCTATGTTTTTAATATTTGGCACTAATGTACTTAGTTAAAGAAAAAACAGTCAATTTAGTTTGTTTTAAAGTATATTGAATATTAAATGATTCTTACAATTAATCAAACAAAGGAAGAAACAAATTTATTTTATATATCTCAGTGTTAAAAATTATTTCTTTAAAATTAACCATCAATAATTCTGTTGCTAAATATTTATAATTATCTGAAACACTCAGTAGATGGTACGGCATGTACGTAGGTAGAGTCCCTGTAAGCAAATCCAATAGGTAAATCTTTTGGAACACATCCTTCTGCGCAAGTTGGATCTTCGCATTGTAAAGTTATATTTTTCCGAATCATCTCGCATGTTACCGGTGGGCAAAGTGGAGCACATGTCTGATACTCAGTGAATGGCGAGCATTCGACAGCTGTAAAAGAACGATTTGATATTGAAACAATTTTTTATCACTAATAATAAATGTATGAATATTAAAAATTACGGATACTCGTTGTATTTTAAAAATATATTTATTTCTAGTGAGTGTTCAAGAATGATTAACCATCTAACAAAATAGAACGCTATACAAATGATTATATTTTATGATAGAGCTATAAGAGTCGTTTAAATTAGTATCTATTTATATCGAAATATTGTTTTAAATATGTGTTGTAACCACAGACCGACTCAAAAATCCGCCTTGGGCTAATTGACTCTCTTTAGCTAGATTTGCGGTTCTGCAATTGCATATTATATAATTATCGTAAATACAGCCTGTTCCAAATTAACTCGGCACTATTGTTGACTTTGTTATTATTGGAACTATGACTTTGGCTAAATTAACAATATAGCTGTGATTTTATTGCTGTTTACGACGGGGAACTTTAAAAAAATAATGCAACATAACTTTTTTGTGATTTTTGAAAAAAGTAATTTTTAAATAGAACATCCGGTATATTTTTATTTTAAATGAATGAAAAACTAATTTTAGACAAAAGTCATTTATACTCTTATAGGAAATACCTATAGTACACAACCTAAAAAACATTGCGTATAACGGCATCAAATTATGGTGAACCTCGGGTTTAACGTCAATTGAAATACATATGTACATATATGTAGGTAATATCTACTGAGAATATCTGTATTTACTGAAGTACTTTGTAGGAAATAACAATAACCTCATTTCTTAGAATTTATAAACTACCTACCACTAACAATACAGTACTATGTAACTTACAGTTTGAATAAATACGCGATTCATAAACCGCGGCCAAAGAAATTCTTAATGTAAGTAGGTAGTAAAGCATGTCACGTATCGGATTAGTTATGCAAAAAATTGTTAAATTACAGTTTTTCGAAACTGGTTTATCTCGTGAATAATGTCACTCGGTTATAACGTCAAAAAAGTGTACGTCTCGATGACGACGTTATAGCTGTGTTCTACTGTATACAGCGTGGGGCACCTCATTTCCGTCGGTTTATATACGAAAAGCGGTAATATGTTTTATTTTTATTTTTATTAAAGGTTGTGTAGGTTCATTAGGGTCACGTTCTAAAATTATTTTGAAACATACAGAGTGATCCAAAAAAACTTGGCACACCAAAGTGATGAAAATTTAAGCGGAACACCCTGTATATTATGGGATATTTTGATGCAAAAGGCTAAATTAAGGCCACTTACTCCCATATTCCCTATACCTAACTCAACCTCTTTTCGAGATATTTCACTATTTTTGAAAATGTAGATCAAAATTTCATACACATTGCTGTCTTCCATATTTGAGCGAATTATTTTAAATTGTATTCACTGTATACTCAAAGCATTAGGCTCTAAGATAAGCAAAAGTTGATATCTAAAAATTATACAGGGTGTTTAAAAACTACATTTGTGTTTTGAGTAACATTAAAGGCAAATAAGTTTCTTCTTTTAAATGGAACACCCTGTATTTATTGCCATATTTAGATGTATTAGAGTTTCCTATACCTATCTCTTATAGTTTTTTGGTAATTTAGGATTTTCAATTTCAAACACTAATTTCCTCCTTGTCCTCTTCACTACAATAACCAATATGATTATATGTATTAATTAGAAAACTTACGGCATGTATCAGGTGTTCTCCAATCTACCGAGATTCCATGATTATTACACTGCTGGGCATAGGCCGATATAGCTTCGCAAGCACTTTGACAATGAACGACCCGCTGACATTTACATGCTGACCTTATGCAAGCGCGATAATATTCATCACCGTTAACTTTGGTGCGACATTGGGAAAAGATATCACTCCAAAGAATCAGACATTGTTCTTTGGCCCATTCAATACTCCTTTTATCGCATGTATTCTACAATAAGCACGTATTTTATTATAGACCAAATAAATGTATAGATGCTAATTTAATCATTTTAGGATTTTCCCTTCGTGAATATATACTTACGGTATAATCTTTCATTCTACAATCAGTTTTCCAAATATTAAAGAAATCTAAGACTCTTCTTGTAATTGATTCAACATCAAAACGATATATGCTATCATCGTTGGGACCTGTAAAGCTACCACAAAGTCCTTTTACCTAAAACGATCAATTACTTTTAATTTTGTTTTGTTGTAAATAAACTATTTTATGGTTATTGTTATATTACTTTAATATTTATTATGAATCTATCATTTCAGAATTAATAATAATAATAACAAACTTTATTGTCCAACAGGTGGAATCCACTTACAAGAAAAAACAATAATTACAGTACAAACAAAAGTATATATTTTCAATAACAAAACATTAGTACATCTAAAACATCAATCATCAAGCATCTTGACTCAACTTTAATCAGTACTGTACTGGTATAGTCACTGATAATTTTATAGGGAAGGAATAAGGGGAGGGCATGGCAGCATGGAAAGAACTATATGTGGGAGGAGTCAGTATAAAAAGTATTTGCATCTCTGGTCATGTGAGTCAATGGTATTTCAACCATACCATTCGTTTGGTGTACTACTTTATTAAACTCTGTTCAGGAAGACCAGTGCATAAAAATATAAAAATACTGCAAGAACAATAATCATGATAATTGTAGATACTCAATGGAAAGTCATTAAATTAAAAATCAGAAAATCTGCAGGAGTCTACCGAAACAATAATGAACGAATCAAATAATATGGAAAAATTTGATTCAGAAAGTAACTCATTTGATACGTAATACCATGGTAATTATAGAAAAGACAGAAAACTGCTAGGAAGAAGACGCCTGGCAGACCTAGAAACAGTTGGAAGTATTAGCTGATTGAACAGGCTAGGCTCATGAGCCTATTATAAAGGAAAAACTGATAATAAAAAACATCAAAAGTATCATAAGATTGGAAGGAATATATAAAAATTCCCATATTTAAGAAAGACGACAGACATGCTTCAAAAAACTACAGAGGCATAAACTTACTTAATACCATACTAAAATCAAAACAAGCATGGCAGACGAGAACTTGACCAAATGATATTGGTATTTCGAGAAGAACAAGCAGGAATTCGAGAAATATATACATCGTGGGACAATGTTTTTTTTTTTGCTAAAATTAGATTTTACCAAGTTTCCGTACTTTTGTTTTACAGACATGGAAAAATATTTTACTTCACTAATAAAAGACATAAGACATAATAAATTCGCCTAAATTTACTACAGGAGAACTAACAGAACGAATACTGATAATAATTATTTGCAATATCATAATAACCAAAATAATTGATATAATTCTAATAAAATGTGAAAGAGCCTGTAATAAATTTAAATAAAATTACCGACTATAAAAAACGATATGATATAAACTAGAATTATAAGGAAAAGTTAACGAAAAAGTAATGAGCTATAATTATCATGGACGATACTGTATGATACAATAAGTTTTATGCCAAGGATCGAAGGAAAATTACTCGTATTAAAAGATCCGAACACATTCAAAGTGAAGATATGAGACAACGCTGCAAACAGAAGACATAGAAAATTGTGTCGCAAGTGAACAAACTGAGTGGAAAGAGCAGATCAACATGCTGCTTGAGGGGGATAATAAAGATAGTAAGACAGAAAACTGCAAGGAAACAGACCCTTTCTTGACTGACCTTTGAAAATAGGATCCCACTATTTGGATTGAACAAGTTTAAGACTCTATTAGAAACATGAAGAAGAAGAAGAAAAAGAAGAAGATGAAGAAGAATAAAACGGAAAAGAGAAAGAGAAAGAAAAAGAAAAAGACAAAGAAAAAGAAAAAGACAAAGAAAAAGGAAAAGAAAAAGAAAAAGAAAAAGGAAAAGAAAAAAAAAAGAAAAGGACAAAAGAAAAAGTAAAAGAAAAAGACAAAGAATAAGAAAAAGAAAAAGGAAAAGAAGAAGAAAAAGAAAAAGACAAAGAAGAAGAAAAAGAAAAAGAAAAACAAGAAGAAAAAGGAAAAGAAAAAGAAAAAGAAAAAGAAAAAGAAGAAGAAAAAGATAAAGAAAGAGAAAAAGAAAAAGAAAAAGAAAAAGAAAAAGGAAAAGAAAAAGAAAAAGAAAAAGAAAAAGAAAAAGAAAAAGAAAAAGAAAGAGAAAAAGAAAGAGAAAAAGAAAAAGAAAAAGAAAGAGAAAAAGAAAAAGAAAAAGAAAAAGAAAAAGAAAAAGAAAAAGAAAAGGAAAATGAAAAAAAAAGATAAAGAGAATGAAAAAGAAAAAGAAAAAGGAAAAGCAAAAGGAAAACAAAAAGAAAAAGAAGAAGCAAAAGTAAAAAAAGGAAAAGAAGAAGGAGCAGAAGACGGAGGAGCAGAAGAAGAAAGAGCAGAATAAGAAGGAGAAGAAGAAAAAGTAGAATTAGAAGGAGAAAAATAAAAAGCAAAGGAATCAAAAGCATTAAAAGCAGAGACAGTAGAAAAAAGCAAGCTTCGACGTTGTTCTACACAAAGAAATGATTTTCAATTCCACTGCAAAATGGTCAATTTTAAGGGACCCAAAACAATGAAGACGAAATGGTTGATATCATTTTCCACTCTATCCTGCTGTATGTTACACGAATATAGATTGAAGACCTAAAGCATAAAGTAAACAAAACAATCATAATCAAGGCTCAAAGAAGGATGCCTACTTAAGTTAGCGACCACTAATAGGTCGGTGATTACATAGACTGCACCTTGTTACATGACCGATGATAGTACAATCCCAGTGCAAGTGAGAAGAGTTAGGACGTCAGTAATATTGCAGAGAAATCGATTACAATCTGACACCAACACATTCTTGATGAAAGCTATACATATAAAGTGGGAATAGCGGAAGGTAATGGGTGTAATTTCTGCGGACAAATAGGTACTTCTAAACATACAATAAGATCTGTGTATTGTGAAACCAATTTGGACTAGTTGCAAAATTGAAGATAGAGAGAACGTTGAAGACATGCAAACATCATGGACATCTTGATAGATGGATAGGATGCATTTCATATGGTTCACGAATTTATAGCGTATGTAATTGCAATCAACGAAAGGACGGGGATTGCGAATGAAAATAGATAGATAGAAACATTATCACATGACTTTTTAAAGACAGTAAATTCCAGCTTGTTAGAGGAAGCAGAGATAGCTTTAGTTGCTAAGCGAGGAAAGCGGCTGTTCAGCTAAGTCACAGGTTGCTTGAAACTTGGAAAACTTTAAGGGAGCACAAACGTTTCACCCGTCAAAGACGAAATAAATAATTAATGCAGACCTAGAGTTTTCAGTGACTAAATGACACAAAGAATTGTAGAAAAAGTAAATATGAAGCTTAGATGCTTAGGTTTGTGAGGGTCAAAAAAATCCTTAAAAAAATGGAAATAAGAAAAAAGAGCAGTTCCTCAGACCATCCTCAACAAAATACAAAATTTCTGATTAATATATTCCAGGAATAGTCAGAATTATTACTAAAATAAATATAATTTAAATTATACTGTCAGGTGTTAATAGTACAAGCCCTCTTAAAATGATATAGCCGGGATCGACAATTTCATGACCCTCCGAAATACGGTAGTAGCTAATAAAATTGTTGCAAATGAAAATTTCCAGATGGTATAATCATCAGTCGAACCTCGGACCTATTGTCAGCAATAAAAAATTATTTTTCAATATATCTCTCTTGCTTTTGGATGCAATCGTTTAGTAACATCTCTAATCCATTATAAAAAAAAATCCTTTGCTTTGTCTGCAAAATACCTTTCAAACAACTTCTATTAGTTCGTCATCGTCCATAAATTCTGTTACCTTTAGAATTCTTTCGAGATTAGGAAACAAAAGATAGTCGCACGGAGCGATATCTGGACTACAAGGTGTATGGTTTAATTCTTTTCGCTTTAATAGAATCTATTAGGCGATGCATTAATCTTTCGTAATAATGTCCTGTTACCGTACTACCCTTAAGTAGATAATCAATCATATATATTCTTTGACAATCCCAAAAAATCGTTACCATTATTTTTCCTGCAGAAGGGGTCAATTTAAAGTTCTTGGGATCGCTAAAACCCCTGACATGCCATTGCGTTAATCCTTGTTTTGACTCAGGGTGAAAATGATGGGACCAGGTCGCATCTGAGGTGACAAATCGATTGATAATTAAACCTGGTTCGTCTCCACAAAGCGCCAAAAATTGTTCACACGTCTCCATCCGCACACGCATTTGGAATGGCACAAACTTTTGTCATTCCAAGGTATTCGTGTAGAATTCTAAAGACCGTGGCTTCTGTAACTCCTAATGAAGCTGCTAATTATCGTTTCTTTAATTTTGCCTCCTCCAGTACCAAATATATGTTTTTTCCAATAACATCGGCGGTGATCACGTCAACAGGCCGACCTGGACGGGGACCATCATCCAGTGATTCTCCCCATGTTTAAACAATTTCGATCATTCGCAAATAGTCGACTTTTAAAAACAATCATCCCCATCTACAGCCGAGATTTCTTCACGAATAATTTTTGAAGATTTTCCTCGTTTTGTCAAGAATTTTATAACTGCTTGATAATCAAGTTTGCGCACTGTTGATACGTGTCAACACAAACTGACAGATATTAAAACTAATACAACTGCTATTGTTTTGTAAATTGTCAAAGTCGTTACCATGATATGTATGATAATAAGACACTATAATGAAAAATTATATTAAAATTGAAAAATGTCTAGTCCGGGAATATAATAATGACCCCTCGTATAATTTGGTATACGGCAGATAAACCAAAGCTCAGTATTTGTGTGCATGTGACAATAGAACATAGTGAGATTAATATCAGATGGTGATTATTTTATATATTATTTATGGTTAGGTAATGTAGAAAGTCTAAAAAATATATAATTTTACTTGTTTTTTTTTTTATATTGCATAGTACATTTGTATAAACAAGTCGTTTGATTTGTATTTTCAGAACAATTCTATTCAATAAAATAGCGAAATACATACATTGCTTATCCATTCCGGATCAACTTGTAGATATGCAAAAGATTTTTTGTCCCACGATACTCGAACTCCTGTACCTAGAATATCAACAGTAACGAATAAAGTATAATCACTTAGTAGCATGGATTTCTGCTTGTCAGTATTAGGAATGATTCCATTCTTAGGTAGAGTAATACTTTCTTGCACTCCATTTACGTCAGTACTTATTGTCAGAGATTTGAAACATGTCGCTCGACCAAATAGGCAGGCTTCATTCTGAAATGAAAAAATCAATACATCTTTTTTTAACAATAAATATAGAAATATACAGAAAGAACGACTTTGAATTCGTTCTTGTTAAATTTGCCTTCTGCCAGAACGTAAGAACATCGAGCGCGGAAGTCAAAATGAATACCATGCAAAGTTTTGATGTGAAAACCGTCCCATATGTCACACTGTGGCTTGACACACCTCCAACGACCATGTTTACAGATGCTAAAAAAATTAAGTTTTTTAATATTTATTGTTTTGCAGCGATTGTGTTATTGTATAAAGTCAGCGTCAATAAATATGTGCAACTAAGAGCAATTTTCTGATATTGCAACTTAGTTGACATCAAGGCAAGGTCCTGTTTGTTTACATCATCGAATATACATAACATATCCGATTGTGTTGACCTTGTTAAGTAGGTTACTCTAGTAAGAGGGTTCACCAATTAAAGATCAAAAATAGCAAACAATGTGTATAGTATAGTAGTACTAAATGTATCAGATACAGAATTATACTTATAATGGTAGTATCTAAGAGGATTAATGTAAATCCACTAATAAATACTTCGCATGCGCTATGTAAATGTTTAATTATATCATCTCAACGTCAAAAACCATCTTCAGGGCTAATAAGAGCCATCAATCATGGTATATGTAATCAAGTTATTCGCTAAACTTTAATATAAATATATTATTTAGTTTGCTCTAGCAAAAGAAGTATTTTTTATGAAGATTTAAAGCAATGGTAGTTTTTTAGCTTAGTATTTAATAATTTTTTGCGATAAATTCTTAAGACGACCAGACGCCTAAAGACATCACTAGACAAGCACGGCTGTGTTATTTTAGCTTTGAGTCATTAACAAAACAATTATATGACAAAAAGGGGCCAACAAAAGTATAGAATTCCGACTGGACGGATTTATATAAAATATGTAGAACTTGGTGGCTTGAGATTACACTGATGCATTCGAGGTTGCGTTCTTACATTTTTTGAATTACGGCTGGACGCCCGCTTCAAGCTGAGTTCGATTTGAAATGGGCGTACCACTGCTTTTCGTGCAAATGTAAATAAAAGACAAATGTTTAAGGGTCCGCGTGCTCTGTCTTATGCCGAGGAAAAAGATAGAGAAAAGAACTTGTCACCTAATCTAATCTGCCTGTAATTTATGGCTGCGTTATGGTCTCAGATAATCGCCGGTTGGCCCACATGTTTGCCAGTCGGGAAGCAACCGCCCCTAAATTATACAATCTATATTTTCTCAAACACACAAAAAAAGTGAAGCTGGATATGTAAAATCACCTGCCGGATTCAAATTTTGAGTTGGAAAATAAAATCGAAATCGCAAAAAGGTCGAAAAATCGTTTTTTTGTGTAAATTTTAAAATTTTCATTTTCTTCAATTATTAATACTTATCTCGTGATATCTCAGCAATGCAGAGAGCTAGGGATCTGTTTTTTTTAAGGTTATACCCTAAAGTATTTGGATGATACTAGTGTTTTCGATTTTTCTTTATGGCGTGTAAATTTTATAAAAAAAAAGTTTTAGTAGACCACCAATTTGTGTAAGGTATTTTTCAGCTATCGAGTAACTAATCTTATTTTTCAGAATTTACCCATATATATGTGAAACAAAATAAACCCAAGATTCCAAAATTATTTCTTGTGCAAGAAATAAATTTCTAGATCGTTTCAGAAGCAAATTATTGCGAGTCAAATATAATAATTATACTCTCTGCGCGCAAGCCGTGTGAGTCCTAGCATGCGCTTCTAGCAGGTATACCGTTAAGGACGGGAAGAGATATTGCTTTTACTTTCTGATACGTAGTATAAGGAAGTATTGTGACGCTGAAAATTTTCGACCTATTGTAAAGAAAATATCAACGGTTTCGATAAAATAATGTCCGAGTAACGATTACTTTCTTAACATACACCGATCTCAGAAGTATTTTACAAACCGCGTAGAAACTGCCCGAAATGGTAGGCGGAGCTACCTCTCGACACCATGTGCGAGCGTACCACATACTCTATTTGATTTCAGTGAATTTCGCCCAAATTTCAAAATTTTGTTTTCCGTTTCGTGACCTTATTTTTAAAAATTAAGAAAAAATAAAATTTATGTATTGCTGTTGAGTGTTACATAATTTTAAATAAAGGCTTGTTTTTTGAAATTTCTTACATTTTAATTTTTATTTAGGGCCCTTTGGACAATTTCGAAGAAATTACGATTTATCCATTGAAAGGCATTTTTTTCTTAAATTAGCGTGTAAATTCGGTAAGGTTTTCATGAAAAATACGATTTCGAGGCCGGGCGTATAGCCTTAACTACACTTACCACAAAATCTTCCTAACATTGTATCTGAACAAACACATCGATAATATATCTTTGAAAGCAAATAAGGTTCAAGTTCAACATCTATCTACTAAAATACTAGGTATTGGAAATGATTATAAACAATTAATTTCTGTTTGTATTACAGCAGAATTAATTAATTCACTTATTTCATTTATTATGTACCACATAATTGTGAAAGAAAAAAATTAGGTGTGGCCACCACAAGACTTTCTTATACGTATGAACGTTTCAAACTATACAATTTTAAGAATTTTTTTATACAAAAATTATTCAAAATCCTATTCTAAGTACTTTCATTCTCTTAATAAATCGCAATAGAATGCATACTTTGCAAGATATTCTAAAAAAAAGTGCTACTCGCTAAGAGTAAAAGTGCTACTTCCGGTCCGAATTTTGAAATTTCATGTATGCAAAAAATATTGCAAATCCTACTGTAAATACTTTCGTACAATACTTCCTTAAAGATACTATGTATAAGAAAGTGAAAAGGGTCATGTCATATTTGAATTAAAAAAACTATAAATACCATTTTCCATTAGGTTGAACTATTACTTGGTTCTCCACATGGCACATTGCTAAGAAGCAATCGTCGTTGGTACAAAACCATTTTCCGCTTTCACACGTACTGCAGATAAATAAATCCATTAGCTTCTTATAGATTTATAAAATATTCAACAAATAGCTATTAAATAGGAGTACTATATTTAATACAATTCTCATACCATTTAGTACATGCACCTGACACAATCACGCTGCCTTCTATATGGCTTTTTCCTTTATCAAAACAGGGACAATCTGTTGGTTTGACACAGCGGTTCGTTGTTGTATCTAAAACGTATCCTGCTAAACATTGACAACCCCATTCACATCTTTGTATGCTTTTGATTTGGTAATTGAGCATATTCTGAAAGTACAGATATAGGATTAGTAACAAATAGCTTACATAAAATAGGAGTTTTTGAAAATGTTTTGTTGATCAAATGCCACTCATATTTATGATTACTTTAAACTTATTTGTTAGGTTGCCTAACACCTAACAACTGAAAAGATAAATTTTAATTATATTAAATGACCAATTAGAACTTATTGACAAGCATTTTGCTCTATTTCTTTCTTTTCACCGCTTCCAACCAATCCTTTTCCCTTTTCCTTTTTTGAATAACTTAAAATCCAAGTATCACCATCCAATTCCCATTTTATTTACATTCTAATTATAATTACATTAAATCTATCACAAGTTTTATATATTTATATACTTACAATTATTACATTAGTATAACATATTTACATCGACATAACAGATGAACATTAAATGTCAAATATTTTAGAATCTAGTGACTGTAAGTACTCCATCTTTTATTTTAATTTAAGTTTCTCATATTTAAAACTTTGTAGATTCTAGCTGAAGATGCCTTCAAGGCGAAACATGTACTAGAGTATATAATAAATTATTATAAAGTTCAAAGAGGATTTAATTTTATACTTCATATTATTAAATAATAAGGTATTTTGTATTTTATTGATCACCAGCCACTTGTTATCCAATTACATAAATAAAATTAAACCTCTTTAAAAATACAACATTTCAATGAAGCGCCAATGGGCGATGAGTCATCAACCGTTCGTGTCCGCGCCCTAGTTAATACATATAAAATCTAGCCTCTGATACGTGGTAAAAAATATGCCAACTTTTGTTATACTGGGTGTATTTGGAATAAGGGGACAGAGTATGATTAATGGAAAGATGTAATTTTATTAGACTCAAATCCAAAATATTTTGCGCAAATTCAAATTTTAAAAATTACAAAGATATTTTTAAAATATTCGTCGCGCCACTGCACTTTAATACGACTGTAGGCTATGCAAGGGTGGGTTAGTAAGTAGGAGTGTGAAGGCGTGCGAGGTCAGTCTCGTTCGATTGTTACGTGTGGATGTTTCGACTATTGCTTACACAACACACGAACTGAAATAAATTATGTTTTTTTTTTAATTTACTTGCGTCCAATTAAAATAAAAGTTTCTCATAAGTAGAGTTGGGAAAATTTTACAACACAAATTTGTTTTTGTAAGAAATAAGAAGTAAAAGGTCGTTGAATTTAATCATAATAACAGTAATAGCGGAAGAAAACGTAATATCTAAATAATCCATCTCAATAAAAAAAAATTCTCGTTGTTGAAAAATAAGATATTTTAGCAGCTGATATTTCATATTAAGGTTGTTGAACTCTTAGCATGAACACCTGTTTAGAAATATTAAACAATGCTATCATTGGAGTTTTTATAACGTCTACAGCTGTTATTGCGTATATCTATGCGTGTTTATTTACTTCGATGAAAATTATTACGTCTCCTCAACCTGTGTGGAACCGTCGACGTTTGGCGCGATACCTACGATATATAGATACATGCTAAATCCATAGGCGGCATATTAAACACTTTTCGGGGGTTTTTAATTTTGGCGTTCGTGTCGTAATTGACTCACAATTTTTGGGATTTATATTCTACATAATTGCACCTTTCTATTATATGATTAATGTCCCCTTATTTCAAATACACCCTGTATATAAAATGCAACTATCCTCAATTATTATTCAACAACATATATTATAAAATGATTTTAAACACGGTTTTATTGATTTCACTATATATTAAAAATTCTATTTACCTGACATGTCTTTGGTACCGGGTATTTACAGGGTGTATACACAGAATTCTTTATTTTAGCACACTTAGCATTTAATATATGTAGATAATCAGTTTGTAGTAAATCCACTTCTGTTGGTACAGTGACCATCCATTTAGCCATTTGGCAAGTTCTGAAATGAGGAAAAATCAAATCACATCTCTTAGCTATTCAAAACATACCGGAGCTCCTCTTCATTTTGAATAAATTTAAAATCTGGTGGAAATATGATGGAGCCGATTCTGCACTTGCATTCTTCTATGGGAATACATAGACCGTCTTCGTTTAATGTTTGTCCCTGTGGGCAATTGCATCCTTCGATGCAAACGCTTGCGCAATTAGGACGGAAAGAGATATCCTCGCAACTCCTGCTGCACCCATTACTGCACGTTTGATATTCCATTCCGGCAGGACAGGCCACCTTACATTCAAGTACACGTTCACGCCAATTGACTGCAATTCCCTTCTTGCCACACTCATCAGCAAATATCGAAATAGATGAACAATAAGATTTGGACATCTACAAACATTATACTTCAGTTAAATTCATCGAAATTCTAAGTTGTTTAGTTGTGTATTTACTTACGTCATTTGGATAATAGCATGCATCGTAGACGCAGTTTTGATAGTCTGTCTCAACATCTGTGGCTTGACAGTCTGAAGATCAAGATATGAGAAAAAGTGGATCCATTAGTAAATTAATGTACATAGGAATTAACCGAAAAATTAAAAGTAATGCCTACTATCTCACAAATTTATTAATAATTCTTTCTAACTCAGGTAAAGAAAGGAGTTCAATTCCTTATAGCCGACATTTCCTCCTCTTATTTACACATTTCTATTTGTCCAGCTGCATCAAAATTCCTCAAAAATGATATAAAAACATAGCTAGATGTCAATTACGTGCGAACAAAATCTAATTAAAGTGTCTGTGGCAGAAAGAGCACATATAACTCCTACAGCTGCATATTCGCGAACAACCCCGAGCGAGACTTGACTCAGACAATTCAGAAAAGTATAAGACAGGCCCATCTACACCGTAGACATAGTTGATTATCACGCAGAAAGCAAAGGTTAGAGAACTGGGCTTGAAAAGGTAGAAGAAGCCAAAGTGATGTAGTGCAATTGAAAGCAGTTTAATAATTTCGGAAAGAACCAGCCACGTTGATGATTTTAGAAGAGATTCAATTAAAGAATTTACCAGGCCGGGGAAGTCTTTCATGGATTCATGAATTCATTAATATCTATTGATCTATTGATTTTTGCCCAAAATCGCCGGTCGCGAATAATAATAATACTATTGAGATCACTGCCGCAAAACCTAATAAAAAAATGAGGTGTTGCCACCACACGACTTTCTCATACGTATGAGCGTTTCAAACTATACCATTTTAAGAATTTTTTCCAAAAAAATTATTCAAAATCCTATTCTAAGTACTTCCATTCTCTTAATAAATCGCTATAGAATACATATTTTGCAAGATATTCGAAAAAAGTGCTACCCCCTAAGAGTAAAAGCGTTACTTCCGGTCCGAATTTTGAAATTTTATATATACAAAAAATATTGCAAACCTAGCACTAAATACTTTTGTACTCTTAATAAATATATATAGAGTGCATAACTTACGACATATTTGCAAAAAATCCCTATTCGATAAGAGTAAAAGTGATACTTCCGGTCTGAATTTTGAAATGTTTTTTATACAAAAGGTATTGAAAATTATATTCTAAATACTTTTTACCCGTAACGTACTTGTCTAAAAAGCATGATTTGCGAAAAATATCGCAAAAAACTGATTTTCGATAAGAGTAAAAGACCTACTTCCGGTAGAAATTTCGAAAAACTTTTTCAATAAAATTTTTCTCAATTTTAAGTTTAAGTACATGTGATAAATTTGTTTAAACTTAGTAGTTGACGAAATATTGGCAAAATTCCAATTTTTCACTGAAGTAAACTGCTACTTCCGGTCTACCGATTTTACTGAAAAACTATTCAGATCTCAAGAGGGAGATTATACACGTAAATACAAAATTTGGAATTGATATCTACAGCGGTTTGACCGCTATCGTGGTCACACACAGACATACAGACACTTTTTAAAAACCACTTTTTCGGTTTCAGGGGACTTCAAAACGTGGACATCTGCAAAAATCTCGAGGTAGACAATTTTCATCATCACAATACTTCCTTATACCTACGTACAAGAAAGAAAAAGCATCGAATTTTTTAATGTATGTAGTTTAGTTTATACCTATGTAAGTTTATAATGTAATTTGCACAGTCGACCTACTATTTTTACTTTACTTGCAAAATTATACATTAAAATAAAACAATATTTTTTCTGTTAAGAGCGCAACGACGGATATATATAGCCAAAAAGGAAAGGTCACTTCTTGTTTATTCTTTTTATATACGGAATTGTTTTCAACAAGACGTAGAATAAAAACATCGAAACGTTAATCGAAAAATTATTGTTTTATTTTAATGTATATTAATTTTACCACGATACCACAATACTCAAGAAAATATTCCTTCAATTATTTTAGACCAGACGGGAGAGATTGATGACTCATCGCCAACGGGCGCACTATTGAAATTTTGTATTTTTCAAAAGTGTTCAATTTTTTTATATAATTGAATAACAAGTGGGTAGTGATATATAAAATACAAAATACGTTACTCTTTGTTCATTTTGTAGTCCAAATCGAGTAAACTTTCCGTACCCTATTTATCTTACGAAATATAATAAATTTGAAAAACCCCTCGCGCTTCTACGGACGCCAATGAAGAAAGGAATTTAGCTGTAAAATCCACTTTTTTTACTGTCGTTTTCGCGACAACAGATGTTGCAGTTCACCATATGTATAGTGCTATTCAGTAATTGCGTGATGATTACATTATTTCTTCGCTCCGTCGTAATTTCAACCTGGTACGTCCGGTCTATATTAATTATATACAGTGATTAAATAAAGTAATGGATAAAGGCCTTACCTTCGTTAATATTCATTTTTTGAAAAAAATCTCGAAGGGGTATAGCGATTATAACTATGAAAAATATTTTATTTTCAACTTCTTACGTCATTTGTTCTTCATATTATGACGTCACCGATTTTCTTTTTAAACGACAACCTATAATTTTTTTTAATTGATTTCGAAAGTATTTTCCATTCCTTATCCAACGGAATAAAATTTTTAATATGTTATATTTGAAGAAAATTGAGAAAAAGCGTCTTAAATTTCATATATTAAAAATTCGTTAAACTAATCTAGTCACATAAATTTGATGGAAAGATTCGTTTTCATTATAAAATTATAAAAATGTGGAAAACCGAACTATAAGTTTACTGTCTACTCTATTCAAAATTCATAAGTACATTAAAACTAAATTGATTAAATAGGAAAAACAACTCTATCGAAATCAATTTAAAAAATTATAGGTTGGCATTTAAAAAAAAGTCGGTGACGTCATAACGTAAAAAACAAATGACATAAGAAACCGAAAATGCGATGAAAATATTCCCCTTAGTTAAAATCGATTTTTTTTCCAAAAGTGAATGTTAACGAATTAATACCTTTATACGTTACTTTATTTCCACACTGTATATCTATATGTTAATGTTATTTGTTATGTTTTTCTCCAGCTATACGGCAAGCTAAAGGCAAATTAATGTTGAGTTCTCAGTAAGTTCTTCGACACAATATGCCAAATGTTACACTACCTTGTTTAGAGCCTTTACGGTTAATACATACCATGTACTTTAGATCAAAGTGGTATGACCGAAACTAGGTTGGCAACACCAAAGATACCACACAGATGCAGCTTGTGCAACAACAAAGTATTACAGAATAAAATACACACCCAGTATATGAATTTTTGATTGTAATTTATAGATTTCTGCATGGGATACGTGATAAGAACGAAATATTAATATTGAAACCGGAAGTGCGTCAGAGCTTTTAAGTACTCTTAAAATATGCGCCCCAAGAAACCATAAATCTTCCACTGATTATTTATATCTTATTTAAAATACAAAAGAGCAATGAATGAAGCGGCTACTAATGACTCACCCTGTATATAATAATCCATCATGTTTACAGAAATACAACATACAGAAGAATCACCTATTCTAAAATGTCTAGATATCAATACTAATATACGCACTTTTAAAGATATCGCTTTTAATGATACTGCAAGCACTTTCAGCTTTAGCTCGCGCACCAGGATTTGCATCACATGGATGTTCAATTGGTAGTAAAGGTTCACTTCGACACGAATATTCCGTTTTCCAGCTATTACCAAAGACCGTGGGATTATCGACAATTTCTCCATCTGGTGTCATGAAATCGTCATTTTGATCGCCAGTAAATGTTCCAAAAAGACCCTGAAAGCCGAGAGAATAATCTTAAATACTGACTTACTTGTTAATAAATTGTTAAACACACCATAATTTTTCCTTCCATCGATCTCGGTGCTTTAACAGTAATTGTCCAAATGCCGTTCCATACGACCTGTATGTTGTTTGGTAAATACACTAGAAAATAATGTTTAATGCGAATCTAATGAAAGTATGAACGGTTACGCACCCATAACGTATGAATCAGATGGCTTGGTTATAAGCAGAGGTCCTGCTTGGTGTGGAAACCTTGTAATGCGAATTTTGTTCACTTCAGTAACAAGATCTGGTTTTAATTCGACCACTTGGTTATCCATTCTAACAAATACTCCTCTTGCATATGAAGGTCCTTCTGTGTAGTTTTTCTACAAATAAAAAACAAGCACATGTTATAAAGTAACAAGCAAATTGCACCCCTTATCTTTAGTATTTAAATTCCTTTCGCCTTTCCTATTACAAAATTTGCATTTATTTTTTGACTTTATCTGCTAATGAAATGACATTTCTAACATTGATTGGTTGTCAAGTTTTTGTCACAAAAGTATTTATTGCACAGACATCAAATCGCAGCTGTTGTGACGTTACTAACAACGTAGATTTATGGCGAGAAGACTCCTTGTCGTGACTGAACGAACCTTGGTCGAACCGCATCGTTTTCACCGACTATACAGGCCTGAAGTATTTTAAAAACAAGCATAATAACTCATCATTCACAGAGGCGGACAGAGTGCGAAAGCCGAACTATCAGGGGTACATTGCAGGACTGGTCTTAAATGAATAAAATAATTCAAAATTGGGCACAATAATAGTTATGATAGCACATTTCTCACAATTTTTAATTACATTAATCAGGTAAGTCCAGTCCTGAAATATACCGCTAACTATCGATCCCTATTTATTATCTAGTTAGATTGTGTAACGTATCTATAGAAGATCTACAGCATATATTTAGTTGGTTATAAAAACAGACGGAATTTGAAGAAAAAACTGGCCTAGCACTAGAATCCGGACGCAGCGGGCTTTTACTCATAAGATAAGCGTAGCCTCCGTTAATTCAAATTATGGATATGCATTTCCCTCGTATATCTAAGGCATATACCAGAAAGAAAGGAGCTATAAAATGACGGCTATCGATTCTCGAATTTTTTCGTATCAGGTTAAATATACGATTTAATTGTTGGTGATTTTAATATTCCTGGCTACAGAGTTGATGTCACTCTCTGTGATTCCAAGTCTGAGCGTGATATTGAACCACTTATATTGGAGGATGTCCATCACCCTGCAATTGCTTTCGACATATCTTTGAAATATGACAGTCATCAGACAGTGGTACACACTAATAGCAATAGAAAGTATAATTTTAGAAAGACTACTTATTATCTTATACTTTTTATCGACAGATTGGTCCTTCCTTGACGACTTTTCTAATAGTAACGAAGCTGGTTGATTCATTTTATCTTAAAATCTATCCAATTAACCAGTCAAAATACTAATCATGAAGAAATAAATTCATTCATATCTGTTTCTAGAGCCGTTTTTGTTTAAAACTTCTTGCAATCTATTTGGAATGGAGTTATAAAGGGTGACACAATTATTTTGATTTACATTCTCCCATGCTGTGTGAACTATTTATTATATTTTTACTCGTATATTGTGACAAACCTTCTTATTGTAGTAGTTAAGACCTCCTTAAATCGAACCGTACTTTTATTACAGTAATATTATAAACTATGGTGGGTGTTTACTGAATGTGTAAGGGTGGCATGAATTCTAAGAAACTCTGACTAAGTGCAGATACATCTGTGTTTAAGGGTGAGTGCTCACTACCTCATTCAGTTTCTTCCAAATTCTGACTTTATTTTTTGAAATAGTTAGACAATTATTTTTTCGAATTACTTTAAAAAATAAAAGAAATATCATAGCGTAGTCCTTTTTCCGAAAATATATGTAGAAAAAAAATAAAAATTGAAATTAGACAAATATCCGAAAATTAACGATACGACAATAATTTAAAAAATATTCTGACCACGTCCTTGAAAGAGTTGAAAAAATATTTTCTCAATTAAACTTATGATTTGGAAAATAGAATACATTCTGCAAGACTAATTGTTGGAGAAATGTTAAAGTGAAACATGGTACGGTTTCGGCTAGCAGGCGGAGTTTCTAAATTCTTTTGTACTCGTAGCGTACCTGTCTAAACAGCATGACTTGCGAAATATTGGCAAAAAACTTATTTTCGATAAGAGTAAAAGACCTACTTCTGGCAGGAATTTCAAAAAACTTACATAATAAAATTCTTCTCAAATTTAATATTGAGTACATATAAATTCTTTATAAATTTGTTTCAACTTAGTAGTTATTATTGGCAAAATTCGATTTTTTCACTGAAGTAAACTACTACTTCCGATCAGCCGATTTCACTGAAAATCTAATCAGATCTCAAAAGGGAAATTGTATTCGTAAATACAAAATTTTGAATTGATGGCTATAGCGGTTTGACCGCTATCTTGGTCACACACAGACACAGGCATTTTTTAAAAATCACTTTTTCGGTATTAGAGGACTTCAAAACGTGGACATCTGCAAAAATCTCGAGGTCAAAAATTTCACATGTACATACTTAAAATTATCACAATACTTCCTTATAGTACGTATAACAAAGTAAAAGGAATTATCCGGTAGATATATATGTAATGTATGTAATGTCGTTTTGGATACACATTATTAATATAGTTTCCGTCTCAAAACGAGTACTTTTTGGTCGGTATACATGAAATAATTGTTCATCTGTAAATATTATAGTTTCCCAAAAGTGTCTGTTA
This sequence comes from Amphimallon solstitiale, assembly GCA_963170755.1. NCBI lineage: Eukaryota > Metazoa > Arthropoda > Insecta > Coleoptera > Scarabaeidae > Amphimallon > Amphimallon solstitiale. Next base: position 130,104,137 of record OY720680.1, read on the forward strand.
TTTATCAGATGTTCAAGTACATATCCTATACCAGTTTTGTGGGTCGCATTCAAAATAACTTTTCGGCAATTTTATGATACCGTAAATGAGCTTCTCTAATTCTTCTTTCAAGAAACGTATACTGCGTATACACTCGTATGCAAAGGACTTCTATGAAAATATGAAAGGTCATAGCAGAAAATAATTGAATGATAATAATAATAATCTATTAAGGGTCTTCCAATAAATTCATTTGTTTGAATTCTATTATGTTACTTACAAGGAATTGTCCATTAAGAAAACCGTATTGATCTGCCTCTATACTGAAGTCCGAACCTTTCACCAAATAATAAGCACATCTCCCCATGAAATCATACTTCTTTCCATCAAAGGTCGTGTAATGAGGATCACCGTGACATGTTGCAACGACGCAGGGATTCTGAGAAAAAAGCAAAATGAAGTAACATAAAAAAGACTTGAAGTTAGATTTCGAATTGTTTTTCATACATCAGTGCATTCCAATTTTCCATTCGTGCAAGTGCAACTGTTACAGTCGTTTGGAACTGTTTCTCCCGGCTGTATATATCTGCCCTGGTATAGGCAAGGACAATTCTTTTTAAGGTAGCATTTTCCATTCAACAGGAAGTTATTAGCAAAGCAGTAGCAACCTTCTTCGCATTTTCCAACAGCTTGCGAGGGTCCGCTGTCACCACAAGATCGTACGCCACCTTTCGGAGCGCATGGCTGGAAATGTAACTCACCAGTACACTGAATAGCTGCAATTCAATAAATATACAGTACGTAATACCATGAAAATTAAATTGGTCAATGTTGGTCATGTAATGTAAAACGCTTGTCTTAGTTTAAATCATCCTCTTGAAATAATTCGATCATTGTCAAGCTACACTGACATTATCAATAACCTACAAATGTGTTACCTACTTAGTTCAGCTGTAAAATAATAATGAACTACAAGTTATGAAAGAAATAACGTTTTTATTAACCAGCAAAACTAAATTACAATAATTGTTGGTAATGTCCCCCGTTTTGTTGAATGCACAAGTTTACGCGCCTCCTCGTGCTGTGAAAAGCGTTTTGCAGCATTTCTGGCATCATGGTTGCACATTGCTGAACAATTATTTGTTGCGGTTCTTGCAAATTATATATTGGATTTGCGAAAATCTTATTTTTTAAATAAGGAAAAATAAAATAGTCCATAATTGTCAAACAAGGTGATCTCGGAGGAAACTCAACTTCTGTATGCAAACTTATCAGCTAGTCATCAAAAACTCGCGGAGAAAAGCAAGATTTTCTCGTGTAGTATATGCTGTTGCACCATCTTGCTGGAAATAACCGTATTGAAGTTCATCCTCGTCTAACTGTTGCACAAATTCAGTCAAAAAAATATTTTTGTACCTTTCTGCGTTGACGGTGGAATTGAAAAAAAATGCCCCAATTATTCTTCTGCGAGAAACTGCCATCCAAACACCAATTTTCTGAACATGTTTCAATAAAAATATGCGGGTTATCAGTGCTCCACATACGCATATTCTGAGAATTGATGTATCCCGAAAGGTCGAACCAAGCTTCGTCAGAAAAAAAAGTTAAGTTCAGCAGATCGTCATTCATTAAATTATTAACGAACCAATGGCAGTACGCAAGGCGTCTGGGGTGGTCTGCAGGCAGAAGAGCATCTTATATGGATGCATGTTCAGGTCCTTCTTTACAATCGTTTGGCATGTTCCATAAGAAAGACGAATTTCTTGAGAGAGACGTTTTAAAGGTTTTGTAGGATCTTCTTCCATACGTTGACGAACGTCATTAATAACTTCTCCTGTACGAACTCTTGGTCTACCAGCAGTTTTTTATGCGTCACAGAACCAGTTTCGCGAAACACTTCAACACAATTTGTAAGGCATGCATAAAAATTGTCCGATAATACTGCTACGGCTGGGAAGTGCTCTCTAAAATTGTCCAAACACAAACGTTGACTGTATTCCCAAGTTCCATTAACCAGCACACCCGTTCGAAAATAGGCTTCAATCATGTAAATTTTGTGCTCTGTGGTGAGAACCATGATTCAAAAATCGTGCAGGATTAGAAAACTTCAACACAATAACACAGATTTTGACATTCAAAAAATTATGACATACCTAAATGTACGATGCACGCTACGACAATAATTTTAAAATGCATGACCACCATTGACCAATTTGTTGATATCCCGGTATAAAATAATGTGGAAAGAAAAAACTGCCTAATGAAAGCTTTTTTTTCTACAAATTTTATATTACTTAATTTGTATTGATTATCATGCTTTATGTTATATGACGCAATCAGTTTTTGTTTAGTAGCATACTTTTGTTTCACCTTTGATGACGTGTTTGTTGCCTTTTATGAAGAAAATTTGCAGAATAGCGCATTATATATTGTACATTGTAATACAGTAAAACCTGTGTTAACGGCCACCTGTCTAAAGCGGCCACCTGAGGTAACGGACAGTTTCAAAATTCCCCGAACCGACTCTAAGGGAATTCACTATACGAACACCTGATATTTACGGCCACCCATGTAAAGCGACCGCGGCCAAGTAAATCCAAATTTTTACGACCTATGTTCATAGAAATTTACCTGCCAATATTGGCCGGACTATTTATGATGTATCTTTATTGATGGAAATACCCAATATCGTTATTTAGTATTAGTGAAATTGCCCATAATTACGTGTGTGGTCTTTTAGTTATTTAATTAGTTTCAAATTCTCTCCATATTCGAGCGGTTCTTTCAGTCTTCCGGTTACTTGACTAGTTTGAAGTTGTCTCTGTATTCGAAAGGTTCTTAATTAAGTACGTCGCTAAAAAGAAATCATTTATCGCTAAAAGCCAAAGTATCTATGTATGTATGTACGTATTACCTATAATATAGTATATGTAGGTACATATGTATTATTCTATAATATGTATGTTTAGTCTATAGTTTGTATTAATACATTAAAATAGTTTTAGCGTTCGTATACTTACATATGTGCATTTGTATGATAATTACTGTAAGTTAATAAAATAAAGAAAAAATCTTAAAAACCAATTATGTATAATATTTTATTTATAAACGAAAAAACTGACAATTACGGTCACCTTTATATAAAATCCTATATTGTTTAATTTTTTGGTGGCCGTTATTGACAGGTTTTACTCTAATAATAATAATGAACTTTACTGTTCTACGCACAGGGTCCATTTACATATAAAACAATAACTATAGGACAGTAAAGAGCAAAATAAATATATCACTGTATTTCTAATAACTAATAGCAGTTTATGCTTTCTGTATAGAATTTAGAGTTTAAATGCATTTAGGATAATTTTGGTACAAAGGAAACCTAAAATTCGAACTTCAAGTAACATGTTTACTGCCAGGTTTATTTTACTGAGATAAAAGTATTTCAAACTTCATTTGGAACGACTTTTGTATAAAACAAATAAAGTGTGCCAAATTTCAGCGAGTGACAATAAACCGTTCTCAAAATATTCAGCTGTATCCACAATTGTTCCCCATCCTGTATATTGCTTTATATTTCAAATATATCGCCAAATAATAAAGAGTTCCGTTTCATGTAAGTTAGAATCAATACTTACGACAAGTCTGAGCATCTCGCCAAGATACTCTATCTACACCTGCACTAACACTTGCTCGAGCATAAACGTCCAAGATCTCACACAAGCAGTTTGCGGGGTGCGACAACTTGCAAGAGCAATAATTCCAAATACACGCTCGAATATATAAGTCGGGATTTAATATCTGGAAAGAAAACCGTATTTTGTAAAATCAATTATAAAATTAAATGTGATCAAGGTTACTGAAGACTCGCTTGTTCTTACAAGCATTGTTATTTGTAATTAATTTTCAAAATGCTGTCAATTTTATGCTACCTAGGCAAGACTGCTTCAGCATACTAAATACTTTTTCATTTAACTTAAAAATGCTATGGTAAAATTCCTCGAAAATTAAAGAAAATTATATTCCTCTCAACAGACAATGATATTGTTAATTAGCAAAATTCAATTACAAAATTTTTGCGGCCGACAATATTTGAACATAACTTTCAAAGGTTGCCGGATCCAACTAACCAACTGCTCCACACCGGAGATGTAAGTACAAATCACTTTAACGTTTAAATTTTACTAGTGGTCGCCCAGTAGACGAAATGCGACGTTTTATTTTAATTAATTTCATGTATTTCATTCCTACTCCATATGAACATTAACTGTGCCATATCTAATACTCCTCCGTGCGCGCATTTTGCTTAAAAAGGGGTACAACGTTTTTTCTTCACGTATTAATGTATAAATTAAGAAGCAGGTGTTATAAATGACATGAAATAAAATATATTTCTTTTAGAGTAAGAATTATTGAAATTTAACACGATAAAATGATTTGCATTTATACACGTTCTTTGAAGTAGTCGATATCTCGGAGGGTCCGGCAAACTTTAGAAATGTAACATTGATTTTTATTAGCAGTAAAAGTTTAATAATTTAATCTTACAATAAAATCAATTTGGAAGAATATTACTTTCTGTAGTTCATAATTTCTTTGCATTAGATGATAAATATCTGCAGTAATCCTACCGTTAAGACGCTCTAATGAGTGCAAAAACTACCTACTCCAAAGAACTCTTTTACTTTTTTCATAAAAACTTTTATTGAACTTTATTTTCAGCCTTCTTTTCGAGGTAGTCATAAGTAAAGTTGTTAACTTTATGGGAAAAACTTAGCGCTTAACACTAGAAGACATTCAGGCTTAGTCTGCTGAAAACACAGCACTGTTGTACAAGATCAATTGTTTTTTGTTCTATGATACTAATTGTAGCATATATCCTTAAATCGTCAGTGTACAGCAATTTGTGATAATCTGTGAGGTTAAGTTATGGATGTATATTAAAAATAGAAGTAGATCTAACTTCGATCTTTGAGAAACCCCTGATAATGTCAAAAAATGGCTAGAAGTGTAACCTTTTTATGCCAAGTACCTAGTGTCTGCAGTTACTAGCGATAGAGGCAGTCCTATAATATCAAGTTTGACAAGAAGCAGTTTATGATCTGTGCCTTCAAATGGTTTTGACATATCAACATACGATATGAAAATTGGAATAATTTGGTCTTTACTTGATGAACATCCATAAATCCATAAATAACAAAAAAAAATTTGGATTTTCACTATTTAATATCTAAAGCATAAATATGACAATTGTCTCACCAACAAAATGGCTTCTGTAGAAATTCATAAAATATAAGGTAGATAGGTACATTTATCTATCAATATCATGGCACAAATTAAGAAAAAAATACATTTGGCAACTGGAAACTATTTGTTTTTAATTGATCGTTAAGTAAATTATTTGACTTTGAGGATAAGAACATAAAATAATTTACTTAAGGATCAAATAGAAACAAATAGTTCCTCGTTGCTAAATATATTATTACCTGTAATATTTTATGCATTTCTGCAGAAGCCAATGTTATGGCTGAACAATTGTCAAATTTATGTTATGATATTAAAACGCAAAAATACAACAGTTTATTATTATTTAGTAATTAATATGATGTTAACTTTATAAGTACACCAAATAATTGTTTGATTGATACGCTCCTTATATGAAAATCTAATACATTATTAATATTTAGGCAAAGTTAAGACCATGGTAACTAACCTGATTTGCTACACCAAACTTTTGCGAGTCTTTGAGCACTTGGCACGCAGCTTCTGCTCTTGTAGTAGATGAACCAGCACACGGAGATCGCGTACTTATACCTGACGAACATGTAGCCCCTGAAACAAGAAACGTAAGAAGCAGTTCTTCATTGCGAATTACTAATTATTCTCACTGTTGGTTTGCCAATCTTGCAAGAAATATTCTAAATTCGTTGTCTGTTGATTATTTTTTAATATCATATCATTAGAAGAGCATTTATCATTGTTTCCGCACAGGCCGAGAACCTTGTATTTTTTGCTGTTATCTATTGTAATTTCTACCATATGCTGTAAAAATATACTAAATTAAGTGCTAGTTGGAAATTTTAAACATATTTATGTTTAAAATTTATGTTAGAATTTTTGGTATGCAATAAAAGTATATGAAGTATTTTTCAGTTTTGAAATCATTAAACTCTTATAATTTTGAAAAATAATTGGAAGCTCACATATTTACAAAATATTTAAAGTTAATAGTTTGCATTAAATAAAAGCATGTGTTTTATAATATTAATCATTTTATAATGAAATTTTAGTTTAAAAGATTCAATTGTAATTTTACAATATTAAATTTAAAACCTCTTGAAAATATAAACAATTTAGTTATGCAATTGCACAAGCTAAAATTACTTGTATGGGGAAAAATATATATAAAAGATTCATTAATTTGACTAAAACTTTTTCCTTGTTTTATTAATCGAGCTTTCGCAATATATTTTTGTATCGTCAGTAAACAGTACACCACATGTAAGAGTACAAATAAATTCAGACGCTTCTTTACCTTCTGATCCCATCGTATTGAGATACCAATTTCTACAAAATCAGCGAATATCCTAGTTCCTGGTTTATGTATAGTAATTCCAGGAAGTGAGTAGGGTATAGAATATGATCGCGAGGAAGTACTGAACACAGGTTTTTGCTTATCTGTAAAAAAAAATGCAATATGCGTATAAAAAAATTATTTTTTTGCAAAGGTTTTTCAACATCTTCATATAATTTACCAAATCTTCTTCGAGTAGACCTTAAGGTCTCTTAATGACGAAGGTCACCTTAATTTGGTAGGTTGCCTGTTAGTCAAAACTAGACCTGTCCTTCCATTTTCTGGGTGGCCTCCCAACTAGTCGTCTACTTGTTGGTTTTCCATTTTTAGCAATGTATGCCAGTCTGTTTTGATATATTCTATCTTCATGGTCACACCAATATCTCCCTCTTTTCCTTCTCCAGCTGACAATGTTCTCCACTCTGCATGTCGCCCTTATGCCGCTGTTTCTTACTCTGGCCCTCTGTGTCTTTCATGCAATAGTTCTTAAGGTTTTCATCTCTACTGTTCACAGGTTGCCGTTTGTCTTGTTCGTATTAGCACGAATCTCAGTACCATAGGTTAGCACCAGGCTATCACAGGATTTATATATCCGCACCTGCCTGTCAATGCTCATATGGTTGTTTTTCCAGATATCTCTTAACCAGCTTAGGCTGAGGCTTTAATGACTTGTGTTTCGATGTCTTTTATCTGGTTGTTGCTGCTTGATGTATCCGCTCCCGAATAAGGAAAGATTCGATTGGCTTATTGTCATTACGACTTTACATCTTAATGGTTTCTTGGAGAAAAACGTGCATTTTGTTTTATCGATTGAAATTCACATGTCGTAGTTTGCACTAGTCTGATAAAACTATCTGCTTGCTTGTAAGTCGTTCTCTTTTTCTGCAAGAAATGTTGCTTCATCAGTATAGCCATGCTGATTGTCTTCTTTTTCAGTCTGTATTCCTTATTCATTGTTTTCACCTCGTGTATACGCTCGTCCATGACGAGATTAACAAGGAATGGGCTGAGGTTATCCCCGTGTCTTATTCCTGTTAGTATTGGTATGTCTTTTTTTTGTTTAAAAATCCACTTTTATTCTAGTTGTGTTATTTGTGTTCAGATTTCTGATTGTATTTATGATTGACTATCATTTTTTTTCCTTCTTTTCAATATATCCAGTATATAGAGCAGTTGTACTCTGTCGATCGTCATTGTTACATCAATAAAACACACGTAAGGATGGTAATCGAATTCTTCTTCTCTTTTTTTTCTGTTTTTTTGGTTTTCATCCTCAACTTAACCTCCTCATCTGTGACTGTTATTTTATTCATCATCTCTTCCTTCGCTTCCTGTGTTTTGAACATCCCGGTTGTCAGTGTTGTCATATAGGTGTCTAAAATATGTTTCCCACTCCCGGTTGTCAGTGTTGTCATATAGGTGTCTAAAATATGTTTCCCACTCGTTCAGTTGCATTTTTTTGGACTAGATGTTTACTGCTTTGTTTCTATTTTCGACCATCTTTCATTCACTCCCCTAGGCTCCATTAAGATCGCGCTCCACGCCTGCGGCGAATTTCTTCCAGTATTCTCTTTAAATCCTTCTAATTGCCAAATTGATTTTATTTCTTGTTTCGCTGTTACTGCAATTTTCCTAATAATTTTTGTCTTCCGCCAACTTCTTCATCTACTGATTAAATCAAATTTAATTTATCAAACATTATTAATTAATTTAGAATAAATTGCCCCATATAAAAAAGATATAGCTGATAAATAAAGAATTACTGAAATATACACAAAAACAAATAGGAATTGACAATTCGGATGCCAAAAAATGAACGTCCTATTGCACTGTCAATGGTAACCACTCACTAGCCATTAGCATGTGAGTATATAAGCCCCTTTTTTCCAAATTTATAACATTAAATCGTCACTGTACACTGTAATAATAAGACTTATTGTGCTGAGCCTGTGTGATTTAGGATAGCCACTACAGTATTCTTTTTTTTTGATGTACAAGACTGTATAGGTCTTCACTGAGTAATTTATTAAGTGTATCTGGGTTTATGTTTGTTTATCCAAAAATTATTTGCTTTTTGGTATTGCAGAGCTTGTAGTTAAAGCGTCCGCTATAGAGGCGTACCTAATTCCGATGGAATTTTAAACATTATTAACTGGTTAGAAAATCAGTTGTAATTCACAGTCGATTCCTGGTTATATGCATTAGTTCTTCAGACTTTTCGTTACATGGTTGGCCAAGAAAATCATTACCATGATTTTGACTGGGAATTCTTAACCAGTTATGTCTAGTTTATGCACCCTGTGTTTGATATGCTTCAGGTTATACTTTCTTGATATGCTCAAAACAGGTTCTGGGCCGATAAGTTTTAAATTTTATTATTTGCTGGGGAATTTATCAACTTCTTGAAGGCCTTCAATCTCTCTATGTCTTGGCATCTAGAGCAGTTTTACCTTATTACCTTCCACCAGCATCTTCAGGGTTTTGAGGTACTTCCATACTAGTATTGTCTACATTTCTCGGCTAGATATTGCCCACAGTGTCATTTAACTGTCAGACACTATTTGGATCCCTGGTTGACAATCACTTCTCTATTGTTGACTACACCATATTGGAGTATGGCGTACACCTCTGCGTGAAATACAGAAGCACACTTAACTACTCCAGTGCTTTCTGGGCTTTTAACTCGTCTATGTACCAGCACTAGTCCTATCTACCATTTTCCCAATCAAATCTTGTTTGAATGCTTACCTGGAATTAATACTCTGTTAAGGCAATATCGATTTACCATGTGGTCTGTCTTCATATTTAAATATTTCACTCCACCAGATTGGCAATTGTTATGTATCTCGCCGTCCTTCTTTTAATGGTGGCTGTAGTTAACCGCAGCTTGCATGCAACTATCCTAACCTTCCTCTCTATTACAAAGTCAAGGTATGGGTGTATCACGAAAATCTTTAGTCCGCAGTTGAAATGGTATGTACTTACTCCATTATTCCAGAGCAGACAAGTTTTTGCAACTGGTCTAGTTGTAGAATCGCCTTGCTTTGTTATGTCTTATGTCAGTCACCATACCAAAGAATCATAGTTAGAGTAGATTTTGGGCCAATATTGTTTGTGCTTTGCTCACCTATAATTCCTAAACTTTTGGTCGTGTTAAATTATGTGGAATAAATGCGACACTGTTTTGAGCAATTTTTAAGTTTCAACAATATATTAAGACGTACTATTTATTGTAAAGTATTAAATTATAATAATTGTGTATTACTCCAATGTTTCTAGATTTAAATGCAGTATAAGTATGAATATTTATTTAATATACTTACCATCGAGAGCCAACCTATAAATTTCTTTTCCGTGGGATATTTGAATATAAGTATACAGTACTGTAGTTCTCCCGACTTCAACAGTAAATTGAGTTGTTCCAACGCTGAAGGTGGTCAGCGTAAATGCACAACTGCTTTTACAACTATAAAAGTAATTCGTACAAAAGCGTTAATTTTTTGAATGTTTAAAAATTACATGTGGCAAATCATAGATTATAAAATAAGTAATAAAGAATGCTATAGATAGAATAAAATTACTTTTAAATAGATGTATATGTTTATACAGGTATACTGCAGGACTCAATCCTTGGTCCTCTTCTTTTTATGATATGTACTTCATCTGTGAAGTCTTCTCTTTAACATTCCAATTGCATATAAATAAATTCTGTAATTGATTTATGCAGTGCGATTTAGAAATTATTGTTATTAAATCGGCATCCTTTCTAACGATGCTCCATGTTAAGGATATTTACGTAAAAGCGTTCACTCTTTTCATCGCTTGTAGCTCACAAATTGTTTGGAAAAAATATAGGAGTGAATGAAAAAAACATATTTTTAATGTTTTTCTAGTTATCTAAGAAATCATTTACTACAGCAATACAATTGTCATATCTTCTGGTATCTAAGAATCCGTGAAATACGGTTTTGAATGATGAACAACCAGCTAAGTCTAGAGTTGAGAGCTTAGCATCAAATGTAAGATTTTTCAACAATTTTCCAATTTGTTTTTTCAACTTTGCTTTACTCGATTTAGGATATATTCCCCTCAAATGCCAGAAATCTTGGCCATCTTTAGTAAGCGCGTTGAAAAAAGTTTTATGCATGTCCACTGCATGAGCCAAAGGCACTAACGGGAATTTATTGCTATTATGCAATATCACTGCTTTCCAACTAGTTTTAGAGGAATTTATAAAAAAAAAATGACCAATTCTGAGAATTATGCACAATACCAAGCGAACCCATTAAATCAATCACACTTGTGCAGATATACATTGAATTTTTATTTAAAAAGTGTTCTATTTCTTATTGTAAACGTGAAAACCTATGCACTTTTAACTAGTAAATTCCATTGTTGCAGCCTAGAACCTAATAGTTCTGCTTGGTATTTAGAAAGTTGCAAATCACGAATCACACTATTTATTTATTTCTATTCTATGAGGTAAGCCGACATGGCTTGAGATTAAGAAATATACACGAACAAAGGATATTTGATTCTATTAATTGAGTTAGCAGACGATTCTTGGTGGAACATTTTGTTAATAACTAATTTATCGAGTATATATAATGTAGTGATACGTTATATATTATATAAATAAAAATAAAGACACTTGAGAACTTTACACAATTTTATTAAGTCTTTGCGACATATGTTTCAGTACCATCATACCATTTTCGAGCTTAACTAACAGGTCAATTTGTGTCAAGGGTATTATATGCCGTTGTGTTTATTGCCTTTTTCTAATAAATGTCTAATATGGGTGTGTGTGTGTTTGTAAAATCTGTGTGTGTGTTCGTTACTTTCTCTTCCTTCAATTGATTTTTTAATTTTTAATATTTCTAACAAATTTAATTTTGGACCTGTTATATAAGTTTACAACTATCTATATCGGAAAAATCACAAGAAACAATTAAACAATCCTACAGGATATGGTTTCAGAAAGAATAAAATAAATGGTATACGAGAAAAGATAATATGAAAATACACCTGAAAATAATACATACCAAGCTGGCAGCTCAACTACTACCTATCGAATTCGACACAATAGACCGGGACATCAGAGAAGAGGTTTAAGAAAGAAGTTACAAGTACTACACAGCCCAGAAGAAGAAAATAGTTGAACTAAAACAGCGTAAGAAATCAAAATACTAGAATTAGGCCTTAAATACTCTCCTCAACAAGGTAATCAAAAAGAAATAGATAATTTAATAGTAGATCTAGAACTAGTATCAAATTCAAAAAGGGACGTCAACTTAGAAGTATAACAAATAGTAAAGATCATGAAAAACAACAGTCAAAAAACAGAAAATATCAATAAGACCACACTAAGTAAACTAAGATCCATCAATTCAATAAAATAGAAATTAAAGATAAATGACTTAGCACTAATAAAAGCAGACAAAGGCAATACTATTACAATAATCAAAAGAGCGGATCACATAGAAAAAATAAACAATCTGCTTGCCACATCTGATTTCAAGGTATTAAAAATAAACCCCACAAACAAATATCAATAAAATACCAACAAAATTGTTAAAGATAACGTAATGCTGAAAGATGAAAAAAATACTCGTTATTAATCCTAGAACACATGTCCTTTATGGCCAATCAAAATTACTTAAAGAAAACAACCCAATTAGACGTATAGTTTCATACATTAATGCACCCACTTACAAACTTTGTAAATATTTTAGCAAAGAACTACCACAATTAAATTAATTTTAAATCTGAGAAAGCCATTAGAAACAGTATAGAATTAGTCAAACAATTAGAAAATATTGAAATTAATAGCAGTACAAAAACAATTTCTTTTGACTTAAGAAGCTTATTCACATCAATTCCAGTAAATGAAATAAAAGAAATCTTAGAAAACCTTATTAAAAACAGCCATTTAGAAGATAATGAAAAACACACATTTTGGAAATTCTTAATTTATGTATAAAACAAAACTACTTTAAATTCAATGACAAAGTCAATACACAAATAAATGGTTTACCGATGGGGAGTCTATTAAGACCCCTTCTAGCTGAACTATTCATGGTAGATTATGAAGAAAAGCTGTTTAAAAGTAATAATAAATACATCAAACAAATAAAACATTGGGTCAGGTATGTAGATGACATTTTCTGTATATGGTCAGGTACTGAAAGACAGGCACTCGACTTCCTAACTTATCTAAACACTATTCACGAAAAGATCCAATTCACTATAGAAATAGAAACAGAAACAAAATTAAACTTTCTAGATGTAACTATCAAAAAAGACAATAAAAAGTTAAAATTCAGTATATACAGGAAACCTACATACACCGATACGATCATACCAGCTAATTCCAAACAATCTTGGCGCACAAAAACAGCAGCTCTACATAGTTTCGCTTACAGACTAATTAACATACCACTAAGTGAAGAAGATTTCAACTCAGAATTACGAATAATTGAAACCATAGCTAGAAATGATGGATTTAAAGAGAAAACAGTAGACGAGATTATCAAACATAAACAAAGTGAAAAACTCAAAATACACTTTTATCCTAAAATAATCGAAAAAGACAACACGAAATGGCATATTATACAATACATTCCAAATATTAATAATAAAATTAACAGAATATTTAAGAAAATAGGAATCAAAACAGTCAACATAAATAAAAAAAAAATTAGGTGCTATGTTAGTCAATAATAAGGAAAGAACTAAGCTTACCGACAAATCAGGTGTATACAAAATTAGTTGCACGGACTATAAAGCTATCTATATCGGACAAAGTGACAGAAAGATCGAAGCTAGATTAAAAGAACATAAAAGATCAATATTGCATAATATTAGAAATACAGGCCTTGCCGAACATTGTATAGGTAATCCCCATTTGCCCGATATAGATAGTTGTAAACTTATGCATAATGTAAACAAAGGACCAAAATTAAATTTGTTAGAAATATTAGAAATTAAAAAATCAATTCAAAGAAAAGAGAAAGTAACGAACACACACAGAGATTTTACAAACACACACACACACCCATAATAGACACTTATGTACAAAGAGGCAATAAATACAACGGCATATATAACACCCTACATACAAATTGACCTGTTAGTTCAGCTCGAGAGTGGTATTAAAAATACCGAAACATATGTTGCAAAGACTAAATAAAAATTGTGGAAAGGGTTCAAAAGTTTTATTTTTATTTTTATTTAAAATAGTATAGTTATTCATTTCAGCATTATTTTTTTGTGAAACAAAAATTGGAGAATATATGAACATATGATTTTATTAGTTTGAAGTAGCTTAAAAACCTTACGTGATAGAATATTTCTAAAGATTAATTCAGATTACACACGAAAAAGTACTTAAGAAAATCTTTATTTCAAATCATATGCAAAATGTCTGTTGAGTTGCGTAATCTTTCTAAAACTGAGTTCTAAAAAGTCATTCTTATCAACAGATTTGTCGCTAAAGCTATAACAGATATAAAAAACCAATACTACATACCTAATACCGTGATCATCGAACGTTTTCAGATGGTAGTCCCCCCATATCATACACGAAGATGTGTTCTAAATCAAGAAATAATACTTAATAATTACTTAAACAAAATTTTTATTTCAACAGCCTTTCGGCAAATTGACTTTTTTAAGTAAAAATTCCAAATCGACATAACTTTCGGTAAAAATATCAAAAATTATATTGAATTATAATTGATTACAAACTGAATTTATTTGACAGAATTTTAGATAGAGGTTGTGTAATTTTGAACAATTTAATGATATTTTAATATGCATGTTTTTCTTAGGAACAAGAATATCCACTATTCACTTGTGACTAATTAAAGTCCAACCTTAGTAAAATTCCAAATATCAGATCTGAATGATTAAATATGGGATTTGGATTTAACTAAAAAAAAAAACACACAAATTTTGGGATTTCGATTAAAAGAATAGCATCTTTTACATTTCACTACAAGTAACTCTGTATTGAAGAATCGAATGGCAATCATTTATCGATTCGTCGAATAGCCGAGTAGCTCAGCATCATTACCAAATAAAAGTAGGGCAGCCACGGAATTTAATATAAAATTTAAACCGTTAGAGGATTCTAGTATACTGATTCCACCCCCTCTACACATTAAATTATAATTGATTTAACAGTTTGTCAAAGCAATAGAAAAAGAAACCCAATACTTAAGGGATAAGTTTCCAAAGGTGGCTGATACGAAAGTTGGCGAATGTATATTTGTTGGTTCACAAGTTAGGAAGCCGTTCAAGGATAAAAATTTTGAACGTACCATGAATGATTTAACTCTTTGAGGGGCAGACTTTAAAAAATAAAATAACCTCAAGTGGGCATAATATTTGTTATACATTTTTAGTCGGTTTTCCTTGGATTATGTGTAGACTGTTATGTAATTTACAAGAAACGAAAGCCAATTTTCTGTAAATTTATAAAAATTTTTGAAAAAAAAGTTGGTTTACAAAATGTATCATTGCACACTTAAGACAATTTATGAACTATGAAACTTTTCAAAACAATTTCTAGTTTTACTTAAACAAAGTGGTACCTACTTTACATATGCAACACTCCCAATTTGAACGAATGACGTTTTTTTTTGAACTGCAATTTATGCAGTGTTTTCTACTTCTTCGAATGGGCGTGTGTTCGGCATTTTGCAACCTTGTTGTTTTTGATACAAAAGGTTTATGTTTTTTTATAAGGACAGTATGATTTATATTTGCACCTGATGATTTTCTTTTCTTGATTTGTACAGTTATCAAGCTGTCCACGATAGAGAGTCTAAAATTTTTCATGGTTACTTTAGGTAGATTTAATTGTTTACGTAAAACGAATGCATTTACAACGCACGCATCAATAAAATAAAAAAATATTCGATGCCACCACTTAGAACTTTTTCGATTTATTTTGTACGTACGTTTTGCTTTGATCGAATTTATCGACAAAATTCATGTTTACATTGTAATCGACTAGCATTCTAGGACAAGGAATCATTTCGGCAGTTCCACCTTTTTTCCTCCTCTTTACCTCCAGAACCTCTTCATGATGGTGATAATTAGATAATAAATGTACACTTTGTTTATCCTTCCATTTAACAGCTACCAATTACCCTTATTACTAACGCTGAAGTCAAAATCCCCTCTTTTCAAGCCTTTGTCTGGAGTAAATGTGGGCATAAATTGTCTAGTAATATTTACAGTTCCACATGCATAGAGATGTTTCTGCTGAAGCTCTTCCATTAACTTCGGTGAGGTAAAAAAGTTGTCGAAATAAACGTAATGACCCTTATTTGTTAAGCCCTCACACAATTCGAGTACGACACGACGTCCCAGACCTGCTTCAACAACATCTCCCTTTTTTCCAGTATAGATATCAAACTTTAAGCAATATCCGCTTTTATCTGCTTACATCCATAACTTGTAACCTTTTTTTATTGGTTTCTTCGGCATATATTGCTTTAACGACGATCTTCCTTTGAATTTTATCATGGATTAATCTATAGCAACATCTCGAGAAGGTAGGAAACACTCGAGAAATCTGGTCTGCAATTGTATTATCAAGGGTCGTATTTTGTACAATTTGTCATACATTGGGTCTGTACTAGGTGGCATATACAAATTGTTGTTCAAATGAATGTTGGATAAAAGCCAGCTGAAACGTTTGACAGGCATTAGGGAAGAAATAAAGTTATCATGTAGATGTTTATCCGTAGACGAGTAATCTCTAGGTAGTCTTTTGATTTCCATCAATAAATTTATCCCTATAAAAGTTCTTATTTCTTTCTTGTCAGTAGGCTGAAAATTTGCGCTATCATAGAAGTCAAAACAACAAAAGCTTCTACTACCCCTATCGATAAACCTTCATGCTCTAAAACGTCATGCGAAGACAATGCACCTGGCCGAATTCAAGCTGTTGACCAAGATCAAGATGAAGATGACCAAGACCAAGATGAAGACGTAGATTCAACCCAGAAGCTTGTTTCACCGTTCGAAATATCTCCAGTCCCAAACACAATCCGCAAAAAAACCAACAGAGGATGCAAGACAATTGGATCTACTGTGATTACCTCGTCACTTTACAAAGCCGAACTAAATGAGTCAATAAAAAAAAACTGAAAAGGAGGCAAAAGCGCGTGGCGTTAAAAGAAACTTGTCTTCAGGAAAATCCTTGAAACAACCAAAAAAACTCAAAAACAGGAGAAGTCAAAGTACAAAATGAAACGTCAAAAGAATGCAGTTTCTGCTGATGAATCTGAGGATTCAAGCGAAGATGTAAAACTTGACGATTCAGACAACGATTTGGAAGATATTCCGGGACAACTGAAACCGAATGAGGACGATGATCATTGCATGTTTTGCGATAGTGCGTTTTCTGCTGATAAGAAAGGAGAACTATGGGTCCAATGTTTTATGTGCTTAATGTGGGCTCATAATGAGTGTGGAGGCGCCGAAAAAGACGAATATATTTGTGACTGGTGCAAATAATATGTAGATATATAAGGTATTCCATATTTCCCCCACCTTTTCTAAGGTGGGAATTTTGTAGTTTTTTTTTCTAACTTGTTTTTTGAAAAACTGTTTAAGATAATTACACATTTGCTTTTACATTTTGGGGTCTAATTGTCTAAAGTGCCTTTTCCTTAAATTTGGCTTAATTCT
This sequence comes from Amphimallon solstitiale, assembly GCA_963170755.1. NCBI lineage: Eukaryota > Metazoa > Arthropoda > Insecta > Coleoptera > Scarabaeidae > Amphimallon > Amphimallon solstitiale. The sequence continues at coordinate 130,121,394 of OY720680.1, forward strand.
ATTCACTAACAAAAAATTTTTTATATACCAAACAAAATGGTATTCTATATTTGCACCTTCTCCTCTATCATTGATAAGCATACAAATTCGTTTGAAACACAATTGAATCCCAAAAATCTTCTGTAAAATATTGATTAAATAATTCGCCAGGAGACAGATCGTCCAAATCAATTATACACCTGAGTCTCCTATGAAAGGAATGTGTACCTGTGAGGGAACTTTTGCCTTGCTCCAAGTGATATCTGGTACTGGCTTTTGTCGCTTGTTTTTGGAAATTTTACCTTTTTATTTGAGAATTGGTTTTCCGAAAATAGCTTAGCGGTATATCCATTTCGCTGTCACTGTCCATTTGTTCTCCTATTTCTTCTTCGATATTTTCAACAATTTCTCCTCCATTATCTTCATTTTCTTGGTTTTCTTGCTCCTGCTCTGAGTGATCTGATTCTTCAACTTGTACTTCACATTCATTATCTGCCTCGTTTTCAGAATCATCACTTACAATCGACTCTGCATCAGACGGAATGGTTTCATACTCCACATCATCATTAGCATATAAAGCTTCATACAGTTCTTCTTCAGTAATGTCTACCAATTTCAGCGAAAATTCTTCTACTTTCCGAGACATTTTCTAATATCCGTTAAAAAAAACACATACTCAATTACGATTGTGCGCGGTGGTACAATTTGAAAACACTTGTAAAATTGGAAAAAAGCACTATCAATATTGATTGCCTTATTATATAATACTAACTAGAAGTTGCCTACAAAATAAACAATCAAAATCACTTACCGGTAACAGACAGGTTTGCGAAATAACAACAAATGTTGTTGGGCAATTCACTGCTTTCAAAAACTAACCTCAAAATTAGATGGCATGAATTCAAACTATAACTGACAACAAATTATCCAAAACTAACACTGCGCGACGTCTCATAGGAAAGAGCGCAATCTCAACTTTTGGAGGGGATAGTGGTACACGTTGAAAACCACTGCAAACCAACGCAAATAAATTTTAAGAAGGTGGTTTAATTTTTATACCACCACACACCTTGGCCAAAATTTTTAGTGGTATATTTTTTACGCTTCGCCCCTCAAAGAGTTAAAGCTGGCAACATGGACTTCTTTAAAACATGATCGCAAATATTTTCTGGTAAATCAAAATAGTGAAAACTACCAAGATATCGTTGCTAATTTGCTAAAAAGCTATAAAAACTTAGGGTGCCGAATGTCGCTCAAAGTTAATTTTTGCGTTCAGGTTTGGATTTCTTTCCTGCTAATTTAGGAAAGACGAGTGATGAACAGGGGGAAAGGTTCCGCCAAGAGATTGCAGAAATGAAGAAATGATATCAAGGTAGGTGGGATCCCATCATAATGGGAGATTTTCGCTGGTTTCTAATTAGAGAGGCAACTGGCAACATAAAATGAAGAAATAACGCTATTTATGTAAAACTTTGATTTATCAGCAATTTTCGTAAGTAAGTGGTTTTGTTTTCTTGATACTAATTAAACATTCAAGTATTTGTTATGTCAAGCTTATCTATTTCTTTTTATAACTTCTGTATACCAAATTTTCTAAATACAATATTATTGTTTATCTACTAGCGGAGTAAGATTATAACTCTACAACTAGACGTGGTGTACATACTTAGTTTTAGGATATGCCTGTAAGGATTATACATCCATTTTTACAACAGTCATTAGAAAAAAACAACGCTCACTTAACAAATAGATTCAATAAAAAGTTTGCCCAATTCATACTTACTGTCTGTTGCTTTATATTGTATTCTACAAAACAAAAAAGAATCAGTCCTGTTATTGTTTTAGATTCTATTATAATTATACTTACGATTATTACTGCAAAACTGTCCATTAGTATATTGGATCAATAAAATATTGAAAATTAAGATAACATGTTTCAACATGTTAAAACTTAAGTGGTTGTTTTATAAAGCGGTTTCAAATTTCGACAAACTCTAAGCACCGCTCTCAAGAATCAGTAAAATTCTAGGAGAATATCACGATTCCTTTTCTTAAATACTCAGGTTCAGATAAGATTTTTCCATGTACGTGCCTTCGATGTTTCATTCTCATGCATACATTCTATAATCAGCAGAAGTTTGTAACAAGTCATTAAGAAAAATTTCTTTATAATTTAACATTATCGCTAAACTTTGTGAAAGAAATCTATAAACGTGCTGAAATAAATTTTCTTTCTATCAGTCCTTGTTCTTGATAAGAATTATGTAATTATGGCATATACAATGCGAATGTAAAGTAAGGAATAAAATTCGTTAAATTTTATCCCTACTCTTTGGCAATTTTCCTTGCACAGGTCGATTTTTGTTTTTAAATTCCCACCTTTTGGCATAAATTACACCTTTCTATCCTAACCTGGGACGGTGCAATAAGGGGCAACTTCAAAAGTTTAAATTGCTGCGGGGCTCAAATGTTACATTTTCGGAAAGATGGTTTTATCCTTTATCTAGCATTGTTTTTTTTTTAAATCGGTTTAACCTTGGCATTAAGGCCGCCTCGTGTAATCCACTTCGAATTATTTCTATAAGTATTTACCACAACAGCCAGAAACGATATATCAAAAAAAAAGTCCAAATTACAGTATACTAAAAACTTTTGAAATAATTATCCGATAGAGATAAAAAAAAATTGGTATTGAACGTGCTCGCTGGGACAAATAAAACATTAACTGGTATATACTGATACAGCTGATTATTTCAATAACTACTTCGTGCAGTGAAGGTAACCCTACCGATTTTTTGGTAGCTCTACCGAATTTAGGTATAATCTACCGATCTACCGAAGTGCTATGGAATTCTACCGAAATATTTCAATTCTTAAATGGTTAATCTACACAACAAATAAATAAATTAGAATAACCAATCTGACGGATGTTAGCTACCTATAAACAGATAGCCAGTTACTTTGGGTGTTACTATTTTTACTAATATTAGTATTTTTATAAAATATAGCAATGTATATAAAATACAAAAGTTGAAGGTAGTTGCGTAAATTTGGAACACCCTGTATAATTGTAAATAAAATTAGAAAATACACAGTTGCATACTACATACGTACGTACGGTCCCATTGCTACAGCGTTATCAGTTTTCATACTAAGCTCCGCCGACACACTATTGCACCACCCGGTATATTTTGACGATTTTACCGTAAATGTTTTTTTTACGATAATTATAAATTAAAATTTGCATTTGAATTATATTTTATACTTTTTTCTTATATTTGTACATATACAGGGTGTCCCAGAAATAAAAAGACGGAGTAGCAGAAATCGGCAGCTAGATTGTGTAAAAACGTACCCTCAAAATATCAAGTCTGCATTCGTGCGCAGACGGCAGAAAAAAAATAATAAAGAATTCAATTGGCCTTACGCCGACCCTGGACTAAATATCCACCTGCTTCACTTTCACAATCGGTCCTTTTCAGGACCACCATATTACTTGTGTTAAAAAAAAGGAGGAGGAATAGATACTTCGTAATAAATATCAAACCCTTAATTACTTTAATTTTACACCTGCTAGAAAAAAATAATTACATTCTTGATATTTACTACAATTTATTGAATATTCTAAAAGAATAATAATCAGCTGTTTCTGACTACAAAGACATTAAAGAGCAACAACCTTCCTATTTTAAAAATAAAAACAATCTTTTATTGTCTGCAATAAAGTGCGTCGCCCATCTGGGTCAACAACCGACTACATAGCTACGTTATTTAGACGCATCGGACAAAAAAATGTTTTATATGAATGAGTACGATTTAACGTTTTTTCCCCAGTTTTATACAAATAAAAGCGTATTTTTCTATGAATGCCTGTTCGTTTCTATTTCCAAATGAGCATTCTTCCGTGTATTTATAAACATACATTCTGTGCCAGGTCCGTAACGTAATTTTTTTATCTAAAAAACAACATAGAAAATTAAATTTTAATTTTTTGTTATTGCGGTATATTTGGGCCTCTTTCTGTTCGGACTTTACATACCTGCTACTCCGTCTTTTTATTTCTGGGACACCCTATATAATATCTAGGTATACGTTGACATTTTTGTTGTAAATGTTTTCTTTTTACAATAATTAATAATTTGGATTTCATCTGACATGTTTGCTTATGTTTATGATTCATGTATAATTTAGCAGTTATTATATTTTATCTCTTGTCTTATAATTATACATTTATATTATCTTGGTATGTTTTTGACGTTTTCGTTGTAAATGCTTTTTTTTACAATAATTAATAAATCTGAATATGAATGTAAATTTGAATTTAAACACCTTTCAATCGGCATTTGAACTATGTTATACTACATTCGAAGATGAGATCGACTTTGCAATGCGCAAGATTTTTAAATAATTCCTTTTCTTGTGGAGTACATGCTTTACTCACAGTTTTGTATTGGCAAATCGATTAGTTTGTGAAAGTTTATATAAATAAATATATATGAACGGATAGTTAACTTGAAATGAAAGCAAATTGAACTTATCTGCTACTTTAAAATTCATTGTTAACATAATATACGGACGTAAAATCTGCACAAAAGCAATGACATTGCATATCTAAAGGCAACCGTTGACTAGTATTTTTGACATATATTATAGGAAAGGTGTTAATAAAATTATAAAAAAATAAAACAAAATTTGCTTGAAAATATTTATTGTAAAACTATATTATACAGTTTTCGAATCTAAAAGTTACACATGCAATTGAATAATGCAAGTAGTGAAATCATTCAGTATTTGTAAATACAAGAACAGCATTGACGAATTATTACTTAATTACTACATCTTTAAGATGTATAAAGAAAAATATTTATTACAAGTGTAGACTTTCTTCCAGAACCTCCATGTTCAAAATTACTCCTTACTGAGCGTCTGGGAATTTCGATTTTTTAAAGCAAGTTGTACCAGCTAAATAAAATCCATACGGACAAGTGCAATTACACTCAGCAGTGACCGCTAATGTCGTGGTTTCCCAACCTTGAGTATCTAAAAAGAAATGTTGTAATTAGTACCATGAGATAAAGTAAGTTTCTTTTAGTAGAGAGTAAAATGTTATTTTATAACAGAATACGAGGATATTTTGACGAGAGAAGTGGTTTCAGAAGGTGGCAATACCTTCACTATAATAAATACGCGGGGCAATCAAATATAAACGTGAATTTTGCTACCACACAGTTCAAGCTTCCAGCAGCAGTGAATTAAATACAAAGGAGAATGATAATATAATTAACGACAACGAGTTAAACAATAATACTCATACAATATAAAACACCTCCTTTTAGTAGATACTGTTTGTTAATGATGCTATAGTTAGGGTCTGTCTTACGGAAAACGCACTACGCTATAACCCTGTTATTAATAATCCGATTTCAGTAATTCAAAAACCACATAAGACGGGTGTATAAATACTACAAAATATTGTAATTTTTGACAAGCGGTAGTCAATTTTTTTTTAAAATAGCAACATTTTATTTTTTTTTACAGTTTGGTAGAGATATTTTCTTCTGAATACAATGGTGTGATTCAATATGATTTTTTAAATATTCTTGGGAAATAATTTTGTTTTTTAAAAAAAGGTTAAGAGTGCCGGGGAATACAAAACAGTGGAAAATTTTATTAACGTCAAAAATAAAACATCGTAACAAATCATGATTATTATAAATATTACTCAAAATGCCTCCCAACTTGCTGAATACAAAGCCGACACCTTCTAGTTACCCCATATGTAGCATTCAAGATTAAAATAGTATATTAAGATACAAGTTTCATAAGACACGATTTTTGCGCACGCGTTCATGTTTAGAAAACGGCCCGTTAGGCAAGTTTTCTAAAGAACAAGTGCGCAAAAATGTCTTATGAAACGTGTATTTTATACTATTTTTTCTATTTCGATTATTAAAAGTTGAAAAAAGATTAAAATGGGAGACATGTTTTGTTCGAACATTTTAAAAATTTTGTTTTTTTGAAGTTGGTTACTCTGATTTTTAAATAAAAACAATTTAAATATTTGAATATCGGCGGAGTTATATGTCGTTTTGTTTAAAATTTAGTCTGATTTATGCAATAAATTATTTCAAATTATCAACAAAATGGAAGAAATAAATAAAATAGCAGAAGACAATTTAGAAAATCTTTTCCCAACAAAGTCTCGACATATTTATGAAAAGCAATACCAGCTCTTTTTAAGTTGGTGTAAAAAAAAAATAATATTGTGAATATTACGGAAAATGTAGTAATTGTTTATTTTGACAAAGAAAGAAAGACAAAAACGGCATCGTCCTTGTGGTCTACATATTCAATGTTACATTGTTGTTTAAATATATATAAAAGTATAGATATCTCAAAATTTTCTAGGCTTCTTGCATTTTTAAAAGGAATATCTGAAGGCTACGTGCCTAAGAAATCTAAGATTTTAGAATTAAATCATATTAACCAGTTTATAATAGAAGCTGATGATAAAACATATTTAGCGATGAAAGTAAGTAATAAGAACATCATTGTAGTTGTATTTTACTAATTTTCTGTATTATTTTGGTATAATAGTCATATTAATATTCTGTTTGATTATCCTTATAATGGGCTATAATGGAGCTTATCGTCGTGAAGGAATAACGAAAATGATTTTAGATGATATACAGTTTAAAAATGATGTCATAATGGTTGCAGTGCCAAAAACTAAAACTTATGTTTCAAGACAGTTTATTATAACACAAAGATTATGGTTCAATTAAAATTAAATGAAAACACCTCGTTTCACAAAAATTATGTTTTATTAAACACTAGATGTACGAGGTGTTTTCATTTAATTTTAATTGAATTATTTAATATTCACAAGTGCTCAACACTAACTTTCGTAGTTTTTCAAACAAAGATTATGGATTGAATTGGTTAAAAAATATTATTCACTTCGTCCCAGCCATGTTACACATAAACACTTCGTCCTGCAATATAGAAATGGACCTTTCTTGAACAGTCCAATTGGTATTAATACCATAGGAAGAGTACCAAAAAATATTGCTACTTACTTAAATTTACCTAATCCTGAGCTCTTCACTGGACATTGCTTTAGACGTTCCAGTGTGACACACTTGGCTAATAGTGGAGGTGACTTAATAACAATTATGCGCCATGGAGGATGGAAATCCTCAGCAGTGGCCGAAGGTTACGTTGATAATTCCACAAAGAAAAAAGTTGAGGTCACTCAAATACTGTTTAGTGTACCTAATACATCCACTAACGTCATTCACAATCCATCGACTTCTGATACAATTGACAGTAATGTGTCATGTTATGAATCAACAGGAATTTACACAAAAGATAGTGTGTCCCCAAAATCTGCCTGGTATCTCTATTAATGCACACGAATCTTCTAGTGTTACAGTAAACGTTTATAACAGTTGTACTGTTCAACATGGGAAGTAAATTTCAATAGAAGCATCAGAAAACTTATCATCCCACTTATATTGTTAATTAGCGTAAATAAAATGTTCGTAACTGTGTTTTTTATTCTCTGTACAACTTCTTACACATGTTTGTTAGATTAGAGGCTTATATTTTGACATTTAAGTATGATTTGGTTCCATTTTTTTTTTGTTACCAACTTCAAAAAAATAAAATTAGCGTGCGATAAAGTAATACTTTATGCAACCAAAACGGGTGTCGTAAAGTGAACTTTGTAGCACCGGAATAGAAAAAAGGAGGTACGGCTTAAATGTTTGTTTTTTAAAGATTTTATGAACAGTTTCCTTTGACGTGCCAATGTTATGTGCGATTTCCCGAGTTGTGGTTCTTGGATTTTCTTGTATACTGAGAATGGCATCTATTTCAACATTTTCACAAAATTTGCGTCCATCTTGCGTTGGTTTGTTAAAAGCTCGGTAATTTCTTAAATTTTTTTCAGTTCTTCTAAATTTCTGACGGTCAGGAATTTCTCTATCGGGAAAGGGAGTTGCGTAAATACGTACTGCTTGAAAAGAATTTTTATGTCACCCGAAAAACACTTGCACCATATCAGTTAATTGATTGTTATCCGTAATAAAATAACAATATGATCACAAAATAATAATAAAAATGCAAGAAATAATACAACCAACAATAAATAGAAACAAGCTGACAATTCATAAATTGTTTTGTGCGCTATGATTGGATTAGAAAAAACAAAATTTTCTAACAGAAACATTTTACAAAATGAAGTTCACTCACACCATTGTATTCAGAAAAAAATATCTCTACCAAACTGTAAAAAAAATAAGGTGTAGTTATCTAAATAAATGTTTTCTATTGCTTGCAAAAAATTGCATTAAAGAAATATATAAATTATACTATTTTGTAGTATTTACTCATAATTAAAAAATTAAGTAAAAAATTACAATTTTATTACTTAATGTTTTAATATTTTTAGAAAAAGTATGGTATTAAACTCGTGATAAATGGTCATTCTACTCAAATGAGTTACTCCAATCGCCTACAGCTGCTACGACAATTTCATCCTCAATGGCCAAAATTCTCGATCGTATAATAATATACTATTATTGTAAGTACATTTACTGTATATATACTTACATCTACTGGTTGTTAATTCTGGGCCACCTGTAACGAAAATTATTTTTATTATGGATGACAAAAAATAACATAGAAAATATTAAAATCAAAATTATTATAAAACACTTTGATGTTTCCATGTCATGTACGAGCCCTAACAACATAATATTCGGACTACACCAATTTTATTACTCCTAGTTCATATTTTTTGTAAATATTGTGAAATGTCAATTATTCATTTTTATTCCTGATTTGGTAAATACGCAATTTCAAGTCATTTCTCACAAGAAATAACTGTTCTCTTTTAAAAAGTATGATTTTTAAAATGAAAAAATGAAAATACTATTGAACCTCTCAAGCTTACTATTCAGTCCAATCTCTTATGGGATATTTACAGTATTCGGTTTTTATAAGGTATAATTAAAAAGTACCGATATATGAGTATTATACGATTTTACTGTAGGCAAAAGAAAAACCGCTGTTAACAAAAGCCCTAATGAATAATCGTCTAATCGGGGCACTAAATTGCACTAGACATTAGATGACTGGTCCAAAGTCATTTTAGCGACAAGTTCAAGTTCGACGTTTCTGTAGGTGACAATAGGAAACGTGTTATTCGGAATAAAACTGAAGCTTGTAAAGCGAAGGGTGTTATGATTTGGGGATGTATGTCTGGAAAGAGTGTAGGAAAGAGATAATAGATGACGGGGTCTCTCAAAAAAATTGCTTGTATTTGGTAAATAAAAATTGTTTTAAGAATGTTTAGCGTCTACCTGTCACCTATGAATATAATAAGAAGGCATTGATGATTTTCCAAATTTTCACAAAATTTTTTCAGGATCAGGATAAAGAATTGACAAAATCAACGAAAAAAATTGTTCTTTTACTTCTATAGAGTTATTTTTTTTACCTCTAAAAAGAAACTTTTGCTTCAGCCTTTGAATCACATGAGAAAATCAGTCCTTTAAAATATATTTTCGTAAATTTCTAGTTATGAATAATGATCGAAATTGTTAAAGAAAATTGCCAAATGAACATTAATCTCGCAGACGTATAAATATCGCGATAAAGGGTACTTGCTGTAACAATTAAGAATTGTTTTAAGCATGCCAGTTTTATATCACAAAACAGGGTAGATCCTCAGGAGATCGAATTGTTTGATGAGGAAGCTGATTCCCTTTGACAGAATAGCTACAGAACATTCAAACTATGGAAAACCTGTTTTCTCAAGAAGAATTTTAACTTAGTGTAAATGATAATTATACAAAAAGTAATTTAATTGAAATTATGTATTTAATATATCAGCAGTCAACATTTGATTGAGGTTGTGTAATTTATTTATAGATATAGCTGTCAGTTCTTGGTGAAACATAATTTATATATACTGTAACGTAGATAAAATTAAAAAACACTTGATTTAGTTTCACTTAATTTATTAGGATATTTCCAACAATTGTTTCGGTATCTTCTACCACTATCAAAGAATTTACTCAACTAAATTTGTGTCTATTTTTTAAACTTATATACTTGACGGTGTGTTTACTACCTACTTTCACCATTTTATTACTGTGTCTATTATCGGTGTGTTTATGTATTCTGTCTGTGTATTTAATATATTACAAATAGAATAATAGCAATGAATAACGAATACAATCCAAAAATAATAGATGAAATAATAAAACATAAACATACAAGAACCTTAAAAAAATATTTTTACTCCACCATTAAAGAAACTAATACAAAAAAATGAGATGTGGCCACCACACGACTTTCTTATACGTATGAGCGTTTCAAACTATAGAGTTTTAAATTTTTTTATATACAAATTATTTAAAATCCTATTATAAGTACTTCGATTCTCTTAATAAATCTCTATAAAATGCATACTTTGCGAGATATTCGAAAGAAAGTGCTACTCGTTAAGAGTAAAAGCGTTGATTCAAGGAATACATAAAGATGCGCAACTACATAGCACTGAACGTAGCCAAAACTGGGTCCGAGATCTATAGCGATGCATCAGTCGTTTGGGTCCGAGATTCGAAACAGCCCCAGACAGCGATGATGTTTCTCGGTAAGGGGTTTGCTGCGGGACGACTTAACGGAAAGACACGCAATTTTACTATAGCGTTGCGCATCTTTATATATTCCTTCAATCAACGGTAAAAGTATTACTTCCGGTCCGAATTTTGAAATTTCATTTACACAAAAAATAATACAAAACCAACTCTAAATACCTTTGCACTCTTGACAAATATTTATAGAATGCATAATTTACGACATATTGGAAAAAAATCGTTATTCGATAAGAGTAAAAGTGTTCCGAAGCAGTCAGAATTTTGACATTTTTTTTAAACAAAGGATATTGAAAATTAAATTTTAAATACTTTTATATTCGTAGCGTACCTCGTCTAAAAAGCACGACTTGCGAAATATTTGCAAATAACTGATTTTTGATAAGAGTAAGTCCAGTATCAATTTCGAAAAACTTTCATAATAAAATTCTTCTCAAATTCAATTTTGAGTACATATGAATTCTTGATAAATTTGTTTAAAGTTAGTAGTTGACAAAATATTGGCAAAACTCGATTTCTTCACTGAAGTAAACTACTACTTCCGGTCTGCCGATTTTACTAAAATTTAATCAGATCTCAAAATGGAGATTGTATTGTATTGTGTAAATTAAGAGTAAAGATTGTGATGCTATCTATATCGGACAAAATGGAAGAAACATGAAAACAAGATTAAAAGAACACAAAAAAGCAATAATCCACAGAACGAAAAACACGAGATACTCAGAACATTGCATTGAGAAACTCCACATTCCCGTTATAGATAGTTGTAAATTACTCCATAATGTTAATAAAAGCAAAAAACTCAATTATTTAGAAATGTTAGAAATTAAAAAAGCTATACACAAACAATTATACATAACCAATACACAGACAAAATACATAAACACACCGATAATTGACACAGTAATAAAATGGTCAAAATAGGTAGTAAACACACCCTCAAGTATATAAGTTTTAAAAATAGACACAAATTTAGTTGAGTAAATTCTTTGTGAATGGTAGAACATACCGAAACAATTGTTAGAAATATTCTAATAAATTAAGTGAAACTAAATCAAGTGTTTTTTTTAATTTTATCTACGTTAAAGTGTATATTAGTTCTTGTTGTTTCGTTTTTATGCATTAAATAGAATGAGCCTATAGTTACAATACTACAATCGTGGAATATTTCTGTATTTTGTACAAATAATATGAAATTATGTTTTTGTATTAGTTGTAATGTGAACAATAAAATTATATTAGTTGACTTAGGAAACTATATATATATACCTGAAACGTATGGTGTCGTTTTCTCTGTTGTTGTTTCCCTAGAGCCTCCTATAAAAAAAAAAGAAATTTTTAGAAATAGTATGCAATATATCTATAAACAAAGATTATCGATCCTGTTATCGTTCATTTTCAAACTTCATTACACCGGGGTATATATTTAAGCTCACCTTACCATCGGCAAACGGTCATCGTACATAATTGTAACAAACATCTTAAGCATGAGTTCAACAAAAACATTTTCAAATTTTTAAAGTGACTGCAAGGAGTTTAATTATCAAGGAGGGTTATAGCATATTTCATACCGAGGTGGAAAGTGTTTCAATACTATCGAGAGATTAGTAAAAATTCTATCATATCGAGTTGTCAGATTTGCGATGTTCTAGCGTAAATGACAAATAATAAACGTAATTCTGTTCGGTGAATAGATTATAAAAGAAATGTTGAGTAGTAAAGTCTTCAAGGACTGCACTCCACTGGAAGTGAGGGAAACACTCCTCCCGTAGCAATCCAAATATCTTAGTTAGAAGGGAGAAGTACAAGAAATCACTATGGAGATTGTATTGTATTGTGTAAATTAAGAGTAAAGATTGTGATGCTATCTATATCGGACAAAGTGTAAGAAACATAAAAACAAGATTAAAGGAACACAAAAAAGCAATAATCCAAGGAACGAAAAACACGAGATACTCAGAACATTGTATTGAGAAACTCCACATTCCCGTTATAGATAGTTGTAAATTACTCCGTAATGTTAATAAAAGCAAAAAACTTAATTATTTAGAAACATTAGAAATTAAAAAAGCTACACACAAACAATTACACATAACCAATACACAGACAGAATACATAAACACACCGATAATTGACACAGTAATAAAATGGTCAAAGTAGGTAGTAAACACACCCTCAAGTATATAAGTTTAAAAAATAGACACAAATTTAGTTGAGTAAATTCTTTGTGAATGGTGGAACATATCGAAACAATTGTTAGAAATATTCTAATAAATTAAGTGAAACTAAATCAAGTGTTTTTTTTTTTAATTTTATCTACGTTAAAGTGTATATAAGTTCTTGTTGTTTCGTTTTTATGCATTAAATAGAATGAGCCTATAGTTACAATACTACAATCGTGGAATATTTCTGTATTTTGTACAAATAATATGAAATTATGTTTTAGTATTAGTTGTAATGTGAACAATAAAATTATTTTAGTTGACTTAGGAAACTATATATATATACCTGAAACGTATGGTGTCGTTTTCTCTGTTGTTGTTTCCCTAGAGCCTTCTATAAAAAAAATAATTTTTTTTTTTAGAAATAGTATGCAATATATCTATAAACAAAGATTATCGATCCTATTATCGCTAATTTTCAAACTTCATTATACCGGGTATATGTTTAAGCTTAAGCGCCGACCTTACCTCGGCAATCTTGATAATAAAAATAAATATGAGTTCAACAAAAACATTTTCAAGTTTTTAAAATGACTGCAAGGAGTGTAATTATCAAGGAGGGTTACAGCATATTACATACCGAGGTGGAAAGTGTTTCAATACTGTCCAAAGATTAGGAAAAGTTTAGACATATCGAGTTGTCAGATTTGCGATGTTCTAGCGTAAATGACAAATAATAAACGTAATTTTGTTCGGTGAATGGATTATAAAAGAAATGTTGAGTAGTAAAGTCTTCAAGGACTGCACACCACTGGCACTTAGGGAAACTCTCCTCCCGTAGCAATCCAGATATCTTAGTTAGAATGGAGAAGTACAAGAAATCACTATTTCACAAGATCAGCAATAACAGGGCTGCCTATCTATATAGATTCAAGCTTCCAATAATTCGAATGTAACAACTAATTTTAATAAAGAAGTTTTTGTCGTCTTATTAATTCAAATGTGGTTGGAGGCCTTTTTAATGTACAGGGTTGTTATAAAGTAAGGGATATACTTTAACTTATTATAACTTTTTAACAAATTAAGTTAATATCAAAAACTAAACGAAATTTAATTGTTTAAATAATGGGATTTTGTATGCCCAAACCCAGTTACCGCAAATGTTCAATATGTCCTCCATTTTGATCTTGTAAAATCAGCAACCGTTCCTCTAAATTGTACACTGCATTTCTTAACATTTCTGGTTGAATTGCACCAATTTGCTCCGTAATATTGTCTTTTAATTCTTGTAGCGTTGTTGGTCTTCTTCTAAACACTAAATTTTTTAAATGACCCCACAGCCAGTAGTCCGCTGGGTTAAGATCAGGTGATCTTGGTGGCCATGAATTTGCAAAATGTCTCCTTAAAACGCGATCTTGAAAAACGTTAGTTAAAAATTCTTTAGCTGGTCGGAAAATGTGCGGAGGTGCTCCATCCTGCATAAAAATCATGTTTTCAATTCTGTGGTGCTCGTGTTGCAGCTGTGGAATAACATAATCTCTTAACATTTGCAAGTATCGTTCACCGTTAACAGTTACAGATACGGCTTCTCCATTCTGTAGCTCTTCGAAGAAATACGGACCAATGATAAAATCAGCTGTAAAACCGCACCAAACGGTGACTTTCTTGTCATGAAGACCTTCTTGAACAATTACTTGTGGATCTTCTGCAGACCAGATTCTACAGTTTTGAGTATTGACTCCACCATTCAGAGAAAAATGTGCCTCATCTGTCCATAAAATACGGGATAACCATTCGGGTTCAATTTCCATCTGAGCCAATAATCGCAAAGAAAAATCGTACCTACTAGCCAAATCTGCCTCCTTTAATTCAAACAGCATTTTGAGTTTATATGGATACATTTTTAGAATTTTGCGTAAAATTTTCCAGACCGTGGTGTACGGCATTTGCAATCGCTTGGATATCGCATTTGCACTGCTGATTGCTAGTGGATTACCTCTGGCTCTGTCCTGATTTTCGTGAAGAACCTCTGCAACTTCCTGATCTCGGAAGGTCAATTACCGAACCTGTTCTTTCAAATTTTTGTATCAAATTGCGGTACGCTTTCATACGACAGGGCCCCGCTCTCAAACCCATTCTCGTGCGAAACCTTCGTAATCCAGCTGTGTAATTTCTGCCGCATTTAATTTGAAAATAAACTCCAAATTGAATGATTTACTTTTAACACTTGTGTCAACAACTGTCATGACAACGCTTTTGTTTTCCATAGATACAACAAATCCCATTCCTTAGGCAACTAGATTTCGTTTACTTTTTGTTGTTAGCTTGATTTGTTAAAAAGTTATAATAAGTTAAAGTATATCCCTTACTTTATGATAACCCGATATTATCAAAAATAAAAATAAAATAAAGTTTGATTGAGATTGAGTTTGGGAAATGTGGGTGGGAAATGAGAATGGGTCGTTAGGGCGGGAAGTAAATGTAAACAAAACGACACAAACTTTTAAAAAGTCGGAAATACTAACATTACGCGTATGGTTGTAAATAAAACATTTTACAATTGAATCATTCATTCCAAGTCTATTTTTACAAATTCGAATTTTGGCTATAATCAGTAGGGCGATTATTTACATCTTCTATGTAAAAATCAAACAAGTCGCATAAGACACCACTTGCCTATTTCGGTCTGAATTGAAGTATTCACTGCAAAAACTACATAAGTCAGCGACTTGCGTTGTTTTTACGCGGACCATTAAGACTTCGTTGTGGGAGACCAAATATGGCGATCATTTGTCTGCATATTATTTTCTGGTCGCCGACATTGTAGACTTATAAAGTGCAAGTTTTCTTAGAAAATATGTCTGATTCTGATACATCCAGTGTAACCACAAACAAAAAGGAAACAATATGTAAAAGAGCATTTACTTTTATATACTTCATTACTGAAAACCGAATTAGACTTAGCTATACTGCAACAATTCCTTACACCGCACTTAACGCATTACACTGTTTTTTTTTCCAACGATCGAGATCACGGAGTGAAATAGAAGATTAAAACTTGTGCCTGAAGAATAGTACCGTGATACCTTAAAGTTTCTAGAGCGAATGACATTGAAATAGAAAATATATGCCTGAATTTAAGCCTACACTGTCTACCCAAAAGCATAAGGGAAATTCTACTTGTCGGGTAATCATAGCAATTCAAAGATATCTTGAAGATGAAATTATACCAAGAAGTAGAAATTGTATAGAGTGGTGACAGAAATATAAATACAATTACCCAAATCTTGCCTTAGTTGCGCGAGAACAACAATATACCTTAGTCTCATCAGTGCCGTGTAAAAAGCTCTTTTCTAAAGCTGGTTAGGTCTTGACTGAACGTAGAAATAGATTAACCCATTACTTGCCAAAGGAGCGTAAACGCAACCTTTAAAAAAAAATTTTTTTTTTGCATCAAAAATATTTTTTCTATACATTATATCGCAAGGGTTGCCTTTTTAACAGCCTAAAATCTTATGTTAAATTATGATCCAATAAAAAGTTAAATTTTTTTAATTTTTTTTTAATTAAAAAAAACTGTATTTTTGGTTTTTGTGCATACCTTCAAATAATTATTTTTTTTGGGTACTAATTATTATTTTGTTATATATTTCTTCTCGCAGTGTATATTTAAAATATGTCTTCTTTGATATATACACATCTTTATATCTATAGTTTGAAAACGACAGCTAGAATGACAGGTATTTTGTAACGGATGCGTATACGCACCTTTGGCTAATACATAGGTAAAAGCGCGCGCCCGGTGCCAAGCTACTCGACCGCAGTGGTTACTGCAGCATGGCATTTTTGAAGGAAGTGAGCGGTTTCATGCAGGTTGAGACATGCTTCGCATGTTGACGGAAAATTATTTGACTCGTTGATACATCTCTCAATTGGTTGCCAGTAATCGTAGCGGTACTTCTTAGTAGTGCTTTAGAGTTTTGAATTTGTGTTTTTAGATATCTATAGTCAAAATGAGGTAAGACATTTTTTGTTTAGGTATAATACTAGTGTGAAGTTCAAAATATATCTGGCAGCTAGGCTCTTCTCTTGCCTCTTTTGACAGTTTTGTGAATCTGTTGCTTATCAATCAACCAAAAGTGATTCATGAGTACAACCAACACATTGGGGGGGGGGATAGACCTTCACGACAATGGTATTGCCAATTATCGCATTGGTATTAGAGGTAAAAAGTGGTGGTGGCCATTATTCACCAATGTTGTTGATACTATGGTTGTAAACAGTTGGAAAATATTCAATATCCCAAATGAAACCAAAATTTCCCAACTGGAATTTCGTTCAAGTTTAGCGCTGTCTCTGCCGAAATACGAAGGACAAAAAGAAGACACCCACAATGAGGCTTCCACTTCAGCAAAATCCAACTCGTCTTATAGAAGACCTTCTAAATCAGCTTTACCAGGTGACATAAGATTTGACAATATCGGGCACATTATAATTCGAAATGCTAAGAGTGCAAGAAAAAAGTGTCGACTTTGCAAAAGTAATACAATTTACTTGTGTAAGAAATGTAATGTGCATTTGCATCCTGATTGCTTTGATATTTTTTATACAAGAGACTAGTATTTTATTTTATAATAACCTGCTTTTCGCCAAAGGTGCATATATACATGCACCCATATATTTTTTTGTTAAAAATAATACCTAATTTTTTTGTACCAAAAATGTATCTTAATTACTGTGTTCTGAGTTTACTTTAATAAAAAAAATGTTTAAAATGTTATTTTCTTGTCTTGGGCAGTAATGGGTTAAGTGATGCAAAAGCCAAAATGATTTTATTTTTAAATGCGAATTACAAATATTTGTGAATTGTGAATAGATCTATTTTTTATTTTTAGTAAATTATGTATTGATTTTTTTTGTTTTCAATGCGTTTGTTTAATAAACCACACATTTCTCAACTACTCTCTTTTTTTCAAAACCGTATAATTCTGAAAGGTAAACCAGCTCATTCTTTTTGTATATAAATTTAAACATATGTATTTGTAAAGATACTACATCACTGCTGACTAAATTGCAATATGCCGTGATTAGCAACAGCAACTAAAGTAGAGTGGAAGTGAACATCGTATCGTGTTGGTAGGTTTGAATTCACCAGGCGCAAGATCGGGATTTGTACTAGAATAACGTGATAACGGTCACCGTTTAAAATCACCGTGATTGAAAAGTAGCAGGCACTGATCACGACGATATCAGAATATCACCATATCGCTCATCACTAATATTTAGCGTAAGTATTTGATATTTTTTTTGTCTTCTTTTGGTGGTTAGGGGGGGGGGGCTAAACAACTAAATTAAAGAGAAAAAATAATAGTTTTACAACTTACTTCCAGCAGTAGTAGTATCTATTTTCCATTTTGTAACAAAATAAAATAGTTAATAATGTAAAAAATAACTAAATAATTAAATTAAAGAGAAAAATAGTAGTACAATAACTTACTTCCAGCAGTAGTAGTCTCTGTTTTTGAATCTGTAACAAAATAGAATAGTTAATAATGTACAAAACTAACCTTCAAATATGAAGTACACCGAATGATTGAAATTAATAACAATGTTACTCACTAATCATAGATAATACCCTAACGAAAGAGCTGTACTACATTATCTTACTTGAGTTACTTATTATATGTTATATTACTATTTTGTTTAGGTTTGCGCAAATATTAACCTATCATGCTAACGTTTTTCCTTTATTGAAGGTTTCACCGCCGCAGTCTAACTTTTTAAACCGGTAGAGATCAGTCTTTTTCGTTCAGTGCTGGTACTAGCAGGAAAACCACTTTCGTTGACCGCCGAACGGAAGCTGGTAAATGGATGCTCCCGGAGATATTGTGATCAGCTATGTCGTCTTCATTTGTGCTAGCTCTTCGTGTACCTGATCCTGATTGCCTTCGAATTTTATTCTCAACTGTCCATTTACTCAGTAATTTATTTACAGATATATGGCTAACGTTTAATTCTCGAGCAACAGCTCTTGCGGACAATCCATTTTCAAACAATCTTGTCGCGCGCACTTTTTCCGGAGTAGTTTTAACGTTTCATCTTCTTTAGTTGGGATATATAAATATAACCAGGCGATGTTAAATATAACAGTAACAAAACGATGAAGACACAAACACTGACTTATTAAAGTAGTCTTATACTCTATACTCTACATATGTTTATGACTATAAAAATAGGAAAAAGAATATCGGGTTATTGATTTATGACTATATTTATATTTATTACTTTATATCTGATGTTCAAATCAGTAAATGAAATAATCCCGTCCTGTGTCTGAAACCCTTGTCATACACATTTTTATCTCCGCGATAATTCTCGTGGCTTCTGGAATGACGGTGACTAATTCTCCATTCATTCTTTTTTTGATTCTCTTTTCTAGTACTTAACGTCGAAAGAATTATCTCTTTACTCACTACTTCTTTGATCGGTAACTAAAGTTTATGAAGTTTAGTCTTGTAGAAAATGTTATTTGTATTACATATTACTATGTACAAAATAGCCGAGTAAATATTAGAAACAGTAAATTTCTCTTATACAGTGTGACCAGTGGGATTTTTTTTAATAATACATTTATTCTAAATTTGAATTTGGCATCAATTTCTGCTTCGATCAAGATGAAAATTAACCAAAAAAAAAATAATAGTCACGTGATTCGCATTATCTGTCAAATTTAATTTTTTTTCCAAAAAAAATTCAAAAGTGGGGTTATTTCTCAAAATATCGAAGAAAGTTATTAGAAAAAGTTTTTCTAAAAACAATTTTTAGCCCATATGCAAAATTTCAGCTGCATAAGATAATTTAGATTTTTTGCCAATTTTTTTTGTACATAGTACCACTGTTGCGAAATAAGACAACGCAACCTACATAAAACTTCTTAGTTTTAACAATGCTTTATTCCAGACACATTTTCTTTAAGGCAGCGCCATATTCAATGTGTGTTTTTCTACAAAATCCAAATAGGGCTATTAAAATTTGGTCACATGTGATGCAAAGTTTATTTGTTTTTGACCCTGTATAAGGTAACTTCATAAAATAACTATTTTTGAAAATGTAGTTTGTGTCTAAAAGTAATACACATTAATATTAAGAAAATACTTTAATTGAAAAGTCAAATTTTCTAATAAAATAATCATAATACATTATAAAAATGAAACGCATTTAAAATTCCACCTTTTCAATTAATAACAATATGTATTTTTGGTATTTGAATATTAAATTAAACATAATTTGAAAAACCTAAAAATTAAAATTACATTTCTGTGTGCCTCCCATTGCGTTCAATACTAACAATTGTTCTTCTTGATACATCTTTAATGGAGTTTATGATACTAAGGGGCCTTATTTCTAAAATACAGTTTCGAATCACCGTTTCCAAATGATCAACATTACGGAAAGGTTTTTCTTTGTAAACTTTTTGTTTTAGGTAACCCCACAAGAAAAAATTAAGTGGGGTTAAATCCGGAGACCTAGCCGGCCAGTATTGCTCCATATTACGCCCAATTACTTTGCCCCTAAATATTTCCAAGAGGCGTTCTTGAACCCGTCTTGTAGTATGGATGGGAGCACCGTCACACTGGTACCACAAATTATGCCTTATTTCAATAGGCATATGGTCCAAAACTTCAATGACCTCGGTGTTAAGGAAGCGTAGGTATTCTTCAGAATTTAAATTGCCTCTAAAAAAATAAGGCCTAACAACTTGATCGTTTAAAATACCGCACCACACATTAGTTTTTAAGGAATACTGGTCCTTGCATTCTATTACAAAATCTGGATTTTCTTGAGCCCACCATCTACAATTTTGAGAGCTAACAACGCCGTTTGAAGTGAAAGTGGCCTCGTCGGTCCATAAAACATGAAACGGAAAGGACACATTTTCTTCTTTTTGCCCCTGGTACCAAAAAGAGAATCCCAAACGTATGTCAAACTCTTGTTCCTTAAGAGTATTTATAAATTTAGGTTTATATGGCTTAAATTTATTTTTGTGCAAAATATTCCTTACACTCTCTCTTTGAACGTTAGTTCTGCGAGAAAAATGTCTAACACAAGTTTGACCATGTTCCACAATATCTAGACACACACTTAATTGGACTTCTTCACTATGTTTTATAGGATTGTGGGGTTTTTTAAATGAACTTTCCACCGATCCAGTTGATTTAAATTTCACCATAATCCTACTCACAGTAGTTTGTTGCACATTTTTGCCTGGATGCCTTTCATTAAAAGTGTTGGCCGCTACACGATGACTTGTGTTTTCACCACATATTAATACAATTTCAATTCTTTCCTGTACAGTTAACATTTTTTTATTTAATACGCAATATTAATTAAAAGCCACTATGACAAACAGAATGCGATTTGACTGTCATTAATAAAGCAAGGGTTTGTTGATCTTTTTTATCAGTTGTTTTGCGGCCAACTTGTGTTTGGTGCATCATCGTAAGGTACAAAACTAGTTAATTTTTTGGAAACTGAACTTAAATAATAAAAGACTATTTTTACTTTTTATAACATAGTTCCATAACAAATTTTAATATAGGGGTTTTAAATTAAATCATTGAAACTGGTTAAACTTACGTAAAGTTAAACGAAAATTTATTTTCCACTTAATGCAGACTATACTTGTGAGGCTGTGTACTTGTCTGTATTAATATTAATGTGTATTACTTTTAGACACAAACTACATTTTCAAAAATAGTTATTTTATGAAGTTACCTTATACAGGGTCAAAAACAAATAAACTTTGCATCACACGTGACCAAATTTTAATAGCGCTATTTGGATTTTGTAGAAAAACACACATTGAATATGGCGCTGCCTTAAAGAAAATGTGTCTGGAATAAAGCATTGTTAAAACTAGGAAGTTTTATGTAGGGTGCGTTGTCTTATTTCGCAACAGTGGTGCAATTTACAAAAAATTGGCAAAAAATCTAACTTATCTTATGCAGCTGAAATTTTGCATATGGGCTAAAAATTGTTTTTAGAAAAACTTTTTCTAATAACTTTTTTCGATATTTTGAGAAATAACCCCCCTTTTGAATTTTTTTTGGAAAAAAATTTAAATTTGACAGATAATGCGAATCACGTGACTATTATTTTTTTGGTTAATTTTCATCTTGATCGAAGTAGAAATTGAAGCCAAAGTGAAATTTAGAATAAATCTATTAATAAAAAAAAATCCCATATGATGCAGACTTCACTGGTCAACTGTATATAGAGTGTCCCAGCTAAGATTTTCGGGTCATATATCTCCATTATTATTGAACGAATTTTTTTGAAATTTAAAATGTAGATACTTTATTGAATGAGAATTGATCTGTTACTTTTGAAATTAGTGAAAATTACACAATGTAATTTTCACTCATCGATCTTTTTTTTCAAATTCCACGAAAATATTTTTAGATGGTTGAGCACAAAAAAAACAAGTCTCGACAGAAAAAATAAAATAAAATTTTGGTTTCAGAGGAAAATTACATTATGTTGCTTAAAATGTAATTTAATTATTAAGACAATTACTGCCTAGAGAACTTTATAATAATAATAATAATTTATTCAGTAAAAACCAATTACAGGACAAAGAATTAAACGTACATTAATGAAACACAAATCAATTATATTCTTATTTGTAATATAAAAAAAAAACAATATACATATATTTATTTATAGAGTTGCAGACTTATGTATAACGTGTTGAATTGGAAACAAAAAATATATCATAATAATGTAAGTTGGCAGCACAACACATGGTGACCAGTGGCGATCCCCAAAGATTAGTCCTCGAAAAGGGCAACCAAAACGTGGAGGAGAACTTTGAGAACAATTGAATAACGTTGCCGCGACTTAATTTGTACATCCCTCATAATTTTTGAAAAAGTCAAATGTCATTGTTGACAGTTCAGTAAAAAGTGTTAATTCCGATTTTTGGTTTCCCTTTCGAATAAAAATGGCTGAATTGTCTATGTATCTCAAAAAAGAGATCATTTTCGCTTATGGTGAATCTCACAAGGACTTAAACGAAACCGTAAGAGTTCTTGTCGAACGTCACTCGAACGAAGGCCTTTCAAAACTTAAAGTCAAAAGATTAATAAATTTATTTGAAGACACAGGAAGTGTCCGCGAATTAAAGCGTGTAGGGAAAAACCAGTCACTGGGAATCAAGAAATAGTCGGTGCATTCGAACAAAGGAAGTGTACCAAATACTTCTCAAGTTTTAGACGTATAGGTTTCAAGACGTTCCATCCATAGAATATTAATATCAAAAAAATATCATTCTTTTCAAATTTCCTTGCACAAAGAGTTGTCTGAAGATGACATGATTAATTGATTAAATTTTTCTTACTTCATGCTGCAAACCATTCAAGATGATCCTGATTTTATCAGGAGGATGCTTTTCTCTGATTAATCAACGTTTAAATACAATAGTGTTGTAAATCACCACAATATGCGTTACTGGGCAGTTGAAAATCTGCACTAGGTCCGGCATGTTCATAACCAGCGTGTGTTGTCACTTAATGTGTGGGGTGCTGTGATCGCAGAGCATATAATAGAGATTCACTTAATTTTACAAAATGAATTTCACAATTTAATTGGACATCTACCACCTATACTTCGAAATGAAATGGTCTTCATGTAAGATGGAGCGCCGCCACATTTCGCTACACCAGTATGTGCTCATTTAGATATAGCTTTTTAACCTCGATGGGAGAGGCCCAATACCTTGGCCGGCCCGATCACCAGACCTCACCCCCTATGACTACTTCCTTGGGGATACGTCAAAACAAAAGTTTATTCAACACCGCCTACAACTCCTGAAGACTTCGAGAACAGAATCCGAGAAGCATTTGCATCAATAAATGCAAATGATGCGACGCGTAATTGATTATTTTAGGATTCGTTTAGAGAGACGTATTGAAGCGGATGGTGGTACATTCGAACATCTACTATGACATTTTCATCTGATTTTTGTTTTAGCGTTCTCGTTTTTTGGTCGTTCTTTGTTATCAACTTTTGTTATTAAATTAACTACTTTCAGAACTAAAATTCAAAGATTTAACGCTCTTGTTGCCCCGAAAACCCTACTTAACCTTTATTGGCAGTTTACTGGAGTATCTATGGGTGTTCTGTGAGTTTAGTTGTTTGCCCACTGTAAAGACATTAACAATAAGATTCACTGAAAACTGGAAAGTCTGAAACCAGTATCTTGCATTTAATAAAGTATGCTGCCTTTAACTCGCCTAAATAACAATAAACTATGGTTGTTTCAGTATAGCCCAACGGTCCTTCACTTAATAAATTGTCTATCTTCCAAATTTTATAAAAATTCGTTCAATAATAATGGAGATATATGACCCGAAAGTCTTAGCTGGAACACCCGGTATGTGTGCAGTTAATCAATGGAACCACTCAAACATATTATGTTTTCTGTCTTGCATATATTTAATACTCATTGGCCCTCACAATAAGTCCGAATGTTAGAGATTATAGCGGTGATGTTTAAAAATTTTAGTGGGAACTTCTTTTGCAACTAAGTGTACTTCAAGATTTTATGTCAAATCATCACTTTCAATCTAACTAAATACCAGAATCT
Source organism: Amphimallon solstitiale (assembly GCA_963170755.1). Taxonomy (NCBI): domain Eukaryota; kingdom Metazoa; phylum Arthropoda; class Insecta; order Coleoptera; family Scarabaeidae; genus Amphimallon; species Amphimallon solstitiale. The sequence continues at coordinate 130,145,849 of OY720680.1, forward strand.
CCAACATCCCTTAGTTTCAATGTCAGTTCAAGTTCAGAAAAAGTTTTCTGGGCACTAAGATATAAATGTAATTTTGAGAAATGTTACTTATGGCAACAATAGGGTAATTCCGGGTGAGATGGCCCTGCGGGTGAGTCGACTCGGTCTCATATTTTGCAGACACGTTAACATTTTCCCGCTTTTTATTGTAGCTTCCTAACTACCCGTTACATTGCTCTGCTGGTACGTGTTTGTTTGCGTCTCATTGGGAAATTGGGTAAGTTATTTCACATATTAGAAATAAGTGACCTAGGAAATATTCTGACTGTTATTTAATTTCTGATTTAATTACATTTTGCCAAGCAGTAATGACTTTTTGTCAGTGCGATGTGTTATTATAGTATTTAGAGGTTAGGTTAATTTTCGTGTAGTGAGATGTGAGCGGTGGCTTATGTAGAAAATCAAATTGGCCATCTCTCCCTCACTTTTGGGATAGATGGCTCATTTTATTAAGGGATAGATGGCTCGTTATTAAAGCATGCATACCTATTATTGCAAAATATTAATAGTGGAAGAGCACCTACGCGAATTTCGCCTCATTTGTATTTGATTTGATTGTATTTTGATATTTTCTTTTCTTTATCGAATAAAGTCTATTATTATTATATAATTACTATTATTATTATTATTATTATTACTATTATTATTATTATTGTTATTATTATCATTCTTAGTAACATGCCGACTGAGTATAAAAGAAAGAATAATACTGCTGGTGCGAGAGGATGCTGAACTGCAGATCAACTTTTGCAAGCTGTCGAAGCAGTAAGAAATGGTACTATGGGCGTAAACGCTGCCTCTAGAAACTTTGGCATACCAGCTCCGACGCTGAGGAGACGAATGAAAAATAATGATTTAACTAAAAAGACGGTAGGACCGCCTTCATTGCTTGGTATAGAAAATGAGGAAAAGCTTAAATCTCATATAAAAAAATTGCAAAAACACGGTTTTGCACCAACGAGAGAAGGTGTAAGATCTATGGCGTTCCATTTAGCCCAACATTTGGGTGTCAAGCACAAATTTAATTCAGAGAAGGAAGTGGCCGGGTACGATTGGTTGAACATGTTTCTAAAACGTCACCCAGATCTTAGTGTAAGAAAATCCGAAGGTGTTTCATTAGCTCGCAGTCAAGGAATGAACAAAAAAGAAGTTACGTCATATTTCCAGCTGTTGGAAGAAGTTTTAATTGCAAACGATCTTGTGAACAAGCCAGCTAACATATTTAATATGGACGAAACAGGCCTGCAATTAAATAATAAGCCCTGGTATATTATTGCACAAAGAGGATCAAAAAATGTCGCTGCGGTTACATCATCTGGAAAGGGCGAAACCATCACTGTAATTTCTGCTTGTAATGCTGAAGGCTCATTCTTACCGCCTGTATGTATTTTTAAAGGCAAAAACAAAAAGCTTGAATTCGAGGATGGCATGCCTCCAGGTTCGGTAATATATATGAATGAAAAGTCTGCTTACATTAGCACTACATTGTTTTTCAAATGGTTGAAGACTCATTTCACACCCAGAAAGCTAGATGGTAAAGTAGTTTTAATTGTGGATGGTCACTCAACCCACTGTAACTCCGTCGAAATGTTAGAATATGCTGAGGAGCAAGGAATAATCTTGCTGTGCCTTCCTAGCCATACCACCCAGTTTCTTCAACTTCTACACAGATCAGTCTTCAAAAGTTTAAAGTCTCATTATGCAAAGGCTTGCAACTTATTTGTCAAGACAAATCCAACAAGAAAAATTAATCGGTTAGTATTTGGTCAGTTACTAAGAGATGCTCGGTCTAAAGCTGCCACTGTGGAGAATGGAGCATCGGGTTTCAGGGCAACTGGCATCTACCCGTACAACCCAAATATGATTCCAGACTACGCTTTCCTAAATGAAGAACAACCACCAGAACAACATATTGTTGATGCTACGGAAGATATAAATAATAATAAAGAACCAGAACCTAACTTACCTGGTTGTTCACAAACAAATAACGAAACGACTCCATTAAAAGACACACCAGGCACAATGTTGAACAAATTTAATCCAATACCTAGTATATCAACACATGATGTGGTTCTGCAAACACGAAAACGAGGAAAACAAGTTGCTGCAATTTTGACATCATACCAAAACATAGAACAAAGAAAAAGCAGCGAAGCAAAGAAAATAGAATTAGAAAAATCTCGAGCAGCAAAACGTGCAAAAAGAAGTATTAAGTCCAAGTCGAAACAAATTCTGGATGATTCATCTTCAAATGACCACTTGTCTGATTTTTCTACTCGAGAGTCTGATGACAGTCCAGAGGAAGACGACACTAATGCTGAATGTGTAGGATGCGGTGAGCTATATAGCTGCACATCGAAACAAGACGATTGGCTTCAATGTGTAAAATGTTATCAATGGTTTCACGAACGATGTTCAAAATTTTTGAACTTATGTGACCTTTGTGGAAAAGTTTTATGTAAAAAAGGGCAATAATTTTTTTATAAATGTGTATTTTGTAACTAGGCCATGTCACCCTGAATCATGGGTCATCTCACCCGGACAGTTCGGGTTAGATGGCTCTTATACATGAAATAACATTTATTTTTTCCCAAAGATTCTGTAACTGTTTCTGTGTTTCACCTTTGTTATATGGTTTCAACTGTATTTACCTATTCAAATAAATTTTTGTACTTTAAAAATGGTTTAAATGTACAGTGTGGTAATTGTTTTAAAAAAAGTGGGTCATCTCTCCCGGACTTACCCTATTTCAAATAACATACGTATATAATGAGCACTCACCTCCTGCTTTAGGAGTAGTAGCTTTTCCCTTATCTACAAAAAAGAAAAAAATTAGCATAAGTCCATAAAATTATGTTTGGAATGAAAATGACTTATTTTCATTTCAATTATTTTCAATATTATGTAGTGTAATGCACTGCATCATACATTATTATTACACCTTTATTATAACTGTTTCTTTAACAATTGTAAAGGCACAACACTAATATAAAAATTAGCTTAGATTTTTAAATAGATCTGCTCTTTTTAAGAGTTGGTTTCGTTATCTCTTCACTGAACTTTGATATTTACTATATTATTAATTTAAATATTACGTTACGTTAACAAAAATAGTCAAATTATGATGAATGACTGAATGAACTTTAAAGTCAATTATTTTTCTTTAGAACCAACGTTGTCGTGTAAGTCTAAGAGAAACCATTTTGAAACTTAAAATCAGTGTTATTTATTTATATTTCATTATGGAATTTCAAAAAGTATCTCCCTCTTCAAATAAATATATCTTTCGTATTTTAACCGTTTCTGAGGAATAATTAATAGCTTCTACTAAAGTTTTACATAATTGACAAAACACGCTTTGCAAATCTACACTTCATAAAATGGGACTACCGATACTTGGCGCTCTTCAAAAAGAGCAATTTTGAAAAACGATAGATTTTTTTATTTTTAGTCCGATAGGCACCAAATTTCACAGAAACACTCTCCAGACAATGCTAGAGATTTCTTGAAAATTTCGTAGAAATTCGTTCAGTGGTTTCGGAGTCTATAGGGAAGATACACACCCACACACATACCTACATCTACTTTTATATACACCGTGCCTAAAGTAAAGTGTTCATCATTGCTGACTTTCTTAATATTCAAGCTAAGAAGTCGGTTAAATTAGCAAACTATTAGTACTTTTTTTTGCTGATAAGTTAGTCAAAACAGACAAATAATTGAAGAGCTAGTTTCTGAGATAACTACAAAAGCAACGAATTTTTAAATGTAACATTCTGTATATTACGATATTTTTTGAAAGAGAATTCAATTTTAAACAAAAAGTAAGTAATACACTATCGTCCTAATTTTAAAAATAAGCGAATAAAAATCACTCAAACTCTTTTATTATTATTGCTTTAATATGTAAGTAGGCAAAGGAAAGTTTATTTAGTACGTTAAATCATATGAAACATTAAATAACAAAACGGTTAGCAAGAAAAAGTGATTTTTTCATACATTTTTTATCTTAGTAAATGTTCGAAGGTATGGCCTTGTTGATCAATACACTCCTAAGCTCTTCTGAGAACTCTTTTTGTCACTTCTAGGATAGTTCTAGCGAGAATATTATTTATTATGTCTCCAATTTTGTCTTCGAACTACACCACATTTCTATATTGTTGTTCATAAACTTCGCCTTTGATGTAACCCCACAGATAAAAATCTAAAGGTGTTGAATTAGGGAAATGCTTCAAAATATGCTAACACTCGTAATTCCGTTTCGTCGTTGACTATAAATCCTTTCCACACTAAATGAACAAACGACCATCAATTCAATGAAAAAGAAATTTAAAAGAAATGACCTAGTACTAATGAAAGCAGCCAAAGGTAATACTATTACAATAATTAAAAGAGATGATTACATAGAAAAAATAAACAATCTGCTTGCCACATCTGATTTCAAGGTATTAAATATATACCCCACAAACAAATAACAACAAAATGTCATCAAAATGATAAAAAATATCGTAATGCTGAAAGATAAAAAACTCCTCATTATGAATCCTGGAACACATGTCCTTAATGGCCAACCAAAATTACATAAAGAAAACAATCCAATTAGAACTATAGTTTCATACATTAATGCACCCACATACAAACTTTGTAAATATTTCAGCAAAGAACTACCACAATTAATTAATTTTAAATCTCAGAAAGCCATTAGAAACAGTATAGAATTAGTTAAACAATTAGAAAATATTGAAATCAATAGCAGTACAAAACAAATTTCTTTTGACATAAAAAGCTTATTCACATCAATTCCAGTAAATGAAATAAAAGAAATCTTAGAAAACCTTATTAATAACAGCCATTTAGAAGATAAGGAAAAAACACACTCTGGAAATTCTTAATTTATGTATAAAACAAAAATACTTCAAATTCAATGACAAGGTCTATACACAAATAAATGGTTTACCGATGGGGAGTCCACTAAGCCCTCTTCTAGCTGAAATATTCATGGCAGACTATGAAGAAAAGCTGTTTAAAAGTAATATTAAATACATCAAACAAATAAAACATTGGGTCAGGTATGTAGATGACATTTTCTGTATATGGTCAAGTACTGAAAGACAGACACGCGACTTCCTAACTTATCTAAACACTATTCATGAAAGGATCCAATTCACTATAGTAATAGAAAACGAAACAAAATTAAACTTTCTAGATTTAACTACCAAAAAAGACAATAAAAAGTAAAATTCAGTATATACAGGAAACCTACATACACCGATACTATCATACCAGCTAATTCGAAACGCTCTTGCCGCACAAAAACAGCAGCTCTGCATAGTTTCGCTTACATACTAATTAATATACCACTAAGTGAAGAAGATTTCAACACAAAATTACGCATAATTAAAACTATAGCTAGAAATAATGGATTTAAAGAGAAAATAGTAAACGACATTATCAAACATAAACACAGAGAAAAACTCAAAATACACTTTTATTCTAAAATAATAGAAAAAGACAACACAAAATGGCACATTATACAATACATTCCACATATTAATTATAAAATTAACAGAATATTTAAGAAAATAGGAATCAAAACAGTTGACATAAATAAAAACAATTTTGGTGCTACCTTAGTCAACAACAAGGAAAGAACTAAGCTTACCGACAAATCAGGTGTATATAAAATTTGTTGCACAGACGGTAAAGCTATCTATATCGGACAAAGTGGCAGAAAAATCGAAACTGGATTAAAAAAACATAAAATATCAATATTGCATAATATTAGAAATACAGGCCTTGCCGAACATTGTATAGATAATCTCCATTTTCCCGATATAGATAGTTGCACACTTATGCATAATGTGAACAAAGGACTGAAATTAAATTTGTTAGAAATATTAGAAATTCAAAAAATCAATTCAAAAAAAAAGAGAAAGTAACGAACACACACCCAGATTTTACAAACACACACACACCCATAATAGACATTTATATACAAAGAGGCAATAAACACAACGGCATATATAACACCCTGCACACAAATTGACCTGTTAGTTCGGCTCGAAAATGGTATGAAGATACCGAAACATATGTCGCAAAGACTAAATAAAAATTGTGGAAAGTTTTCAAGAGTTTTATTTTTATTTTTATTTAAAATAGTTAAATCCTTTCCTTTTTCTAAATTTCCTAAATGTGTCTTCGTTATTCCTCAGTTTTCTGTACAATTTTAAAAAGATTTGTCTATTCGGCGCTTCATGGTCCGTAAATTTGTTCCAATAATTAATAATAAATAAATGCATTTTAGTAGAACTAACAACAAGTAATAAACTGTTAATAATAGGTAGCCGTATACAACCAATTAATTACAAAACAGATTAAGTTTACGAACCCGTTGACGTTTCAAGTAATCTTTTATTTCATTTTATATTCATCGCCTACTTACATATTAAAGCAATAATAATCAAAGAGTTTAAGTGCTTTTTATTCGCTTACTTTTAAATTTACGAGGATAGTGTATTACTTACTTTTGTTTAGAATTTAACTCTCTCTCTAAATGTCGAAATATACCGGATGTTCCATTTAAAAACTTTATGCTTTGGTGAATATCTCAGAAACTAGCTCTTCAATTGTTTCCCTATTTCACTAACTTAATCAGCAAAAAAACTCCTACTTGTTTGCTAATTTAACCGATTTCGTAGCTTCAATAATAAAAAAGTTAGCAATGGTGAACATTTAACTTTAGACACGGTGTATAGATTATTATTTGATTGTATGAACACATACCTTCACAAGTCGGTATATTCATGCAAACTTCTTGTCCACTTGAACACATGCACATTTCGCAATCCGTTTCTCTTATAATATCACGATGATCGTAAACAATACCATGGAGTATACACTTTTCTTCTCGACAAACGCTTTCACGAACGCTCTTACTGTAGGTGGTATCTGTGTAAACATATCCTGGTGCTAAAGTTTTAGGTGCGCAACCTTCTATACATGTTTCTTCTTCCTCGCAAACGATTGTCAAATTCTTTTGTATCACTTCGCACGTGATTGGCGAGCAAGTCTTCATGCATGGCTCATATACGGTATTTCCAGTACACTGAATCGCTATAAAAATCACAAGTTATTAATCAAGATTCACTTAAAAATAGTTTTAAAACTGAGTTTTCATTTTGTGACACGAGCGAAGCGAGTGGAGCAAATTAATACCAAAATAAAATTTCTTTTTAATACGTGTAACGTACAATATTTTTTCTACAAACACAATTTTTTGTTATTTCAAAATTTTAATAATAATAAACGTCCTTAAAAGTTATATTAAAGAGTCCACCGTAAACAAATTACGTGTTTTCAAATGTATTGGTGGTGCTGTTAATGGAAATGGCGTTGCATCAACATCATCAAATATCGAGGTCTTTGTTATCATAGAATACCGGAAGATCGAATCTGCTGCTTCGTAAATAAGCAATGATAAGGATTTTATATCTTCAGGTCTTCGAATTTTCAACAATAATAATTGTACCATTAATATTTTTTTGATTAAAAAATAGCACTACCTGTTTATTAATGTCGTAGGTAAATTTGTTGTTATCTGGGCGACTTTAAAATACCACGGTGTTTTGAAGGCCCGATTTCGATGTCGATGCGTTTGAGATACCCGGATTATGATTCAGATATAATAAAAAATAAAGCTACTTCGCAAAAATGCATCTGAGACATTTGTATTACGAAAAAAAAACTTCATTTTGGCATCGCTTCCTGTAATTTTACTTTTAACACTCCACTTTATCGCACGTTACGCAATATTATCCCATTTTTAATGGAAGTTAGCCGTCTCAAAATGTCAGTTTTTAACAGTGTTTGTCGAAAAAGGTAATTTGTAGCTTTATACTCACGACATGTAGTTTGAGAACGCCATTTTAGAGGCACGCCGTAATTGTTACATTCTTGAGCATATGCTGCTATCGCAGTGCAAAGGCACTCACAATCACCACCCAGGTCGCATTTACAAGAATCCATAACGCAAGCTTTATAATAACTATCAACTGAAACTGTTTGGTGGCACGGTGCGAAAACTCCACTCTTAAGAACACTGCATTGTCTTTCTGCCCAAGTTCTTCTCTTATCATCGCAAATATTCTACGGAAGGTACGAAATTGTAAATATGCATTTCAAGTTGTATCAACTAAATAGAATTATGACATATAAATTGCAACGTTTAACGTTGCTAGTGTAATTGTAGTGAGATATTAAAAGAATAACAGCTTAATTACTCATCAATTATATAGAACTCAACGGAGGTTTCAAGTTTTTACATATTTATAGTGTTGATTACCTCGTTTGGCTTTGTTATTTCACAACGGCGGTTTACTTTCCACAATTCCGCAAAGCGATAACCGTCTCCTACACCAACAGATTGTCCAGACACTTCCAGATCATCTTTCTTTTGCCGATTGAAGTTTCCACAAAGACCAGATACCTATAAAACCAATTAATAATAATAATGTAATAAATTGAAATTTATTGCTAGTGTAATGTAATTCTTTTTTATGTTTTAATTTCATTTCAATATTATTTTATGTAAATAATACCGTCAGATACTTGAAATATCAAATATGTCAATTATTGTGTTTATACCGGGTGAACCAAGTTTTACCGCCACAGCCAAAATCGATCTTATTTATAAAAAATGAGGTATACGTATGAGCGTTTCAAATTATACACAAGTTGTTCTGAATTGTTTTAAATATTTTTATCATTGAATGCATAATTTACGACATATTTTTGCAAAAAATAGCTATTCGATACGAAGTGTTACTTCCGGTCCGAATTTTGATTTTTTTTATACAAAAGGTATTAAAAATTTAGTTCTAAATACTTTTATACTCGTAACGTACCTGTCTAAAAAGCATGGCGAAATATTCCCAAGATTTTCGATAAGAGTAAAAGACCTACTTCCGGTACAAATTTCGAAAAACTTTTTTAATCTAATTCTTCTGAAATTTAATTTTGAGTGCATGAATTCTTTATAAATTTGTTTAAACTTAGTACTTGACAAAATATTGACAAAACGCAATTTTTTCACTGAAGTAAACTACTACTTCCGGTCTGCCAATTTTCCTGAAAATCTAATCAGATCTCAAGAGTGAGATTATATTTGTAAATTCAAAATTTGGAATTGATACCTGTAGCGGTTTGACCGCTATCGTGGTCAAACACACACACACAGAGAGAGAGAGAGAGAGAGAGAGAGAGAGATAGAGAGGGAGAGAGAGAGGGAGAGAGAGAGGGAGAGAGAGAGAGAGGGAGAGAGAGAGAGAGGGAGATTTTTTTAAAAACCACTTTTTCGGTATCAGGGGACATCTGTAAAAATCTCGAGGTCGAAAATTTTCTTCATTACAATACTTTCTTATACTGCGTATAAGAAAGTAAAAAAATGAGGTGTGGCCACCACACGACTTTCTTATACGTATGAAAGTGTTACTTCCGGTCCGAATTTTGAAATTTCATTTATACAAAAAATATTCCAAATTCAACTCTAAATACTTTTGTACTCTTCATAAATATATATAGAATGCATAATTTACGACATATTTGCAAAAAATCGCTATTCGATAAGAGTAAAAGTGGTACTTCCGGTCTGAATTTTGAAATTTTTTTTATACAAAAGATATTTAAAAGTATGTTCTAAATACTTTTATACTCGTAATGTACCTGCCTAGAAAGCATGACTTGCGAGATATTCGCAAAAAACTGATTTTCGATAAGAGTAAAAGAACTACTTCCGGTAGGAATTTCGAAAAACTTTATTAAAACAATTTCTCTCATATTTAATTTTGAGTACATTTGAATTCTTTATAAATTTGTTTAAACTTAGTAATTGACGAAATATTTGCAAAATTCGATTTTTTCACTGAAGTAAACTACTACTTCCGGTCTGCCGATTTTGCTCAAAACCTAATCAGTTCTCAAGAGGGAGATTATATTCGTAAATACAAAATTTGGAATTGATATCTACAGCGGTTTGACCGCTATCGTGGTCACACACACACAGACACACACACACACACACACACACACACACACACAGACACACAGACATTTTTTAAAAACCACTTTTTTGGTATCAGGGGACCTCAAAACGTGGACATCTGCAAAAATCTCGAGGTCGAAAATTTTCATCATCACAATACTTCCTTATACTACGTATAAGAAAGTAAAAAATCAATTTTTGTGTAGGTTAGATTGAAATACACACTAACTACACTACTTACTTAATAAAAAAAATTGCAAAATGTTCAGAATGTGTCAGTGGCAGCCAAAAAACCAATGATTAACAAAACTTTTCATTTTTGGAATCGACTTTCTTCCATTATTATGAGGCAGATATTTTTTGAAACAATTTCAATAAATTAAATTCAAAAATTAATCTTACTTTTGCGGATGACACCCTTATTATTTATAAGGGTAATATGTGGAATGACTTAAAAACCATGGTGGAAGATGATTTTATGTTGATAATACAATGGTTTGGCTACAATGCTTTGGCAATAAACTACGAGAAAATACCTTATCTCCCCTTCTCGTGTAACATGAGTACAGCACCAAAGATGGGGCCACTGCTTATCGGGGTGTCCAAATACACATTTACAAAAATTATTTGATATAACTATTAATTTGGATTTTTGTATTATAGACCGTTTTGCAAAAAAGTGTTTTTAAATATAATAATAAACCTATAAATTATTTTTGACTTATTTGGTATTAGGTATAGAATAACATAGGTACGTTTATTTTAAATTAAAAAAAAATTCATATTTGAAAATAAATTACAGATTATTATAGATATATGTGCAATTTGTTTAATATATAAAAACCAGAAATTCGTTGTGAGAAGTTATGAAAAGGTAAAATATGTTAAATAGTTCTGTGGATCCTAGTTTTAGTATTAACAGCATTATTTCTCTTGGTTTATTTCATTTACCTCATGTTTTCTTCTCTAACTCATTCGTTACCACATAAATAAAATCAAAACCATTACTGAATCTATTGCCAATACATATATTAAAAAATCGTATTATTACAAAAGGGACTTCTAATACGGAAACTTCCACCAAATCTCCCTTATCATTAAGAGTGTCAACTATTAAAAAAAGAAGAATAAAATATATCGAGTATCTTAATAACAACATTATCAATAACTGTATATAAGCTTTTTTTTATTTTTAATGCTAAATATTTTCCATTATAATAGAAAAATTAAACATAAAATAAACAAGACATATTATATAAAATTTATAAGTTCTAATCATTTATTATTAATTTTCTTGATGTTAGTCTTCCACAGAACTTGATATCTGTCCATTTTCGAGAGGCTAATACTGGATACTTCTTGATAATATTCATGCACTCTTCTTTTCCAGGAATTATTTCCTTTTTAATAGCCAATATGAAGACTGTTATAACCGCATGCTTTTCTTCATACGACCATGGCCGTTTTGTGCACTGCTTAGACGTTTTGTATCTACTTACCGAAAGAATAATTTATTTCACATACTAAAAATAATGCGAGAATGACACACGGTCAAAGAAATTTGGCAGCATTGCATGTTGTTATAGAGGGCGCTGTTAACTATATCGGTTTAGGTTGCCACAAATATACCTGAGCATACGTCAAGAATAAACTCAAATAGTGGCGTATGATACACAAATTCTTGAAACATGGTCTAACTTTTTCAATTCTTGCGCTACATATACAAAGGTTAGAGGATACTATCGAACCTCAAAGACAAATGGAATACATTTACCGAATCAGCTTATTAAGCATGAGAAATACAAAAATATAGGTTTGGAATTGTGGCAACGCGTGTAAGTTGCCACAATTTTGGAAGGCACAGTGCAGCTCTATTCATGCACAAGTAGCCACAAGTATAGTGAAACACACAGACACAATCACATACACGCATGCACTTATGAGTGCATACCTGGGTGGGGTTGGGTGCGTTGGGTCAGGGGGTGTTGTGATGTATTACTATCAGATGGCCTCACACACAAGTGAATAACACTTTTGTGAGATCAAGATGTGTAAGGAATTATTATAATGACAACCATAGGAAAAAAAGTAATAAAATAGTATTAGTATTAAAAATTAAGGAAATGTTATAAATTGTATTATAACGAATGTTGTTATTATAAATTGTATTTTGTGTTTGAAGGAGTGTGTAAATAAATTATTATTATTATTATTACTAACGATATGCGCACAGTTAAACACGATTTTCACACTTGTTAACCTTGATTATGTCGAAAATAAGAGATTTTGTTGGATTTATAAACCTAAGAGAAATCATGAACTACTTACTTGATTCTGCCATCTACTATCGAGTTTTACATACAGCCAAGTTTTTGTGTCCCAGAATATTTCAATTCCAGCATCCATAACGTGTATAGTAACAAATAGGGATTTATTTTTCAAAATCATTTTGCTGAGTTGTTTTGTCTCCGGCAAGTAAGCGTTTTTAACCAATGCTATAGTTTCTGCAACGCCCCCTATTTTAACAATGATCGTAAAGGATTTTAAACATGTAGCTCCTTCATGACTGCAAATTTCATTCTGTAACCAGACAATATTAATGCTTTGCATACCCCGATGTATTCGAAACTTACCGATACATCGATTCTAAACCGATCATTCTGGTAATTACCGGAAACTAAGGTATAGTTGCATTCGCCTTGGAAGTCGTAACGAACATTATCGAATGTGTTGACGTGGGAATCGCCCCATATATCGCATTGTGCCTCAACACATTTCCACTGTCCGTTTTTGCAAACGCTATAAATTGATTAAAGGAATAGTAATAGAAATTACTTTTTGTACCAGTAGTAAAAAATCATAATATTTTTACATATAATAACACGCCATTAAATGTCATTTCTCCACCTGAACTAATAACAGGTAAATAATGAGCATATTATTGACCTAGATGAATAATGACAACAAATAAAGCGAATGCCGCAACCATGCAAACGCAGTAGAATGTCAAGTTGTCAACCGTCAAAATTCATTGTAGTTTTTGGCCAGTTTCACAGTCGTATATCCGCATATCATCGTCGATTTATACCACAAATCATACCTAAAATCTAAAACTTATAAATGCTCAACTTCTAAGGTAAAATAAATAACTCTACCTTTTTAGGTTAACAATAGCAAAATATGTATGATAGTATAATATGGAAACAATATAATACGTAACTATTACAGATGTAAAAAATTATTTAATTTATTTATAAAAATTTATAGTGCAATTATGGAATGTCAAATTTATTGATGGATGAATTCTATTTGCAAAACCAGGATTGTGCAGATCTGTAGGCACATTAATGATAGTATTATTAATTGAGTTAATTCCATAAGTATTTACGATATCTTCAGTCGAAATAGATCCTAAGTGTGCTGCTGATGTTGATGGAACTTGATTCATATCGAAAATTCCTGTATTTATTGCAGGTGTGGTTGCGTAAGTAGATGTAGGAGAAGATTATTATCGCCCTTGTAGCTTAAATTTCTCGGCGCTTCGAGCCTCGGAATTTAATCTCGCCACTCGGGCAATAATAATCATCTTCTCAACCTTGGCATGTAATACACTATTATTCTATCATTGTCAGCTATGAATACATTTCAAAAATATATTAAACATTAGAGAGCGTATGTTTGTGAAGTCGTTTTGACTAAATATACAAAATAATATCTCTTCAGAAAATTTATATTCGTACCTTGCAGACCAGACATTTCAAAAGATGGCAAAACATGATGAATACATACAAAATCAATGTAATATATTGTCAACTTAATGAACATATATTTTACATTACTTAATAACAGGTAAAATCATAAATCAACTACCCAAGAAAGCTATTGTCATACTTACTTATCTAGTTAACGCAACTTTCAGACTAAAATATGTGCCAAACAGTTGGAAAGTCGCAGAGGTAATAATGCTACAAAAGCCAGGTAAACTGCCGAACGGCGTTAAATCGTACAGACTTATATCACTATTACCGTTTATCTCTAAACTATTTGACAAACTGTTATTGAAAAGACTGAATTCAATCATAGTAAGAAAAGGACTGATTCCGAATCACCACTTCGGATTTAGACGAAGCAAATCTACTACTGATCAAGTACACCGGATTATTGATGTCATAGAAAAAGCACTAGAAGTCAAACTTATATGCTCAACTATCTTTTTAGATGTGGACCAAGCCTTTGAGGAAGAAGGTATATAACGGTCAGATCGAGGGCGCCAGGGGAAGAGGACGACCAAGACAGAGATGGGTGAACAACATTGTGAAGGACGCTAAACAATTACTGGAAGTGCGCAATTAGAAGGCACCAGCAAGGCACCGAGATGTCTGGAGGCAGAAAATATGGAAGGCCCAGGTCCAAATGGAACTGTAGTGCCACGAAGAATAATAATAAGAAGAAGCCTTTGATATCGTTTGGCACGATGGCCTTAACTGGAAATTGAACAAATTTCTAGCCAAGGCATATGCTGAACTTCTGCATTCATACATTTCTTATAGCTTCTTTAGAATAAAAATAGAAGAAGAGCATTCGGAGTTGAAGAAGATTGAGGTTGGAGTTCCACAAGGATGTGTCCTGGGACAGATCCTCTATTTGCTTTATACGCTTGACTTCCCACGTTTGCTGATGATACGGCAATCTTTGCAGTAGATAAAAATATCCAAATAGCAAGAAATAAATTGCAAAGAACGTGTGATAAGATTTCGAAGTGGACTAACTGGAAAATAGAACTTAATGTGCTAAAGTCACTCATATTAACTTTACCAACAGGAACACAGTAGATTAAGACCTATCATTATAAATGGTAACACTAAACTGAAATGGAAGGAACATGTCAATAAAACTCTACTGGCTGTTGGGACGTAATTTCCGTTATACAACAAAATCTTGATTCATAACCAATTCCTGAAATTAGTCTGGATATATGGCATACAACTTTGGGGTTGTTCCAAACCGTGTCATCTTAAAAATATACAAAGATTCCAGAACAACGTCTTACGCAACATGGTCGATGCCCCTTGGCATCCTAGAAATAGTTACATACGTAGATATCTAGTAATCAGGGATGTAGCCAGCAAAAGTAGAAGAGCTGCCGTTAAATACGAGGCAAGATTACATGAACATACTAATATTGAAGCAATCAGTCTCCTCGATGTCCAAAACCTAAACAGAAAGCTGAATAAGGGGTAAGCAACACGATCTAGGGATGTAGCCTGCAAAAGTAGAAGAGCTGCCGTCAAACACGAGGCAAGATTACATGAACATACTAATATTGAAGCAATCAGTCTCCTCTATGTCCAAAACCTAAACGGAAAGCTGAATAGAGGTAAGCTACACGATCTAGTTGAGTTTAGTGTGCAGTGTTGCAGTGCTCAGTGAATAGCAGAGTACATTGTATTTGATCCTACAAAATAGAATTACCTAAAAGACACTTTTCAGTGGATTTTAGATTATAAATTTGTTTAGGTTAAGATATATCAGAGTCAAATTTATGGTTGGTCCAGTTTTGTATATTAACTTGAAAATAAATTATTTTACATGTTAACATTTTCAAATTAAGAATTTGAGTCCAGGCACATTAGTATTTGTTTATGTAAACAACGTAGCAACAGCTCTAATTGATCTCGTTTAAAGGACGCACAATACTTACATTGAAGGTAGGAAAACCACATGCACATAGTCTATCGACATAACAAGTTATTGTTGCTCAAAGAATTTAAAACGAATAAGTTTAACTACGTACCATTTGCCAAACTCGCGTATTTGAACAGCGTTTTCAGTTCCACATAGGCCGTCCAAACAGTTATCCGTATTACAATTCCACTGTCCATCTTCACAAGTGCTGTTGTGCAACAAATGTTAGAATATTCGAGAAGTTGACTAACGAAACACTTACCATATCTTGCACCCTTCTTGTTTCTTATCATCTTCTTTGCATTCCTTGTGACATGTTTTATTTGTGCATTCCCAGACACCTTTAGTACATTCGCTGTAGGAAAAAATACAGAAATATGATAATAACTTTATTATACAATGTATGTAGTTTTAATTAGTTTTGTACACTAATTAATTAAATGTGTTCATAAATTGTGTTTTAGTATACTAGAGGAGTACTGGTATTTTTGAACTTCGTTTAGATTATATGGTAGGTACCTAGAGACTGATGCAGGGTCACTGTAGGGCACTAAACAACAGTGTCGTCAGCATATGTTGCCACCGTGGCGATTCTTATTATCTGTAGGTCGGCGGTGTAGGCAGTATTGGTCCTGTAACACTACCTTAAGTAACTCCTGGTTGTATGGAATGTAGATTTGTATATTCCCTGCTTTAAAAGCACCTGTCTATTTCTTACATAAGATTTGAGCAGTTGGTGGTGAGGATGAAGAAGGAGCTTCTTTAGTTTGACCTGTAATCCGTTGTGCCACCCCTTGTCAGAATCTTGTGAAATGTCAAGAAAAGCAGCAGAGTTTTGTTTTTTTGGCAGTTAGAGTCATGCTAAGTTGCTTAAAGAGTCTGCTCAATTGCCCAATTTTCCGTGATTTTTACAGGATCGTCTGGGATTATTTTTATGTTCCTCTATTATCAAGTTAGGTCTGTGACGTATATTTCCCAAAATTTTTGGACAACAAGAGTAACAAGCTTATGGGACAGTAGGAGGATACACCTTCTTGCTTATTTCCCAGGCTTGAGCAACTTACAAGGTGTTAGGAAAGTGGTTTGTCTGCTGTATAGAATTGAATATAAAGGTACTGAGGTTGTAACATTCGGACAGTTCTTGTAAGATTTTGCAAGAAATCAAGTCGAATGCAGCTATTCCTTTTTCATGTTGACTTTCTTGATAATTACTTCCTTAACTCCTTTAATTGTGAACTTACGGTGACGCAGATCGATTTGGAATGGCAAATTCAAAAAATCAATTATCTTACTTTTTACGTCAGTGTAACACTTAGGGATAAAGCTTGAATGCATTGTCTAGATGTTTTGATAAGGCTTTAGCTGGTGCGTTATCATTTCTGGGTCAAGAATTATCTTTATTTTTGTTTGAATGATAAACCTGCCAGCTCTTTTAGGCGTTCTTCTTTTCTTTCCAAGTACTCTTTAATGCCATAATTCTGTTCTTCGTGCATCAAGCTTTTCAGATATTCCGTTGTGTTTAGTTTCCGTTTCTTTCTTCTGTCTTTTATTGTTGTCATTGTACCAGATGCCTTTTCTGAAGCTTTTTCTTTGGCTGAAGGAGGTGTTTTATTCGCTCCCAGAGAATTATTTTGATCAGGGTAATAAAACACACTGAGACTTGTATATTTCTTGTTAGGATTGCTATCGTTGCTTCTATGTCGATGATTGCTATAGTGACATTGTCATGAAAACACTCCTTTTTAAAGTTTCGCCGCTTCTTGTGTCAAAGCCCTTTCAATCCTTCTCTTGGGGTAAATTAGTCGTCATTATGACAACTGTAACGATAGATATTAAATTTTTTCAATTATTTTCCTCCATATTTGCCTATTCTCGGTCTTTTGTTTCCGTTTGGTAAGTCCCAAGCATATTAAATCCTTTAGCCTTTAAGGCCTCTTCAGTGTACGTGGTGTTGTTGTCAATGATCCACAACTAAAATCGTATCTTATGTCGGTTGGACCGCAAAGTGCCCGTGAGAATATCTCAACGACCAGCCCACTTATAGTCGACCAGCTTGTCTAGTATATTCATCGGCAGGTAGACCGCGTGCACACTGTATATGTATACTTGTGATAGTATTATCCGTTAATGTACGTTACTCATTCCAGTATTTTATATTCTATTTGTGATATGGTGGTGCCACCTATTGGCCTAACTATACGGAGATACACATTTAGCATACAGGTTTTGTCTTTAGCACAGTGTGCAAGACTTTTCTGTTGCATGTGACTTCTACATTTGTCGTAAATCTTTTGACTTTCAAATTTTTTTTGAGTTTTGGAAGCAATTCAAAACCAATTTAATCTTACAAAAACAGCACAAATTTACGAAGGTTTTGTCTGCGTATTTCCAAAGAATGTTTACATAATTAATAAGTTAGTTCCCGTAATACTCCGACTCTTTCACAAATAATCTATCAAAATTATCCCAAAATTATCCTAAAAAACTGAAGCAAGAATCTTGCAAGCTGTTGTTTGGAAACGTAACTATTTGTGTCATGAAACAAACAAACAAACAACAAATTGCATTCCAAAATGTTTGAGCAGTCTTCCTCCAAAGGGTGTCAAATTTTATCAATTCGATGTCGTCAATGGAGGACACTTTTCAACATCATGCAGACATTATTCATAATTTTTTTTTTGCCGAAAATCTTCTCAAACGGAAGTCATAATAAACACAGGTTTATAGCTAATGTGCAATGCCTATTCAATAAACTTGATCCCAATTTGATAATCTTCTACAATCATATCTTATTATTGCCAAAGAGCCATTATATAGCTGTACTTGTTATACAAGAATTTCTGGTATAATTATGTAGGAAACATTACTCAATCACCACTATATTATAATGCTGCCTTGTTGTTTACCAAAAATCACCTGCTTTATACTGGTGCCCTAAATATGAGGAACACTGATCCAAGATTCATGCTAGGTCTCAATTGTTATTCTTTGGACAAATGCCACTAGTATTGCAGACTGAAACACGGTTTTAATCCAATACCTTTGGACTTCTTGACACTCGATCTTTCTGATCGCTCACAATCACCATCGATGAGACAAGATGCGTGTTTTATTATTTTTGTTATCTGAATTAAATCTAGACTCTTTCCACATTAAGAAAACTTAAGCTACTTAAATCGTAATAGTTGTAAAGTTGGAGAGCATTAAAATTGAAATTACTATCCAATGTTTACTCCCTATTGTTAATACTCACCATGTATTACAATCTATTTTCTTGGTTTCCTCTTTATTATAACAGCATTCTTTTTCTGTACACTCCCAGTAAGCATTTTTGCATGTGCTGCAATGATAAATTATTCTTTAGTTATGCATTCATTCATTGTTACCAAAAAAAGTTAAAAAGATAATTATTGTTTCTTTTTAGGTTTTTGTATGCTGATTACTCAAAATACTATTTCATATTTCCACCGCGTGCAATTTAACAAAAAGCTTTGGTTTAATTTTTACGACGAATTTATATCTGGGTAATATTATCAATTTCATCTAAGAAAGAAGAACTTATTATTTATTTACAATTTTTAATAAAATTGTAAACTGACAATTGAAATAAAATAACTATAAAAAAAGAAATGAAGGAACTTGATCACTGAAGAAGTTTTACAAAATATACAAGTTTTCTTTGCGAAAAGATCGTTTTTTTTTTCCAAAAAGGAAGACATCGCAAGATGGACTGAGAAACTGAAAAAAGCCTTGATTCTGCCGGTTCATATTAAATTAGGTCTTGCAAAGCAATTTGTTGAGGCTGGCCGGAAGATAAAGAATATTTTATATACATAGTTTTATGAAGAATTCCAGGGTTTTTCCGAAGCAAAACTGACAGAAAATGTATTGGAGAAAAGTTCTGGAAGCAACACGAAAGAAAGTGGGCTGAGAAATAATTAAAATTATAGAAAACAGTCATACTTTGAGATAAAAGACTGCCAAACAAAAAATCTCTTAGAGAATAGTTATAAAGAAGATTTGGCGAACTGAATCGTCATTTGTATTTTCTGCATTAGCTCCCGGAATACCCTTAATTTAAATTGTTGGTATTACACAAATTTTAAAATAAGCGCAACGAAATTTAGGAACACTTAGATACAACTTGTACAGAATGCTACAGAAATTAAGGAGACGTTGTCTATATTGGAAGCTGTTAATGCTGTCCGTGAAAGAAGTAGTAGTTTCATGAATGTTAATTTAAAAACATCAAAGAAGAATATCAGAATAAGGAAATAAGATGAGTTTACCACGTAATCAAGAAAACAGAAAGACTATACCATAAAAGAACGACTTATCTTAAACGTTATGTTGAACGAACCAGAACAAATAGTGGAGTCACTGAAGGAAAAATTTTAATAATTATTAAGCACAAAGAGCAAAGACAAAAACAAGCGGAAGACCTAGCAAAGTCAACAAAAAAAAAACATTATAAGAATAATCAAAGATTTAAAAACAATAGAAGTTAATTATTTTCAAATAAAACAGCCTGTTCATTTTTTAATTGCTTGCTATATTTTACACCAAAAACATGTACATTATTACTTTAAAAGTTATCATAGTTGAGCTACTGCCATTTTTTGATATAATTTTGCGTATTTTATGTCTTACTAGAATATGGTAGTTTGTTACTGGTGGAATATCAAAGAAATTATTTCTTAGCCCAGAGGGTTTACCAGCAACGTTATTCTGGAAGAAGATTCTCAGGACAGATGTCTTTTAAACAGTAATGCACACCTTTATTAACTCTTGGTTTTATTATTAACAACACTACCATAAATAGTGTCTATCTAGTACGTTGTTTTGCAGAAATATAATTTTATAGAAACATGAATTTTTCAGAAAAATCTATGTAGAAAACTTAGAATTTTCGGTCTATAGTATCTTACTTTTTGACTAACAATTATACGAGAAATACGAGAATGTAATAATATAGAGCGAGTTTTATTTCAAAAACTATATCGTCATCGACCAAGGTACGTATAATACAAAATATTTCTAGAAAGTGTTCCTCATGAGTGGCTCTCTTTGGAAGAAAGCGCTTCGAAATATCACGGAGGTGATTCCCCCTCTATAATTATAGTCTTCGCTACATTGTCACACCTACTTTTGTTATTTATTATTCTTTCGTAGCTTTACGCAATATTTAAACAAAATTAGTTATTAAATGAATAACAATATTGAAAAAATAAATACATTTTATTACGCATTAATATGCTTTACACTTACCATGTATTGCAGTCTTCTTGCTTTACATCATTCTCTTTACATAATAGGTCGCAATCATCTTCTTCTTTGCATTTCCAGAATCCGTTTGTGCATACACTACAATGAACATTTAATTGAAAAAAATTAAAAAAATATATTTAATCCCATATTACTGCGCCATTTTCGCAATTGTATGCATATATTATAGTTCGTAGTTCTAAACAACAAGAATTTAATTTGAAATATATAGAGCGTGTCCACGTAAATAAGAGGCAAATGAGAAATGTTTTTATTATTGATTTCACAGAAAACTCACAGAATTGCATCGCTAGAAATCTAATACTTTCTATTCAAAGTTTCTTTCTAATATTTGGTTAACGTGAAAATTAAAAACAATTAATTTGGCCATACGTGTAAACCACACATATTTTTAAAGATATCAAAAATATCCGTTTAAAACATTGTTGCAGTCTTCCCTCCACTGTAGATATTATATTAGTATTTCATAGACTAAATTTTATTACTAACAAGTTAGATTTTTTTTAAATGTCCCAAAGTGCCAGCGTTTTTTGAATTTTTACAGTCGCCTCGACCCGGAAAACCTCTTTCCTAGTCGAGCTACACATGCGCCAAATGTCACTTTACAAGCGATGAGTACAAAAAGGAATATTTTGTACTCACCGCCTGTAAAGTGACATTTGGCGCATGCATCGCTCAACCTGCAAAGAGTATTTCCCGGTCGAGGCGACTGCAAAAATTGAAAAAAAAAACGTCGGTTCTTTGGAACATTTAAAAAAAAAATCGAACTAGATAGTAATAAAATTTAGTCTATAAAATACTACTTCTTTCGAATATTCTTCACCAAACGTTGGGGAAATAGGAGTAATAACTAAAAACTCTTCCAATAAATTTGTGCTGCCATCTATTTGACTATGACTCAAGTAACATTTAAATTGACAGTTAATTGTAATCAACCAAAAAAAAACGATGAATTCACTATAAATATAAGAATAAAAACGTCATAAGCAAGAACATAATAACTTAAACTAAATTTAAATGAGAATAATAGGTACATACAAGAAATGCTTAATTAATTAGGTAATCTATTTTAGGTTGTGTATGATACTAATCACTTTAATCAATAATTTTTTTTATTTATGCTCGTAAAAAAAATTCGCGCAATTAAAATCACTCGCTTCCCTTCGGTCGCTCGTTCTTTCAAACTGCGCTCATGCGGGAAAATAGTCTGTCCGCATTTGGTTCGTAAATAACTATTTTACAGTCATGAATGTAATACTACTTTGCCCCCTCATTACGTATAACATTTTTCCTACACGTCATTATTTTTACTTAATAAAATACCAAAGTACCGAGATTAAATAATTACAAAGTGTATTATTATGCAGAACAAGATATATGTACTAATAATCACTCATTTAAAGATTAAGGGGAAAAAGAAATTCACAAGTTTTTAATTTTTTGACAGTCAATGATGTTTTGTCAATGGTCAAATTAGATATAACCAGCCGTGATGAATGTATTCGTAATTGTGTTGAATATGCAATACAATATACACAACAGCGGTATCGTTTTTCTTTATCTATGTAATGAAATTTTCTTTCTATCTATCATTGTTCAGCACAAGGATGTAATGTATTTATTGATTTCCTTGGGTCGTTATAACTAAAGTTACTTCGAGAGTAATTCAATTATGTTCTCTTTACGTAGAGAGGGCGGAAGAATTATTACGTATTTACTATTATTATTGTTCTATAATTTCTTCAGTTATTTTGGTATAAATTTTAATGAGCGCATATTTTAACATTTGAAACGACATTGTTATATGATTTTTTTGATATCTTAATAGTAAGTGTAGTTTACACTTACGGCAAAATTATTTTCTTGTTTTGTAAAAAATATTAGGTTTCGTCTGATGCTCGAACTTTTGCTTTCTAAAACATTTTTTTTTTGTGAATGCTAATAATAAAAACATTTTCCGTTTTTCTTACTTATGTGGACACTTGATATATTTTGTACTTGACGATTGACTATTGGAATTTTTTTTATAAAAATTATTGTGATTAGCTAAGAGATAGATGAAGGTAAAAAACGGATTTCTATTATATCAAATTGTACAAAAAGTAGCATACCATCTGCTGCATTCTTCCCGAACAATAACTGCTCCTTCGTCATAGCTTCTTCTCTTTTCATAACAAGGGCAGTCTTCTCGTTTAACACAAGACTTCAAACTAGATTCGTAAGCATATCCGTCCTTGCATTCGCAACCTTCTTCGCAGACAGCAACACTCTTAACTACGTAATTGTGCATATTCTGTAATATTCACATAAGAAGCTATAAAGTATGATATTTATAAATACTTCAACGTTTACAAGCACACTACTGATGCCACTATATGGCATCAGTAGTATAATAACGATACGCTGTTTAATACTCAAAACAGAGTTTCTTCCAATACTAGAAAGAATTACTATCCAGAGTGAAATAAAAACAAATGTTGAATTGAGTATAATAAAACTGAACAAAGGTATGAACAAAAATGACAAAGGAAAGTCTGGAACTAATTTTTTTTTAAATTAGATCAAAACTGCAAAATGTAACAAAAGCATAGACAAGTTACCCTAAATTCATTCAGATACCTTTTTGAAAACAGAAAACAATTAAAACGACTCAAAAACGCAAAATGTTAATTAGTTCTAGTAAACAAAAGTGATTAAAGCTTAAATAATTTTCAATAGGCACCAGCCCAACTAAAAGCATTACAAGATTCAAACGCGTCTTATTCCAAATGAAAGTTAAATTAAACAATACATACAAATAAGGCATTGTAAAATGCTAACGAAAAATGAATTCATATTCTGCTATTAATGAAGGATCCAAGACATTGAATATTTACCTAAAGGGAAATCCTACGAAATAACGTAAATACAGCAACCAATTATACCCCCACTACAAGAAAGATAATCCAGAATTTAAAAATTAAATAGGTCGGAAACCTTTGAAAAGAGTTGCAGAGGTAACTCCGAGGCTATGGAAGGTGCACTTATATACAGGACAAACTTTTAGGCCGTAACAATATGTTATATTGTTTTACATCTATCTTTCAAGTTTACGTTTTAGACTAGACTTTTCGAAATTTTATTCATGAAATTAAGAAATTTTATGAATTTCGCAACACGAGTAATTATTTGACATGTCTTTTGACTGTATAAATACAGTGCGTAGTGTGATGTGGTTTTCTATAGAAAACAATATTTTGTTATGAGTTTTAGGAGAAAAGCTAATCTTTATAAAAAAAAATGGTTTCTATCGAGACCCCTTTTGGTAAATAAAAAAACAGCATTCATTTAAGATAAGGAAAAAAACCCAAAGAGAAACATCCATGATAGTCAAGTCAACCAAGCTTAACAATGTATCGTTTTTGACAAATTGTATTCTTTCCTCACAAAATTGTAGATTTTGGAAAAAGGATAATTCAAATTTTAGAATTAATATCCGAAATCGGAGATATCAAAAAGTCAATTTAAATAAACACAATCACTTGGAAATGCTTCAGAATTGTTTATTGCCGTCACTTGAACAAGAGAAATTGCGACGCTCCTAGTTCCAATAGGATGGATGTCTAGCCCAGCGGTTCTTAACCTATGGGGCGCGACCCAAAATTGGGTCGCGAAGCATATTTCTTGGGTCGCGCTGAGTCGAACCAAAAAAGTTAGTAATACACCAAATAATAAGTAATACCAACACCTCCTAGAAGTCCAATTCCTGTCCTGAGGCTTTCTCTTCTAGGAGGTGTTGGTAATACGCACGCCATCGCTTTGCGTGCGCGCAGACTCAGTAAGCTCTCTGTCAAAAACTCGTTTCTGTTGTGTATTTTGTTGTGAATAACAGTGAAACGTGAAACGTGTAATAACAGTGAAACGTGAATACAAGCATTTTAGAAACAAATTTTGTCTTATTATTAATAGTGGAGTGATCAAGCTGCAGTGCGTATTGTAAAATTGTAATCACCCTAATAATGGCAAAACGTGAATACAAGGAAGCATTTTTAGAATTAGGTTTTACTTGCATTAATGATCGAGGAGTGAACAAGCCGCAATGCGTGTTGTGCAGTGAAATATTAAGTAATGAATTGATGAAACCGAACAAACTTAAAAGACATTTTGATGCAAAACATAAAAAATTTTCCTTTGAGGGAAAAGATCGTACTTTTTTCGAAAGAAAAGAAGCCCATTTAAAAAGACAGCGTTTGGATGCACCAAGTAGTAGTGGTTTTATAAATTCTGCCAAAAAAGCTACACTTGCTTCTTTTCATGTGGCTTGGCATATTGCAAGACAAAAGAAACCCCATAATATTGCTGAAAAACTTATAAAACCTGCTGCCATTGACATGGCACGTATCATGTGCGGAGATGAAAGTTCAAAGAAATTACAAAAGATACCATTGTCAAATGATACAATTCGTTTACGAATTAATGATATGTCATTTGATATTAAGAATCAACTTATTTCTGCTATAAAAATTGCTGATTTATTTAGTATTCAACTGGATGAAACGACAGATGTAAGTAAAGATGCTCAACTCATGGTTTACGTGCGGTATCCAGGTTTAATAGATATACAGGAGGACATTTTATTTTGCAAACCAATGTCAACAACAACTAGAGGTGAAGATATTTTTCTTATGGTCGATTCGTTTTTTAAAGAAGAAGGATTAAATTGGAATCAGTGTTTCAGTATTTGCACCGACGGTGCAGCTGCCATGACAGCATCTCAAAAGGGATTTTCGACAAGAGCAAAACATTTTGGATGAAATTGTTGCAGTAGTCAATTTTATCAAATCAAGAGCTCTTAACTGTAGAATTTTCCGCGAACTGTGTTTCGAATTTGGTGCAGAATACGAACAAGCAAAGTTGTTCAAAGAGTATTATCATTACGGACAGAAGTCGAATTATTTTTGAGAGAAAAGAAACACCCATTAGCATCTAAAGTCTCCGACTTGAAGTGGATTACTCAAGTTGCTTATTTGTCAGATATTTTATTTGAAATAAATAATCTAAATAGGTCTATGCAAGGACGTAATCATACTATTATTGAATTAACTGAAAAAATTACATGTTTTAAAAATAAACTCAAATTATGGAGAAATAAGGTTGAAGTAAAGAAACTTGCTTCATTCCCGACTCTTAATTTACTTGTTGAAGACAATAATATTGATATCACAGATTTTGAAATACAGAAAATTATTATTAATCATTTAGAGAAACTAATAGCAGACTTTGATCGATATTTCCCTGCAGACGATGTTTTCAAATATAATTGGGTTCGAATGCCATTTAATTTTGATGTAAGTGATTTGCATGAGGAATTTGTTAATATTAATCAATTTCAAGAACAATTAATAGAAATACAAAGTGGCCAAGCACTTCGATACAATTTCTACAAAAGCCAATAATTGTTAAAGAAGCCCTAAAATTATTATTGCCCTTTTCAACAACATATATGTGTGAGGCTGGTTTTTCGGCTCTGTGTGTAATCAAAAACAATTACCGGAACAAGTTAAATCCTGAAATAGATATACGGTGCTCCTTGACAAGCATTCAACCGAGGTTTGAAGATCTTTCAAAATGTATTCAAGCACAAGGTTCTCATTAAAACTGTATGACTTGCATTTAAAATTTAAAAGACTTAACATATGTATTGATATTTCTTTTTTTTTAGGAATAAGTTAAAATGTCAATTACTTTCAAAAAGTTATAAATATATTTTAATTTGATCAATAAAAATTATTAAAAACACTTGATTATTAATTAAATTTTCCTTGGATCGAAAAGTACTTTTGTTTATCTTTATTATTAAAAAAATAAATAAAAAATTTGTAAGTTAAAAAAAATCATCATCGTAGGATTGAAGATTTTTTAAAAATACGATCTAATAAAGCAATGAAAAAATGTTGACTTTTTTTGGGTCGCGACATGAACATATTTCTCAAATTTGGGTCGCGGCTTAAAAAGGTTGAGAACCGCTGGTCTAGCCCATGGTAGCTTGATTGTAAGTAAATTCTTGAATTTACACTTTCTTAATAGATGGATTGGACAAGTAGCTTGATTGTAAGTAAATTCTTGAATTTACACTTTCTTAATAGATGGATTGGACAAGATGGACCAAATGTTGTCCAATCCATCTGTTAAGAAAGTGTAAATTCAAGAATTTATTTACAATAGTTTGTGTATGTAGTTTTAGTTAACGTATTAACTTTAATTCGCTATTCTTTATTTATTTTGTTTGCAATCTACTTTATGTTTTATTATTAATATTTTCCTGTGTTTGTTTAAAATAGCATTGACAATAGAATAACTAACAAAATTCAACACAAAAAATAATGACAGTAACATATGTGATTAAATTTTATTAATTTATAGGTTATTAGAAATACGACCATTTCACAATATAGCAACTTTCATTTAGTCCAAAAATGACATTGACAACTTGACGACTTGACTACTAAAATTTACTGCTCCCAGTTGTACTTACCTGACATGTTTTTAATGTTGCACTCTTGCATGGAGAGAAAACTGAGTTTTTGATGCTGCAGCGTTCGTTCAAATCTTCTTGGAAGGGGACTATTGCTTTATCGTAGTTATCTGGTTGAGTGACAACCCATTTGGCATTCTGGCAAGTCCTGCAAATTAATCAAAATTTAAATGTAAAATTATTTAATCTGCTGTAGTGCGATGTTTACATTAATTCTTCTTCGCTCTTGAGGATTCGGTAACCAGCCGGATAAGCAATTCCGTCAATTCTACACTTGCACTGTGAAACAGGTATGCATTTACCGTCTTCATCCATGGTTTGGCCTTTAGGACAGTTACAACCTTCGATACATAGTTTTGAACATTCTGGACGAAGAGAGATATCTTCGCACGAACTGCTGCATCCGTCATTACACAGATGGTACACTTGACCCGGTGGACATGTTGGTCTACATTCTGGCCTTTCCTTGAGCCAGTCGACCTGGATTTGTTTCCTTCCGCATTTATCGGCAAATGTAGATATTGCTCCACATACACATTTATCAATCTGTAAGAAATATAGGCAATTTAGTTTGACAATTTCGAAATATATTGGGTGTGCTGTATGATGTAATATTTGCATCCAAAATAGGGTTTGACGGTTTTTCACACCCGGTTTTAAAAAACCGGTTTTTGAAATAAATTTGTCACATTTGAAAACCGGTTTCTAAATTAAAAAAAAAACCGGTTTCAAAGAATTCAAATTATTATGTAAAAATTAATTTTTTACTTATAATTTGATTTGCTATTCATTCTATGCAATGGGCAGCAGACATATTTTTTCAATGTTGGGAGTTGCGTTGGCCAGTGCTTGTGCACTGCACTTGTGCACAAACACTGCGCAATTATTTTTTGTTAGTACATATTGCAGTGATCTTGAATAAATAATAATATGTAAATAAATAAGTATAATCAAGATCACTTCAGGATTTTATTTAAATTAATTTTATTTTATTCATTTTTATCATAATGTGTATGTAAATATTCACTATATCAATAATTTGCGAAAACTTTATTTTTATTTAAGTAAAATAATAAAAGAATCTTAGTAAAATTTTTATAAAGTCATAATATTAAAAGACGCATTAAATGTTACGTGAAAAGGAACGAGCAAGTGTTTCCCGCACGGAGGTCGACCGTATGGCCGGCGAAAAACGGCATTATTCGCCAGATGCATGGATGAGTCATAAACGTATAGACAAATTTATATTCACATGTTTGTTTACCTTTTTCAAGGATTGTTAATGCGCTGTTTCCCCAAGTGACCGATAAGAGCAGCACCGTCGATATACAATTTTGGAAGTGGTATCGGTATATGCCGAAAGTTGCCGTACGTTTTTATAAAGAAAATTAGGCATAAAAGAGCTGACGGATAAAATTTCCGGGATAGCTTGGTGCGAACCGCTATCTTCAAATAGTCCTAAAGTAGGTGACAAACCACTTCCTCCTCTTTTAAAAAGGATTACTCTTAAATCCGGACTTAGAATAATTTTTGAGATTTTCGACACTTATAAAATTTTTAACAAGACTCAACACTTGTAATATTTTTATTTTTAACATGCAACGCGTATTACATTGAGATGTCTAGATATACTTGAATAATTACTTATGTATGAGATAATTTTATTTATGAATTCGGATTTTGAATTTATTTAATTTAATTTTTTTTTTTTCTAGAGTGTTTTGTTTTGCATGTAGGGGTACTATGCCATACATTATGACAAAACCTTCTAGTAATTGTAATGATAACTTTGGATAGCATAATCATTTCATTTTCGTATAATTTACTTTTCTTTTAAATTTATTTATCCTACAAAAGGGATTTGAAATTAATAATTTTGTTTTATGTGTATATAGGTTATATATAAGTGAACCAGTTTTTCTTTAAAAATTTATTATGGATGAGTTTGAAACCATGTACGAAGAGTTAAGGTGATTAGATAATATTTGTTATAAATGTGTGTATAGTGGTGTACCAAATTCTTTGTTTGTGGTGGTGTTTTTGTATTGGAATTTCACGAGAAGGTAAAGTTTATTTTAATGTATATATTATTTCTTCTTATATGTATATCAAGTATATTTTGTTGTATTTGGGTTTTCAATATTAACGTGTTGAATAATACATCAGGAATGTGTGAAATGAATTAGGCACTATTTAATTCATAGCATGGAGTCCTGGTGAATTTGAAAGACACGAATTGGTCTTGGTGGTACTGCGTTTGGGAGCGAGAAAAGGCACCAGGCAGAACTAATCAGGGCTGAGTTAATCTATTGAATACGCAAAGACATTATTTTATTTCATTTTATTTATATAAAATTTATTTATATAAATATATATATATATTCCTTAAGGAGTGAGCTCATTGTGATGTATGTTCGGGTTGTGTCCGACGAGTTGAAAAGACATACTCGTAGGGTGGAACTTTGGGATACTCATCTGTGTGAATTTGCTATCTGATGGTACTGTGTTGGGAGCGAGAAAAGGCGCCGGACAGGACTAATTAGGGCAAAGCCATATCCTTAACGTTTATATTTTGTTTGCAAATAGTAGATCGCGTAAATTTTTGGTTATTTATATTCCAGTACAATTCATCATGTGTAATTTATTTTATTTTTTGATTGTTTACATGTATCTATGACAAATATAATTCATAATAGTCACGTTCACATTTTCTTTAGACATAAGTTTTTCACGACATTATGACTTCATTTATTTTTATTTCTTATAATATTTTATTGATTATGATGTATCAATTTGAATAATGATTGAATTATTGATTCTTTGTATGTAAATATTTATATATTAAAATTTTTTGAATTCGTTTAAATTTATTTTTAATAAATTAGATGTTAAGATTTATTTGGCATTTTATTTTCTTTACCTGACCTGGAGATAATTAAAGTGCAGGAGAATCGATTGGAGAATCTACATATATTTTCTGCCCCTGAGAGAATTATTTATTTTAAACTGAGCTAGTTGTATGTAATAGTTTTGCTTAACCTACTTTTCAGCAGAAAATTCATCGTATCTTAGTCTAGCATGAGGCCTAGCACTAAGATGCGTGCTCGACTCTCAATTACACATTGATTAAATAAATTAAATTTATTTCATTTATATATAAATTTGTAAGAGCCACAGCAATATGTGCAATCAGTCACGAGTCACAACAGGTTCGCTTAATCTTGTAAAGTGAAAACAGGAAAGAAAAATATAAAGTTGATATAGTTGGTAAAAATAACGTAAGCATTAAGTATGTTTCTAATTTCTAAGTTTGTATTTTCTATTTTACACTTTAAAACTTTAATTTTATTATATAAATTTCTTCTCTCAAAAATTAATGTAAAACAAAAAGTTCCGGCTTCTGTCTATTGGGATTTTAAATAAAACACATGGCGTTAAGTTAAATTAATATTTTCTTTCGCAACGTTTCAACATAAATTATGTCTTTATCAAGCTTTGAATTAGATTAAGATGCGTGTTTTTTCAAAATTCCTAAAAAATGTGTACATTTCTTCAAATTACATTGATATTAATAGTTAAAATAATAAAATTGTAACATAAACTTCAAAAATATTAAAAAATAAAATAACGATAACTTTAATTTCATTTTTAGATAAAAATGAATAAGTCGGAAGTTTGGGATAGTTTCAAAAAGTTAGGGATAGACAAGCCAATCTGCAATCATTGTAATAAAATGTTGAGCAGCAAAGGATCATCCACGAGCAATCTACATAATCATTTGAAAGCAGTTCATAAAATAATTATCTGAAAGGAATCAGAAACGATCGGCCAAGAAACAACTCTAGAGTAATGGATCTCATACATGCGTTTTATGACAATGCCAAACGTGGAAGTATTATTGAATTAGATTCAATAAAAAAGAATCGGAAAAAATTCTCTATAACTTTAGACGAGTGAACTAGCAAAAGAAATCATAGATATTTAAACATTAATATAAACCACTTAGCAGAAGATTTCAATTTGGAATTAGTGCCATTAGCTGGTTCCTGTGATGCTCAGAGAACATTAGAATTGGTATCTGAAGGGCTACAAAATTTCAACTTTAAGCTAGAAACTGACATAGTTGCAGCAACAAATGATGGTGCTGCTGTTATGAAAAAATTTGGCAAATTATCATCTATAATTAATCAACTATGCTATTCACACACCATCCACTTAGTTACTGATGTGTTATATAGAAATAAAAATAGAGAAATGGCTGAAGCTCTGAAGCCGAAGTAAATGTTTCAAGTGAGGAATCGGAAGATGACGATGAAGACGAATATAACGATTATGAAGATTCCCTTTATTATGTTTGTAACCGAAAACATCCTATTCCTATTTTGTCTGACAATTACAAACAATTAGTTTCACAAGTTAGAAAAATTTGTAAGTTCTTTAGAAAATCTCCAGTAAGAAACACCATTCTTCAAAATTATATCAAACAAGAAAAAGGGAAGGAATTAAATTTAATTCTTAATATTTTTTTTATATTCTGACTTTGATATTGATTTCGTTTTTTGTTATTTTATATAAATTAAATAAAATATTTTTCCCTATTCTATTTTTTTTTTGACAAAAATTCGAAAACCAGTCTTTTGGAAATCTGGAATTTGAAAACCGGTTTTTCAAAAAGTCGGTTTTTGTATAAACCCTAATCCAAAAGCAAACGGGCTATATTGAAAAATAAATTGCTTTAAAGACTTGTTTTTTTTAATATCTATAACTATAAAAATTCTTTAGAAATAAATAATTATTTTAAAATATATTAAAATTAAACACAATAATATTTTTCAAACATTTAAAAAGAGGCAATTATTAATTGTCAAGGAGTTTATCGATTTTTAAATTATTTATGCTTATTTGATAATTTCCAAACTTTAATTAAACATTAATAATAATGCATCTGAGTGACAAACAAGCAGACCTAATGTTGAATTATAATTTTTAGCGCTTGAGCAGCTTTGGTCGGATCATTAGCTTGGAGAATCACATAAAAGATTATTATTTACTGATTGGCATTAATAAATTCTCATGTTATTACTTATCTATTATGCTATTTTATAACAATAATTAATTTAGCATGTCTTTTAAAATAATCTCAATATGTTGGGGGGGTTCAATTTGAATTAATAGGCATCCTCTGAGTGATAGTATTAATTCATCTTAGGCATTATATTAGCTCTGCTATAATTAGTACCACAATCTTATTTATTAAAAATTAAACTTCAAACTTTTAAATTCATAATATTATAGGTTATTTATTTTCAAAATGAATGTCAGATACAAAACAACTTGGGAATATAAAAATCACTATGTTTATAATGTACATAGGCAACATTCTTATCTTGAGGCTTCAAGACTTTAATTGTTACATATTGGTATCATATTGAAATACAGTTTTAATTCTTAATATGTTAAAGTATTATTACTTATTGTTGCATGTTAAATTTGATAATTTTATTAATAAGGATAGTCATATTTACTTAACCCTTTGCCTTCCAAAGGTACTCGTAAGTACCGGAAAATTAGTAACTCTTAAAATGCCACCCCTATAAGTAGTTTTAATTTGTATTATTTCGTGACTTATTTTTGTTTATTTAGGTAAATTTTAATAATCCAATTGAAAAAAAAAATAAAAAAATTACAATTTCATATATTTTTTTGACTGGTACTTATAAGTACCTTTGAGTGTAACTGAGTGGAAAAGAAAAAAATTGGAATGGGTTTATTTTCTGAAAATTTATTACAAACTTACAAACTTTTCTTAGGACTACATTATACAAAATTATGAAATTATTATTATGAAAAACTATATGTTATGATATTGTACAAAACAATTTTTTTTTTCATTCACACATAGAAAAACACCACATAAAGAGCAGGTCGAATGTGGTTTTGATTGGATGCCTTGAGCACTGCACATCTCACATCTTCCTCTCCTATCAACAAATTGGGGCCAATGATTTCCTCTGTTACCCAGCCTAATTTCGTCAGATACGCTGTAGTTGTAACGCCTTTTTTTGGAGGCTGGACCCGAAGCTACAGATTTTCTTTTTACTTGCTCACCTTTCGGAGATCTGCTGCACAATCCAAGAGTTACTTCTCTTCTGAAGGCTAGTACGGTTATGGGTTCTTCTCTTATTTTCTTGTATACAACAAAAGCATTTATAAAAGCGATTTCCAAACAACCCCAAAATATTCTGTGCCACCATTTTTTTGAGCGCCTATCAATCCCATAGCATTGGCGTAGTTGGTCGTGGTAATCAACCCCTCCCATAAATTTATTGTAGTCATAAACAATTTCTGGTCCAGGAATATAAGAAATGGTACCATCACGCAGTTTTCGTTTGATCGGTACACTTTTAGTTCCATGAAAATTGGAGGCTAGTGTCACTACTTTATTGTCTTTCCATTTGAAGAAAGTAATGCCAGTGTTCGATGTTTTGTGATCAAAGTCACCTCTCTTTAAATTTTTGTCGATTATCATTCCTTTTGGAAGCCCTTTTCGGTTTGATCGAATTGTCCCACAAGCTAGAGTGTTTTCTAGTTTTAATTTCTCCAAAAGTCTTACAGTTGTAAAGAAGTTATCAAAATACAAGACTTTGCCCTTATTCCAGTCTTGTTGTGTCAACTCTAGGACAATTCTTTCTCCCAAATTGAAATCTTTAAAATTTTCGTTCACTTTTTCGTTTTTACCTTGGTATATTTCAAACTTTTTAACAAAGCCAGACATATCTGATAACATCCAAAATTTGAAACCTCTTTTCACAGGCTTCATTGGATTATATTGTTTGATTGAAGAACGACCTTTGAATTTCACAATTGATTCATCAACACACATTTTCTGTTCTCCTACATAATTTGAAAATACGGCATTGAGTGAGTCAACAAAGGGCCGAACTTTGTAAAGCTTATCTGTGTTATTGTTGGGAATGAGAGCATTGTCGTTGAGATGTAAGTTCGCAAGTATTGTTTGGAATCTATTTCTAGGCATGGTTTCTGGTACAATTTC
The DNA here is from genome assembly GCA_963170755.1 of Amphimallon solstitiale. Lineage (NCBI taxonomy): Eukaryota > Metazoa > Arthropoda > Insecta > Coleoptera > Scarabaeidae > Amphimallon > Amphimallon solstitiale. The sequence goes on from OY720680.1 coordinate 130,180,466, forward strand.
AAGTTTCAGATCAGCTGCGGAAGACCAATAACTTTCTAGATTTGGCAGAACATGATATCCCATAAGGAAATTCAATCCGATGAAAGCTAACATTTCATTCTGTGTAATGTTTAGTGTCTTATTATTTTGAGTACCATACAAATTTGTTTGGAAAGTAATATCTGGAATTACATTACCCAAAAGCTTTACAAAGACATCCGTAGCAGTTATGCAATCTCTAAAATAAGTTTCTTCCCAAGAACCAGGTTGATATTCAGGTAGGATAGTAGTTGATCTTTCAACTTTTTGCCATGTACGTGCAGGCTCCTCTCTAATCGGGTCTTCGGTTTCATTACCTTCTATTTCCTGCGTTGGTTCGGATTCAACCTCTTCACACAAATCCTTTGGTTCTCTATGTTCAGAGTTATTTGTTTGACTAATAAAAACATGTTCATTTTGATCCTCATTGCCAGATTCAGCATCTGATTCAACATCTGTCTGTACATTATGATCCTCATCCAAATCAAACTCGGCAAAAAATTCGTCATCCTGCACTATTTCCAGTAACTCCTTATCGGTCAAACGCCGTTTACTTTCCCAAGGAAATGGCATTCTGTAAAAATTTGAAAAATAATAAAATTCGATAAATTATACACTAACCGCCAAAGGTACTTATGAGTACCATATAGATAAAGATGTGTATCTTGTTTGAAATGGACTAAACATACAAATATTTTAAAGACAACATAAATAAAGGTCTTACTTACATTAATTGCTTGCTGGATTTCAATTGTAACAACAAATACCACGATATTTTCAATATAATTGAACACGTTGCTTTCTAACCACCAAGCTGTCACAACAAGCATGAAAACAGTGACAAAAATCAGTGTTACCAAATTTACCAAACAAACATTATGTTGTTTCTACAGTCCTTAAAAGTACTCTTAGCGTTTTAAAAGGAGTTTGATCAATAATAGTGGAGTATAGGGGGAACAAAACCTGCGGACTTAAAAGTACCGTCGGGAGATAAATAGGCCTACACAAAAAAACTGCCTGGAAGACAAAGGGTTAACTTACTTAAGGTCAGTAAGTAATACAGTTCAACGTTTTAAGAAATTCTATTCTACGTAACAACATAATTAAATTATTTAAAATGATATTTTAAAACAAACATGGCTTCATAAGCCCTATAACGGTCAGCATTCTACTAAATTAAATTTGAAATATTATTTGGAAGGAGATATTTCTGTTTCCTTGCATTTCTACGAATGTAAGTAGGCCTTAAGTTATTTATCAGTATGTAGTATTATATCTTTCTCATAGCTTATGTTATATCGGTTTAGTATTTTATACATGTATATTTTTATTTTACCTTGCAGCTTTGTTCGGGAAATTAGCTCTAAATTCCAATAAATATTTATAGATATCGCTTCTGAATATTGTTTATCCTTCAATTGGCACAAGAAGACAAGTTTTCCATCCAAATCTTAAGAAGTACGATGAGATCGCTGAAGATTTTACAAATGGAACTCCATGTATAATTCCCACGATGAGGATACTTTTTATTTCACTTCCAAAGTATGGCACTGATACTTCTGGTTTATTATTCACTAAGTTTTTGTTTATTTATTCATGATAAAATATAAATTTCGTATGCATCAAGATTCTGTTTCCTTCTATATTTTGTAGCATCTTTCTACCCTTCCTTGTTCCTCTTTTTCGAAGGCATACTTGAAATATCTCTGCAATTTTTATGAAAATAATCCTATTTAAAATAAATTTTTTTTTAACTAATTTTACTTACATATCTCATAAACACCCGATTATCATATTCCCAAAGCCTTGTAATTACTTGTATCTAACTCGATTAAGTAACAGTATTTAAATGACTGTAATATCCATAAATTAAACGATTTTAATAATGTATTTTAACTTTAAAATGAATGATATGATTTAAGATTAAGAATTAATGTTATTGACCTTTCTATATTTGTATTAAAACAAAATCTTGTCATATACAATGTAGGATATCATACCTGTTGGTTTAGAGCACAGCTAAAATATGTTTATTCAAAATAAAATGTATTTTAATTATATCTAGGGATGTTAAATTTACAACTACATACGTCATTCACTGACCTTATACGTATTTCTTTATAAGCAAAGCCTCCAACCCGCTTAATTTCTTTTACAGTTATTGTTCTATGATACTATAGGTCTATTCCTATCAAAATGACATCTATACAGTTATTGTTCTATGATACTATAGGTCTATTCCTATCAAGATGACATCTATACGTATAGATGTTGACCTTCCTACCAGCTTCAACTCCCTATACACAGATACTACTATAATCAGATCATTTACAACTACCTTATTCGTCATGAATTCTGTTACAAACTATCCAACATGAGGTGGCACTCACATATATATCTAATGATGAGTAACATTTATTTTTTGACGTTAACATATAAAAACTATTATATTTGTTTTTATTTTAAGAATTCTAGTACCTTAATACAAAGATGAATATTGAAATGCAGAACATATAAAGACAGGTTTTAAATCGACATACCAAGCAAGATAATCTAATTTTTCAATTAAGCTACGCATTTATATGAAATACTAACATAACCTGTATACTTACTTAATGAAGTACTCTTTTTAATGTGTGCAAACTTAATTTAAAACCTTCTCTTTTATTTGTTTCAGACAACAATAATGTACTTGAATTAAATGTTTCATTTATTCACTACAATGCTATATGCACTGGGATTAACGCCGAATTTGCTCAAGCTTATCCATTCTTATCTCACTAGGAGACCTAATTACGTTTTTTATAATGGGTACAAGTCGCCAGAATTTTTTCCTTCATCTGGGGTGCCACAAGGCTCAAATCTAGGTCCTCTTTTATTCATATTGTACATAAACGACGTACTGATGCAATTAACGTGTCCGGTACTTGCTTATGCTGATGATCTGAAAATTTTCAGTTCTATAAAATCCTGGAATGATGTGGTCCAACTTCAAAGTAATTTAAGTGTCTTGACTGACTGGTGTCGCAAATTCAATTTAAAGTTAAATATTGATAAATGTTGCTTCATATCTTACACACGTAAAGTAAACAATGTATCATCAGTATATATCCTAAACAGAAGTGCATTGTCTAGAGTTAATGGTATTAGGGACCTTGGGGTATACTTTGACACTCGGCTCAGCTTCTCTAACCATATAGACTCGATGTGTGCATCTGCGTCTAGGACGTTGGGTTTCTTATTGCGTTGTTGCAATTTTTTTAATAATATTCAGTTGATGAAGACACTTTATTTCAGTCTAGTTGTGAGCAAATTGGAGTATGCATCTCAAGTATGGTCTCCTCAATATCTTTACTTACAACTTTCCATTGAAAGAGTGCAGCGAAGATTCCTGAAATATTTGTCTTTTAAATGTTCCGGTACTTATCCTCAGCGTGGCATAGATTATTCACATTTATTAGACGCACATAATATGCAAGCCTTGAGTTACCGTCGTGAGATACATGGTGCACGATTTGTATGGAAGCTATCCAGTGGGCGTGTTGACTGCCCTTATTTGCTCTCATGTCTGGATTTCTTCATTCCTAGAATCTCCTCTCGTTTTACCCATACCTTCCTACTTCCCTTTTCTCGCACTAACCTTCTTAAAGGATCTCCGCTGGTGGTGACATATTTTATAGGGACATATTTTTTTGACATATTTTTTTTAATTTACTTAATTATATTGTTTTCATATTTATTATTACTCACAATTCTGTTGTATATTTGAGTTATTAGTATAAGTTATTGAGTAGTACGTTGTACATTATGTGTATATTTAATACTGTCCTATAACTGGGTAAACCGTTGGACAAATAAAGCTATTATTATTATTATTATTATTATTAATATACATTAAAGTGCAGTGGTTTCACGTATATGTCATGAATTCTTTATAAACGCTTTTGGAGCTTGTTTGATTTGAAACTTTAGCTTGCTTGCATTAATTTCAGTAAATGATTTATTTACTTACATTTTCTTTGCAGTAGCATCCATCATATACGCAATTTTCGTAATCTGTATCGTATTCTTCAATTGCACATTCTGAAAATAAAAAGTAAATTTTAGTATTCGCATTCTATTCGATAAAACGCACTGTATACATACTGTTGAATATTGAGCTTTTGATTACACTGCAGAATTTTTCGGCTGATGGTTTGGCTGTGGGATTGGCCACGCAAGGATGTTGGAATTCTTCCGGTGGTAAGTCTCCGCATGAATACTCTGTTTTCCAACTGTTACCAAACGTCATTTCATCGTTAACAATTTCTCCATCTCGTGTAAGGAAATCGTCGCTAGTATCTTCCGTATAAGTTCCCAGAAGACCCTAAGATTAAATTATCGGTGTTTTACAAACTATAAATAAGTGCAAGTATAAAATTTGAAACTAGTTAACCGGTACCAATTTAAAATACTTAAATGTAACAGTAGACTTTGACTTTATAAGGAAAAGATATTCATCAAGAATAAATTACCTTACGAACCGAGAAAAAGCAGTACAAAGTTTTATTAGGAATGAAAAAACGGAAAAAAGAGGTAATGGAATGGTTAAAGTTGTATATGTGAAAATTGTTATAAATGGTACAATAGATAATTTTGTTTGCTAGAATAATTATGAAGTAGTCCATTTATCAGGGCGATTAAAAGCATCAAAACCACAAATCTGATTAGGTAAATTATATGAGATTTTTGCCCCAAAACTATTTTAATACGCAACAAAACTGTATTTAACTACGAGAGATAAATTTGTATCTTTCAGACAGGCAACAGATTGCTAATTTAATCAAACATCTCTAAGTGATATTTTCTGCCTTAAACATGGAGTGCGCCAAGGATCTATTTGGGGCCCCTTTAATTCGTTATTTACGCTAGGGATTTGTGGTACGCTGCTGCCACGAGCGTATTGATAAGAGATAACGGTAATAGTAAATCTGATATATTTTAGACAATTCAGACGTATAGAATCTTGTAGAGTACCATGATTAAGTTGAAGTGTATTGGTGAATTTTTGAATAAATCTTACCCGTTGAGATGTGCCTTAGATATGGTAGGTATGAAAATTTAGTATTTTTAAACCAATTCGCCAATTATTGCATGTAATAGTAAAACACAGGGAGTTCGGCGAGGTAGTTCGAGGTTTTTGTATAGTGACTCCTCGGTCAAGAAATAAGTAAAAAACTTCTTATAAACATGGGACAAATTTTCAATTGTTATATAGACATATTAATTTACTTACAGAAAATTTGCGATATTTTTAGCTTCTCAAGTTGTTTACAATTAAAACGCGTTTCCAAAAACCCAAATTTTGAAATTGAAACCAGTAGGTAATTAACAAAAGAAACATTATTCGCTACTACTCGAACTACTTATTCGGACATCCTGTATTATAATAGTTCCTTGCGACAAAACCTAGATTGTCAGAAATTTTGAGATTTGTGGTTGTCGTGACATTTCCAAAAATGCCATTGAACTTGAATCAAAAATATTATTATGCTGATATAGCCTTTTTGTATTGTTACTACAATGGTGGCGTTGTTAGAGCTGCCATCCTAATCGAAAATCTCCTTGTGACTAAACTATCCAGTACCGTGTCCAATCTCTTAAAGAAAGAGGATTTTTTCCCTAACCAAACAGTGCACGTAAGTTCCTCGCAGGGATAATGCTGCAACTATCCTACGTGAAGTAGTATAGGATCAACGAATAAGTCTACGAAGCAACAATAACAAGACTGAAACTCATCAATACACATTACGCTACACGAAAATGGTCTGTTCTCGTACCATCTCTAGTCAGTCTACAACTTGAACAACAATGATCATGCCCGTAGGCAAGTCTTTTGTTCTTGGAATTTATAAAATGAAGATTTAGTTCCAATGACACTTTTCTCTTATAACGTGGTCTGTAATTAAATATGTCAATTAATTAGGCCTACTGTTATAAAGACTTATATTCACCAAATCTCATTAGGTAGAATTACCACTTTATCTACACGTGTATCTTTGGTGTCCTATACCAACACGCACGTCAATGAAGTCTTTATTTAAATACGCGGTCTGGGTCTCGTACCGCGATCTTGAATAGTTATAGATATACGGTGATTAACGTTCGTAGCGCGGTCCTAGAATAAAATATACAAACGAATATTAATAATGCTTTCTGGCTGGAATCAGTCACGACGTTTTATCAGTCTGGCCAGGAAAGGTTTTATTCTTTTAGGACGTGTGTAGCGGTAGGTAATCCCTCCACGACATTATAATTGTCTGAATGGGATTAAATGGATCGTTTTAACCTCCTCACGGCGCTTTTGCCTGAGTGAGGTTAAACGGAAGGGAAAGAAGTTTCACGATTCAAAGACCTGAAACGGGAATTAATTGACAGTGCTGGAAGTCGGCCTCTTATATCATCCACAGCGCCTACGTATGCAGACAAAACTAGTTCAATACATTGAATTTGCACACGATACTCGAAACTAAAAGTCGCGCGAAAAATGATCGTGACGTAGACAGCTGGTACTTTTCCGCATACAAATAATAAACTGCTTAGAAATAATTAAATGAATTACTAAGAATAATACGGCAATATATACAAGAAGATTCATTGTTCATAATGAAATGCTAACGTTTGAATAAAATATCACTCATATATAATTTAATATTTACAGATAAATTAGATATGAATTAAGGAATGGTAGTTTATTACAATTAACGAAGAGACTTCGTTACACTCTGACAAAGCAACTTTAGCTAGAGAGGAATTTAGTAATTTCCACATCGAGCATGTTTGGGATACTGAAAACCCACATGCAATTTTGGAGAACCATTTTCAGAACCGTTTTTTAGTGAATGTTTGGAGAGATTTGTTACGAGATCAGCTTTCATTACGGTTTAAAAACGTCCCTTTCAATTTACGCCGGCAATTGTGGCTTCAACAGGACGTGGTCTTGCGCATCATGGACGAATTGTCACAGACTTGTTGATTGTAACTTTTCCAAATCGATGGATAGGAAGGAAGAGTCCCGTGCACTGGCCGGCTCGTTCGTCTGATTTTAACTCTATAGACTTTTACTTATGGGGCCACGTTAAATCAGAGAAGAAGTACTAGTAAGAATCGAGCAAGCTTTTGATGACGTACGGGGAGTAAATTGGAATGGTGAGTTAAAAAGAAAGGCGTAACTATGTTTAACTGTTCATGGCGTACATGTCGAGCAGTAGTCAATCTTATTTTTGAACAATGTTTTTATTGTAATACTTCTTTTCTTAATTACTGGTTTCAATTTCAAAATAAAGGGTTTTGCAAACGCATTTTAATTGTAAATAACTTTAGAAGCTAAGAATTTCGCAAATTTTCTATAAGTAAACTGAAAACATATCATATGCATATAGCGCAACTTTAACCACGCATACTTCTATATAACAGTTGAAAATTCGGCTCATGTTTATAAGAAGTTTTTTACTTATATTTGACAGAGGAGTCACTATACAAACACCTCTAACTACCTTGTCGGATACACCTGTATAGTTATACGGTTTATTGGAGGTTACTAGGAAACGTAAGCTGGAGCATATATTTACCGAAACAAGCCCTTCCATATTCGTCGGTAATCTAACCAGAACATCATATACGCCATTCCATTGCACTTGGACATGATTAGACAATTGAGCTGAAACGAACAAAGTTTAATTAATGCGAAGTAAATAAGAAAGAAATATATTTAAAACTCATCATGTACGACTCGACAATTTAAGGAGTTGTTCGAATAACCGCCAATTTGGTCAAACTGTGTTATATGTGCTACACCATGTAAAAAAATTAAGTCTATGGATTGGTGCAAGAGCCAGTTATGTATCTTAATTTTTAAGTGTTAAAATAACATTTGTGCCGCAAAAAAGCGTTTTAATAAATTTGGACTAATAACAAATCATATGAATCAAATTGCTTCTTGCATCAAATCTGTCAATTAGAAGAATGAGAATTACTGAGGACTCAGGTGATATTGCCAATCCATACTTTTTGTAAATCCGGAACAAGTATTCAATAATGAAGTCATGTTAAAATATCAAAAGGTATTTAAATTTAATAATTTTTCCATTTCAATTAATGGAAAGTCTACCCTAACTCTAATGTTGTACAAAGATATGTATAATAAAAAAAAGTGCTTTTATTTTGAATTCCAGACAAATTTATTATCCTTGAATTTTACAAACCCTTTTCTGGAACATCTTTTATACCAAATTGATCAAAACAATATATTGCATTTTAGTATAAAATACTTTTCTTCGTGTTATAGTTGCACAACAAATTGTTTTGACGTGTTTACTGAATCAGAGTGGACTAAAATTATTCCGGATTTTCACTCAATATCTGATATAGGTATTATACATAAGTTCACTTTTAAGTATACTGCAACAAGTAGAAGAGCAAGAAAATAGCACATCTAGAAAAAAGAGTATTACGTTTAAAGTCAAGATTGGTAGAAAGAATTCGAAATGGATCTTTGCAACTTAAATCAGAAAGTAAAGTTAGTCTTGGAAAATATGGTCGTGGTCGGCATGCTAATCGTCCCAACAAGTTGCCAGAATTTGTAGTAGCTTCTATTGTCGAATATATCAAAATTTCAAACACAGAGAATCCCAGTAGTCCAGATATGACAGTGAAGAAATTATTTGTCTGCTAATTAAAGCATTATATATATTTTGAACAGTTTCAACCTGAGACCTACGAACTACTTAGATAAAATGTGCTCAATAATTTCAAAATAACTTTTATTTTTATTATAGATATCTTGTTGGCAACTTTCAATCACCTAATGGCCCAAATTCAATCACTAGAAACAGCGGAAAAAATCCTACGTTTTTAAAATAAAAAAAAATTGTTTCTCCATGATTATATAGGGAATTGACTGGATTCAATAAAAACCCTTTACATATTTACTGATAATTGTGGAGCTCAAAACAAGAATATGATTCTAGTATATCTTTTCATCAGCATCGTTAAAAATAAAGTTTTTGACAAAATAGTTATAGTAATAATACATTAACACTTAAGTATTAGCGTTAGAAATAACATGTTCCAATACGCTCCATTACGTTGAACGCACAGTTCGTATCGTTCTTGCATACTGCTGCTGTAATTTTCTCTTTTAATTGTTGTAATATACAGGGTGTATTTGAAATAAGGGGACAGAGTATGATTAATGGAAAGATGTAATTTTATTAGACTCAAATCCAAAATATTTTGCGCAAATTCCCTCTCTGACGCAAGAAAAAAAATGACATAGATATTTTTAAAATATTCGTCGCGCCACTGCACTTCAATACGACTGTAGGGTATGGAAGGGTGGGTTACTAAGTAGGAGTGTTAAGGCGTGCGAGGTCAGTCTCGTTCGATTGTTACGTGTGGATGTTTCGACTATGGCTTACACAACACACGAACTGAAATAAATTAAGTTTTTTTTTTAATTCACTTGCGTTCAATTAAAATAAAAGTTTCTCATAAGTAGAGTTGGGCAAATTTTACAACACACTTTTTTTTTTGTGAGACATAAGAAGTAAAAAGTCGTTGAATTTAATCATAATAACAGTAATAGCGGAAGAAAACGTAAAATCTAAATAATCCTGGCAAATATTAAAATAATTACAAAATTCATACAGTCGGCATCTCAATAAAAAAAATTCTCGTTGTTGAAAAATATGATATTTTAAAAGAGAACAAAAGAAATCGAATAAAGTACACGCATTAATTTTATTGGAAAATTTGTCCAAATCTATTCACAAGTTTTTCACAGCTGATATTTCATATTAAGGCTGTTGAACTCTAGTATGAACACCTGTTTAGAAATAGTAAACAATGCTATCATTGGAGTTTTTATAACGTCTACAGCTGTTATAGCCTATATCTATGCGTGTTTATTTAGTTCGATGGAAATATTATTTATTACGACTCCTCAACCTGTGTGGAACCCCCGTCCCGTTGGGCCAGACAGCTGACGTCTGGCGCGATACCTACGACATATAGACACATGCTAAATTCATAGGCGGCACATTAAACACTTTTCGGGAGGGGTTTAATTTTGGCGTTCGTGTCGTAATTGACTCACAATTTTTGGGATTTATATTCTATATAGTTGCACCTTTCCATTTATCATACTCTGTCCCCTTATTTCAAATACACCCTGTATATGGAGGGTTATCCCGGAAAACCCATAGCATCAGCATACCTCAAGCATATGCATCCAATGATGTTACGTCCTGAGAGTGAGATGAAAAAGATAAATTGCTGAAACGTGAAATTACATTGTTTCCATACATCTCCTGCGGAGAGGTTCTTGTAGCATGTGCTGTGTGGTAGGTTGCAACATCTTGTTGAAAAAACTGTATATTCAAGGGTAAGCTTCTTGATCTGCAAAACATCCGAAGGTCATCCACAAACGGAGTGAGAACTTGAGTAATATAATGCTCTTGATTAACAATTGCTGGATGTGCGTTTTCCTCAATGAATTAAGGCCCTATAATTCCTCGACCAGAAACTGCGCACCAGATGGTCACTCTTTCACTATGCAACGGTATTTCTTGCATCCCTTCTGATCGTTGGAGACTTACACATATATTGCTACACCTACTTGTATAATCCAATAAATAAAATTGACAGTCGTCACTGTACCAGATGTGTACTGATTAAACTGGGATTATCATACTGCAGAGTAAGGATTCTGATACAGTATTCTAGTCTTGCAGCATAATCAAACATTCTCAATTGCTGTGTTGTCTGAACAACGTATGAATGAGTATTAAGTTGCTTCAATATCTCCTGAAAAATCCTGTTCATATTCAATTTTGCAGCAGGTCTCCGTTGACTACGACATAGTGAGTCCATAGTTTGACTGAATACTCATTCATGATTTTCGTTGGTATTCACTGTTTTTCTTTGTCCCGCTCTACCTTTCCCTTGGTGTAGCACACTTCCAGTTCTTTTAAATTTTGTTATAATGTTCGATACAATAGCACTGCTTGGTGTCTGTTTATCTAATGTTTCGAGAACTGATCTCAGACGAATTTAATGCTTGGACCATTTTGTCTACCTAAACCGTATGAGCAAAATTAGTGCTCAACTAAAACAACAACTTTTTTTCAATAGATAACATTATTTACGAACTTGCAAACATATCAGTATATCTAACCAAAACCAAACATCAATGATTATGTCTAATAAAAGTGTGAATTGTTAGAGATTTAACTACTAGAAAGCCTACAATTTCAGTACTCTAAATTAATAGCCATATTGTATTTACTTTGATGTGCTGTACTTAATGTGTAAGAGCACTTACCTAGAACGAACGAACCAGAAGGCTTTGTAATAAGTATAGAATCCTCTTGTAGAGGGAACCTTGTTACATCTACATCGTTGATGGTAACAGCCAGATTTGGTTTGAACTCCACTACGTTTCCTCCTACTCTGATGATGATTCGACGTATATAAGATGGACCGGTTGCATCTTTCTAAAGTAAATACAAAATTTGATAAATTTATGCAAGGAAGTATTTAAAAGGGGCGATGAGAGATATATACCAGTTGGGTCAATTACCATTAGCCATAGCGAATCAGTTTATACGTATGTATTTAATACGTATAAACACCCCAGCGCGGTGTCTATATATCGTACATACATATATACGCATACACAGATACGCTATGGCTAATGTTTCTTGACACAGGCGGTATATATATATAAAGTGAAATCTCCCTTGGCCGGACACCTTCGAGACCAACAAATTGGTCCATCCAAGGGTGTTGTCCGCTCAAGAGAACACGAAGGCAATCAATTCAAGTTTTAGTTATAATGATTAATATAACGTTTCCTCATAGAAAATAACATTTACTTAACTTCAAACTGCCGGAGAAAGATGTATTATTTCAACTGTTACTTGAAGATATCAAGACGTTTAAGTAGATATGAACTCGGGCCTACGTGTCGCAGATGGGAGCGCGTCTTACCGGCTATAAGAAGGCATGAGTTCAAATCTCATCGTGGGCGAATTTTTGTGATAAAATTTCCTAATTAATTTACTCAGCGCGACGCAGAAAAATCGATTTAGTTATTTCTAAGCTAAGGAAAATTCTTGGCCTTCATTTAAAGATTTTTTACCATTACAGTTTTTTATCTTAATCGTTTATAACTATAGTAGAATTACCGAACAGATGTAGTAGCAACATTGCATTTTTGTAATAGCCTAAACGATCAAATGCACTGTTGCTACTGCATCTGTTCGGTAATTCTACTATAGAAAAAACTAATAAAAATCTTTCATTAAATTTCAAATATTCACACCAGTTTTGAATTTTACTGAGCTACCTTAGAGGTAAGTTTCCCACAGTATAGCGTTACAAAAGAAATGTGCAAAAATGAAATTTTACACCAACAAAACATGTTTTGTTTCAATAGGTTTTATTCAATTTTTGTAAAAAAGGGGCTGTTTTTTTAAGTAGTTCTTTATTTTAATCGTTTATAACTAGAAAAAGCTACTCAAAACATTTATCTTTCAATAAAATTCAAATATTCATACCAGACTTTGTTTTGAATTTAACTAGACTACGTTAGAGGTAAATTTTCCATAGTATAGCATTGCAAAGAATGTACTAAAACAAAATTTTACACCATCATAAAACACTTTTTCGTTTCAATAGGTTTTTGTAAATTTTTGTAAAAAATCTGTTTTTTTATGTGTTGCACTCTAATAATGAATTGGACATTAAAATGCTTTAATTTCTGGGCCTTCTTTTAAGATTTTTCACCATTGCAATTGTTTTTTTTTCTTAATCGTTTATAACTAGTAAAAATTAATAACAACTTTTATCTCTCAATAAAATTCAAATATTCACACCAGACTTTGTTTTGAATTTTACTAAACTACCTTAGAGGTAAGTTTTCCACAGTATAGCGTTACAAAAGAAATGTGCAAAAATGAAATTCTAGACCATCAAAATATGCTTTTGTTTCAATATGTTTGGTCAGTTTTTGTAAAAAATCTGATTTCTTAAGTGTAATACTCTAATAATTAATTGTAAAATATATTTATTTTGTCTTCTTGTTCCTATAGCTGTCTTCCATCGAACTAGTTTTTGCATTTAATAGAAGAATTATGAAAATTGTATATTTTAGAAAAGTTGTAAGAGAAAAAAAAAGTTTTTTGGGCGACCCTAATATCTAGTATACAGCGTGTGTAAAAACATTTTGGGGATAGGATATACAGTGAGCTCAAAAAGGTTGGAATAAATTCATTTAAAATTCAACCTTTAATTTTTTTAAAAAACACTGGGACCCGTCAATTTTTATTTTTAGATGGGCATTTTTTAAACTAATTTTTGTTTATACAGGGTGGTTCAAAAAAAAGATTTCATTTGACACTTAAATTTTTTTTAATTGAAACACCCATTTTTTATTTTATTTTCGGATTCTACGTAAAATTTTGATCACATTTCATGTATTATAACCTAAGTCTAAGTTAAGTTCTTTTCTAAAATAATCAATGTAATTTAAAAAAAAAATTATTTAATTCTAAATAATAAATGTCTCAATGATTCGTAATTAAATTGTGAAATATTAATTTAATAAATGTTGAAATTGACCACCACCAACATCCTGGCAATATCCGAGGCGATCTTCGAATTCTTGCAAAACATTGTGCACTATTTGAGGTTCTATCAGTCTCATTTCTTGTCTTATTCGGGATTTAAGTTCGTCAATATTGTTCGGTCTGTTGATATACACTTTAGATTTTAGGTAGCCCCACAGATAATAGTCTAACGGGGTCAAATCAGGGGATCTGGCCGGCCATTCTATTGGGCCCCGTCGACCAATCCACCTTCCAGGAAAAACACTATCTAAATATTCACGCACCGGGCGAGTAAAATGGGCTGGTGCTCCATCCTGTTGATACCATAAGCTATCATTGGGAATGTCAGGATCTTCTGGATTTGGATACACTACAGCAAGCGCAGGTATCAAATCGAATTCTAGAAATTCTAGATATCTTTCTCCAGTCAAAGTGTCGTCAAAGAAGAAGGGACCCAAAATTCTGTTTCCAATAATCCCAGCCCAAACATTTACTTTTTGAGGGTATTGTGTGTGACACTCCATAATCCAATGCGAGTTTTCTGTAGCCCAATAACGGAAATTTTGCCTATTCACGGTTCCGTTTAGGCAAAACGTTGCTTCATGCGAGAACACAATTTTTCGTGAAAATTGAGGATCATCAATACATCTCTCCATCATTATTTCACAAAATTGCATTCTTCTATCTGGATCGTCCTCATTTAGTTCATGAACTAACTGAACTTTATAAGGATGCCATTTATTTTTATGTAAATAGTTTAATACAGATCCTTGACTAATTTTGTTCTCGTCAGCAATAGCGCGACTAACTTTATGGTTGTTCTCTTCAACGGATAATAGCACATTCAACTGCACATCTTCTGAGATAGTGGGCCGGCCTTTTACATAATTATCTCTCACATGCCCCAAATCCCTATATTTTTTTTCAATTTTACTAATAGTTGATTGAGATATAGGCGCTCTGTTTGGGTATTTATTGTTGAACAGTTCGGAAACTTCCAGTTGGGTACGCATCCTATCTCCATACTGCCCTGCTAAAGCTAATGGGCGTATCTAACATTTTTCCGAAAATGGGGTTATGAGAGTTGTAGATAGAAAAACATGTATTGTACCTTATTCCTAAATTTAAAGGGCGTATCTTCATTCTTAGCGTTGTAAAATCGTTATAAAATATTGGGTATCTGAAGGATATTTCAGTTTTACAAAACCAAATGGTCGTAAATAACTTTTAGTAAGCTAAAAAGGCGTATGTGCAATATTTTAGCAGATAAGACCTTTTGCCGTAGTGTTTTTGCAATATTGTGTAGTTACCAATAAAATTCCACTGGCGCGGCGTAATTATTGGTGATTCTAACCTAAAATTTTCTAAACAATAAGCTTGTAGTGAGTGTTACATCTCGTGCTTTGTGATCAATAATAAATCAATAAGTAGGTAGGTATCTATCAAGTTTTTTCCATAATATTAGTAATGTAAAAAGGCATAACTTAAAACAATAAATACAAAACATGTTGAATAAACTTCCGATCACAATTTAGAATCATAATAATACCTAATAATAATATCATACTTTGAAGTCGTTTTTGTGTTTATGTTTTGAGAGAGGTGGTAGGGTGGTACCTATAAGTTAGAAAGTATAAAATTCAATTATGAAGTCAAACTTTGTTTTAATTTTAATTTAACTCAAACTTATTTAAAAACAATCATTTTATTTTTTGTTACAGTCTTCTTTGCGATCAAAATGAGTCAACAAAATTCCCGATCAAAGCTAATGCTATCTATGGCC
Organism: Amphimallon solstitiale; assembly: GCA_963170755.1. Taxonomy (NCBI): domain Eukaryota; kingdom Metazoa; phylum Arthropoda; class Insecta; order Coleoptera; family Scarabaeidae; genus Amphimallon; species Amphimallon solstitiale. The sequence goes on from OY720680.1 coordinate 130,195,916, forward strand.
TTAAATAAGCTTCAAGCAGAAAAAATATCATCATTGCGATCAGTTAGTGTACCAAGTTGTTCAAGAGAAAATAATGATGATCATAATGAAGATCCAGACTATCGCGTTTCTACAGATGAAGAGACTTCTGGTGAGTCAGAAGAAGAGTTATTGGTTAATGTAATGAACAATAACAGTGTGCTTGGAGAACAATTGGTTTCAACTGTGGAACCCAAGGAAGTCGTTGCATTCATATTAGACGAGTTATTAGACAATGTTATGAACAATTTTACTGCGCGTGGAAAAAAAAGAAAAAGAAAGAAGTACGACACATCAGTAATTGAAAGAACTAGACTAAAACATGAAAATGTACTAAATGAACATACTCTTAAGCCTCCATGTAATGCCACTTGCTCGAAAAAATGCATTAGTAAAATTCCCCCCGAAAGACGGCTAGCAATAAACCAACAATTTTGGAGAATGACAAGACAAGAACAAAAAACATATATGTTTATCAACTCCAAAAAAATACCTACAAAAAGACAGACTGTGGGTTGCAATTCACGCAGAAAATTTACTATAAAATATTTTGCTGCAGATCAGAATGGTTGTGATCAGGAAGTATGCAAGCCATTTTTTTTGACGACTTTGGGATACAACAGAAAAGGTGATAAACGTGTACGCACTGTAATGAAAAATACAAGTATTGAGTCTTTGCAAGCTACATCAGATCTTCGTGGTCACCATACTCCTTCTAATAAAATAGACAAAACCCTCATAACAAATCACATTAATTCTTTTCGGCCTTGCATATCACATTATCGAAGGGAACATGCCCCCAACCGGAAATATTTACCCACTGATCTTAATATACAATTAATGTACAACGATTTCAAAACCCAGAACAAAACTTTTAAATGTTCCTACGAATTGTACAGAAGAACGGTACAGGAAATGAACATATCCTTCGTCAAGCTGGGACATGAGGAATGCTTCATCTGCGAATCATATATTCTACATAAAAAAGACAGTACCCATGAAAATAATGTAGTTACACCCGAATGTCCAAACTGTGAAGAGTACCGCCTTCATAAAAAGAAAGCTGATGAAGCTCGTAAATTCTATGAACAGGATAAAAGTGATCCTGGTTGTGCAGCAATATATTCTGCTGATTTGCAAAAAGTATGTATAAAAAAGTGTCAAATACCTACTAAGACATTCTTACATTTTTTCATTTTAGGTAATTATGCTTCCCAGATACGAATCACTAAAAGAAGTAATCTTCACGGGAAGAATAATAGCCTTCAACGAATCATTTGTACCGGTCGGAACGAAACAGAAAAACAAAAAACCCATAGCAGTTATATGGCATGAAGGTGTGGCCGGGCGTTCAAAAACTGACATTATAAGCACCTTTTATTCATTTTTTTTACGACATAGAGACGATGAGCATATTGTTTTGTGGCTCGATAATTGTTCGTCGCAAAACAAAAATTGGTCGCTTCTGGCATTTTTTATTTATGTTGTAAATTCAGATGTATTCAATATTAAAAAACTTGAAATTAAGTTTTTTGAGCCCGGGCACACATTCATGTCCGCGGACTCGTTTCACCACCAGGTTGAGATGTCCCTGAAGAGAAAGCGCAAAGTTTTTGACTTTGCCGATTTTGAGGATTGTGTTCAGCAATCAAACAGTGGACGCGTTATTGTAGTCCCCATGCAATGTAATGACTTTTACGATTGGGGAGATTTCACGTCCCAGTATAAATTAAAAAGGATCAACCCTAGACCTTATCTCAACAAAATGGTACATCTGGAATTTATGAAAGGGGACTTTAACATGGTCTATAAGACAAGCTTCTCTGGTAATTCCATTCAATTAAACTTTCTTAATGCCAGAATTATAAAAAATGGTTTTCCTAATATTTCTCCAAGAAATGCAAATAGGGGCATATCGGCAGAAAGAAAAAATACAATTTTGACTAAACTGAGACCTATAATTCCCAAAAATAGAATTAAATTTTGGGAAGACTTGCCTGTATCAGCAGAACATGTGCCAGATAATGAAGAAGAGGAATCTTGTGAAAATTGAAAGTTATTTATTTCACCCAACCTCTCAATCATCATAGGTCCATAACCATGTCGATTATTTTTATTAATAAATTTATAATTATAATACTACTAATAAGTTTATTTTATGTTGAGAGTATACTTTTGTTTATACATTTTGTTAGAATGTTAAATAAATTGTCATTTTTGTATTTATTTCTGGTTAATTTTACCTAACAATTCTAAGTGATAAGGGCATAACTACCACATTTTCTAGTTGCGACATTGTACTTTTGAAAATCGGATAAAAATATTAAAGAAAAAGGGCGTATCTATCATAATTCAAAATCTAGACAAGAGTTGAGAATCTTAAACATTTCAATGGATTCCTGAAAGAAAGTTACTATATTTTAGCACATCAGAACATTCCAAAGCTCATTAAGAACATATGGAATTCAAAATAATGCAAATTGGCGATTATCTCAAAACTATGTTTTTGCAGATACGTCTATTAGCTTTAGCTGGGCAGCATAGCCAATCATCATTAGTATTTCTATGCGCTCCCTTTCATTTACTCGTGCCATTTTACAGTTAAAAAAAACTACTTTTATTAGAACTTTTATACAAATGTTTAAATACTTTTGACAGGGAATGAACTTCAACGTCAATGTTAAATAACCTAGGTAACAGATAAAAATGGTATTAATGTTTAAATGTTTACAGTTTCAGTAAATTTGATTATGTTTAACTCCTAATATGTACAGTTTAAATGAAAAGAAATAAGCTAACTTAACTTAGACTTAGGTTATAATACATGAAATGTAATTGAAATTTTACGTATATTTCGAAAATAAAATAAAAAATGGGTGTTTCAATTAAAAAAAATTGAAGTGTCACATGAAATCTTTTTTTTGAGTCAACCTGTATAAACAAAAATTAGTTTAAAAAATGCCCATCTAAAAATAAAAATTGACGGGTCCCAGTGTTTTTTAAAAAAATTAAAGGTTGAATTTTAAATGAATTTATTCCAACCTTTTTGAGCTCACTGTATGTATACTAGGCATACCGGCAACAACGCCCAGTTGTGCCGGTAGTGAAGTACGATTATAGCATATAGCATTTCAGTCGGATACAGTCAGTCGATGGATGTACATGTCTTTATCTAAGCATCACACGCTTCGTAAATACATATTTACCAAATAAGAATTCAAAATACTTCTGCGAGTTTTCTTATACTGCTTATACAACGCAGTAGGAAAATAAAAGTACAATTCTAATTAAACATTAATTCTTAGTAAATTATTCTATAAATTTACTAAGTAAATAAAAAATATTTCATTTTTTATAAAAATCTAATTGGAATGTAAATTATTATTTGAATTATAAATTACGAAGTATTTGTTTTGGTTTTCTTAATACCGTTCCAGAACCGTTTTATAATCATCCATAATTGCGTTGTATACGCAATATAATAAAACTGGCAGAAGTATTTTGAATTCTTATTTGGTAAATATGTATTTACGAAGCGTGTGATTCTTAGATAAATACATGTACATCCATCGGCTGACTGTATGCGATTGAAATATAATCGTACTTCACTACGGCCAGGACCTGGGCGTTGTTGCCGGTATGTATAGTATGCATATATCCTATCCCCAATATGTCTTTACACATGATGTATGTTGTATATTGTTGAAAAGGCACATAGACATTTCTCCCAATAGATACTGAAAATATGTTTAGTTTAGTTGCATAAAAAATTGGGAAAAATATATTACAGAAAACTCGTAGGGAAAGAATTTCATAAGGGGGTTTTATTCTGTCTTATTAAATTTGTTTAAACTATACTATATATTAAATCTGAAAATAGGCAATAACTTACCGTCCATACCCCATGCGCCCATCCAAATTGGTCAGATTCTATTGAAAAATCAGGTCCTTCAACCAAAGTGTACCCACATTTTCCCATGAAATTGAATTTCTTGCCGTCAAATGTTGTATAATGGGGGTCTCCCCAAGCGCCTCCTGTCGGTCCCATGCAAGGAGTCTGAAATAAATAAGAGATGAAATATAAAATTCTTTGAATTACACATTAATCGAAATGTTGGATAGATACCTTGGGACATACTATTTCACCATTCGTGCAAGTACAGGTGTGACAATTCTGCTGAATAGTTTCTCCCGGTTGTAAGTTCGTCCTGCCAGAAACGCAAGGGCAATTCTTCTTGAGGTAACAGTTACCGTTCAGAAAGTACTTGGACGCATCGCAGTAACAACCTTCTTCACATTTAGCACCTGGCGTTGCCACGGGTGTTACACCATTACAGGTCTTCATTCCCCCTTTTGGAGAACAAGAAAAGAAGGACACCATTCCCTGACATTTCTTTTCTGCAAAAATATTGCGTTAATTGCCACGGCTAACTAATTAATTTTATATTTTATTATCTGTAATGGTACAACCTATTTGTACATATTAATATTATAATTTTATCACATTGAATAATTTAATTATTCATACTTTTACTAATATTTTTAAACATATTTAAAGTCAATGAGTATATTATTGTAATGTTAATTCACATATAGGCGTAAGTTTTATTATGTATATATGTATAACTATCGTGGCGTCTAAACATCCGTGCTTATTTAAGATGGGTGTTGAGTTCACACGGTGACTCAACTATTTGTGCGTGAAAAAATATCCGAAAGGCCCGGACTATTTAGAGACCGGGGAATCACATGCGTTCACTTATAAAAGGCAAGAATACGTGTGGCAAGGAATGAGTCGAAAGTTGAACTTTGTGTCGAGAGGCAAACTCCAAGTAGACACAGATGCTTGTAGTGGGTCACCAACAGCCATAAGTGTTGTTGTTAATTGTAATTTAAATAAATTGCATCTACATATTAAATGTGCAAGGTGTTATATCTTTGTGATAAAGATATTGTGCTCTAATCGGCAGAGTAAGCCGATTCATCACATCTTGTTCGTGAACAATGAAGAGTCAACGGGAAAGCGCCGAATAAAGAAGAGAGAAGCTTTAATATAAGGTATTATTTAAATGATAACAATTATTGTAAATGAATGTATTTTGATAATAACGAATTAAAGATTATAAATCAATTTTCAAGTAGAAACAGTAAACATATTTATCTAGGTGAGCTAAATATATTCAATAAATGAATTACGTTTTCAATGTATGAATTAAAATGTAATTCGATATGTCTTAGATACGTGTTGTATGTAAAGGGTGCGGCAAAAATAACTAAGCGATTTATTTCATTTATATTTATGACAAATAATACAATATTTTGTAAATAGTTAATATCTACTTTTAATAAACGATTTAGGAAAATTATTACATATTATTTGAAAATTATATTATTTAAATGAGTACCGTGATTATCACGACAAGATTCAGCTCTTTTAACCACATTTAGCATAACTCTATACAAAACCTCAGGTGTTATGTCTGCAATTCTTTAGCGAATATCCCTTTTCAAATGTTCCGGCGTTTCTGTTCTGCCTTTGTAAACATTGTCCTTTAGCACATAAGTGAAAATGTGTGTATATTACTCCTGTTGCAAATTTGCTAGATTTGTAGCAAGAATTCAATTGAAGAATATGCATTAATAACGCCCGCCATGCTGCAAAACACCTTTAACAGCATGAGAATTCGTATAAACATTGAATATAATGGACAACAATTTCAACACTTGCTTTAATTTAGCCTTTTTTTATTAATAAAATCTTGAATACCCGCTGAGCTTGTTTTATTGTATCGTTAAATAAAATCACCATATCGAAAGATACTTAACATCCAGACGTAGAAAATTCGTAAGCTTACGTTAAAATACAGTGATAAAGTCTCTTGGACGAAGATGGCATTCAAATGGAAAACATATGTCTGAACTTAAGCCATATTATCATTCTCGTAACGTAACCTTAACTTTGGAATTTTTTTTTGACAGTGTTATCGTTACATCAATAAATATGTCATTTGATTCACGATACACTTAAGCCTGGCGTCCACTGTATGCGAGGATGTACTGAGCGGTGATGTGCGATGTCTTACGAAGCCAGCACCTGTTTTCGAGCATGTATGTTTTAAATAGGCAACTGTCCACTGATGCTAAACTGTGCGGAGTCAGGAAACGGTGTGGTGCTGAGTCAGCTTGATTTCGCACCGTGACCGATTTTAAACGAACGGTGTGTTGTGCTTTGCATACATTCAGTGAAATGGACGCATTTATTGACGTGATTAGGGGACATTTACTTTTTTTTGGACGAGAAAAATTATACAAACCAGGAAATAAAAAACAATATATTATTTCGAAACGTCGTATTTTGTTTAGCAATATCAGAAAGTATCTACTCATGAATTTTTAATTTAAATAACTTGTCATATATCTGACATGTCTGATTATGTGTTCAGTGGCGTAACATACATATCCAAGTCATTTAATATTTGTTATATTTTTAACGCAGATTTTCTGTAAACCCGTTTTTAAGGGACTCGTGGATCACATTTGTAGGAAAGTCTGATTGGGAACCTACCAAAAATTCATTCATATGCTCGCAACACTTTGAAGAAAGATGTTTCGACAAATCCTCGATGTGCAAGATTCAATTAAAAAAAATCCATTCCAACTATACAAGTAGAGAGATTAAAATATGTAAGTTCTTCTTGTATGACTAAACAATTTTTGCACTTCTGAAGATGTTCTTCCAAGAGCTGAGATTGAAGAACTTTCAAATACATCAACAAAAAATGTAGGTGATACTAACTATTTTTTTACGAGTAGTGCTTTTTCAAATTACGTTGACCAAGTGGTTACCTACACAATGGCTTTGTAGTACGCAGCATAATACAGAGAATGGAGAAAAAAACAATTTATTATGTAGTTTCATAAATTTTAAAGATAAAGGAGGTCTTATATATCCTAGTAATGATGTTATAAAATTATGTTTAAAGCATTTCCGGCAATTTTCAGTATGTAAAGTAAATACTACACATATATGTAGTACTATTTTATTAGAAGCTTGTAATAAAAATATATTTGTCAGCTTAAAAGAGTACATGTATGACACCAACCCAATACAAAATCATTTATTATTGTTAATGAAAACGATAATAAACTGTTATTTAAATATAAGGATGCATTATGCATCAAATAATATATCATAAGCAGAAAAAAATAGAAATTTCTATACTAAACTTATTTAGCGTAAAGGTCAATAAAAATTTTATATACCGGGTGTCCACACGAAAACTTTATATTGAATTATTTCTGGTGTTTTTGAAGACAAAAACTTGAAATTTTGGGTGGTTGTTCAGGATATAGGGGGACAATGAATAGTGTATTTCATACCGCCCCATCGGGTCACCCGCCGCCGCAGGCCACCCCCACTCCAATATTTTAAATGACACCTTGTATTTTTTTTTGGTGGTTTTGAAAGAACACAATTTTCTTGATATTCCTATGTGAAAAAACTAGTAACACACATTATGACATTTATGAGATATTTAAATTTAAAAGTTTCAGATATCAGAAATTATTAACTCCGAAAAATCATAAGTTAGTCATGGAAATACTTAAAACAAGATTTATTCACAACATTTTAGTTAAATTAAATGCTCAAATTGTTCACCGTTTACATTTAAACATAAATAAAGTCTATTTTCAAAAGCATTTCTAACATTTTCGAACACTTGTGGCGTTAAATTTCGACATTCCTCTGTTATTCTATTACGTAAATCAGCTATTGATTGTGGCGGTGTCTTATAAACAACAGACTTCAAATGTCCCCACAAAAAGAAATCTAGGGGAGTTAAATCGGGGGAGCGAGCTGGCCATTCAATAGAGCCCCTACGTCCAATCCAATGTCCTGGGAAAATATTATCCAAATAATTCCTAACGTCTAAACAGTAATGTGGCCCAGCTCCATCTTGTTGAAAATATAATTGCTCCTCCTCTATTTCATTCAAGTTTTCTTCTAGACACTGTATGATAAGAGGATGTATTAGCTCTTCCAAAAATTGTAAGTACTTAGGTCCATTTAAATTTTCCTGGAAGAATATCGGGCCAATTACTTAGTTATTAAGAATTCCAGCCCATACATTAATTTTTTGGGGATATTGTGTGTTGCCTTCTCGGAAAAAATGGGGTTTTACGTCGCTCCAATATCGACAGTTGTGTCTATTCACAAGACCATTTAAGTAAAAGCAACTTTCATCACTAAAGCAAATACTTCGCAAAACATTTCCATTTTGCCGAATCATATCTGTCATTATTTCACAAAATTCGACTCTTCTGTCGAAATCACCGTCACCCAACTCTTGGTGAAGTTGAATTTTATAAGGGTGCATTTTGTTTAATTTTAATATCTTATGGCAGGTTGATTTTGGCACTCCCGAAACTTCGGATAATTTTCTCAACGAAAGCTCTGGGTCTAAATTAATATGCCCAAGAACAGCTAGTTGCATAGCTTCATTTAGTACACCACAATTATTCGTATTCCGTTTTTTATTATTTACAGATCTAGTTTGCAAAAATTTTTCTATTAGCGTTCTGACATAAGCAACAGATACGTTTCTGTTTGGATGGTTTTCATTGAATAACGTCGCCGCTTGGGAATAATTTTTGTTTGCAATCCCATACAAAATCACTATTTCAGTTCTCTCTTCAAGAGTATAAACCATTTCAGCGAAAAAGCCGAAACTTTAAGAACAATTTTACAAGTATTAATATTAATGAAACACAAAAGTCACAATTTTGACAATTCTAATTTAAAGCAAACTATTTCCATGACTAACTTATGATTTTTCGGAGTTAATAATTTCTGATATCTGAAACTTTTAAATTTAAATATCTCATAAATGTCATAATGTGTGTTACTAGTTTTTTCACATAGGAATATCAAGAAAATTGTGTTCTTTCAAAACCACCAAAAAAAAATACAGGGTGTCATTTAAAATATTGGAGTGGGGGTGGCCTGCGGCGGCGGGTGACCCGATGGGGCGGTATGAAATACACTATTCATTGTCCCCCTATATCCTGAACAACCACCCAAAATTTCAAGTTTTTGTCTTCAAAAACACCAGAAATAATTCAATATAAAGTTTTCGTGTGGACACCCGGTATAGTGTGTAAATAAAGTAAGGAGTAATATTCATATTTTGTTTATTATCATTGTTTGGGAGAAAAGCTCGGACAGGTCAATTTTTTTTTGTTCCTCCGGATTTTATAGATGTCAATTTATTTTCTTTGGTTTATCACTCTGGGACCTATGACGTCATCGACTTCTTTTTTAAATGGAACCTCCTTATTTTTTTGCTAAAAATAAAAAGTATATTTTTTTCTGAATTCAGCAATGCCCCATATGTGGTATTTAAAATTAATAGTTTTAGAGTATTAAGCGTGCAAATAATGGCAATTGACATGTCGAGTGCAGAAATATCGACCAAGAAATGAGAGATAATGTTTTGGAAGAATTTCAACTTCGACTTTATCATTGCGAAGGAACAAATTGGTGGCAATTTGAACATTTATTAATGTAAAAATTTTTAATCTTCCCAAGAATAAATTATTACTATTTGCTCTTTTGATTTTCAAGTTTAATTATTGTTGTAATTTTAATACCTATGATCCTCCGTATCTCTAAAACTACTAATTTTAAATACCACATATGCGATATTGCTGAATTCAGAAAAAAATATACTTTTTATTTCTAGCAAAAAAATAAGGAGGTTTCATTTGAAAAAGAAGTCGATGACGTCATAGGTCCCAGAGTAGTAAACCAAAGAAAAAAAATTGGCATCCATAAATTCCGGAGGAAGGAAATAAAATTGACCTGTCCGAGCTTTTCTCCCAAACAGCGATAATAAACAAAATATGAATATTATACCTTACTTTATTTACACACTGTATATATTATGTATGTTGTTTTATTGTTAAATAATTATAGTGTAAGGTGGCTTAGTTCTTCCATAATCAATAAAAAAAAAAAAATTTATAGAATATATTTCTATACTTTTACGCAGTACGTATAATACAAATAATCACAAGATTTGCATTTGTACATTCCAGATTATTTTGCTTTAGTCTTCTACATACCTTTACCTTTAGTAATCCTTCTTGCGTCCTTATTCGTTTATTTGTCTTGTAATGTTTTTTAGTTTATGAATGGCAAATGCTAATATACTTAAATTTAAAATGCATACTTTTAACTTTTATGTTTTCTTTAATACTGTTAGAATAAATGTTACTATATTAAAAAGAATAAAAGAATTGAAAACATAATACACTCACGATATTTCTTTAATTATCATTGGACTGAGAACCTATTTAAATGATTATCGAGAACACAGGAAGAGTATATATATATACCCTATTCAAAATATTTATGCACGCCTATGCATTGCGACGGCCACATTGAGTTACCACTTTGGACAAATATTATTTTTAAGGAGACTCTCTCCTGTTCTATTCTTTACTCGTAGGTATAAGTGTATCGTGAATCAAATGACATTTTTATTGATGTAACGATAACACTGTCAAAAGATTGTTCCAAAGTTAAGTCCTATAAACTTATCACTGTATTTTAACGTAAACGTTCTGAATAAACATATAATATTTATATTATATAATACTTACCACAAGTAGCTGCATTTCTCCATGATACTTTTAGTACCCCAGCGTTAACACTTGCTTTAGCATAGGCATCCATTGTTTCACATATACAGTCTATACCTTTCTTCTTGCAAAGGCAATAAGCTGACATGCATGCGTCGATGTATAATTGTGGATCAAGCATCTGCAAAAACAACAATCAACAATTATGGTGGAAATTTGCTTTATGAAATAAATCGTGGCATTTCCAAGAATTTCACCTCACACTTGAGTATATCAAGTGCAAAACTATGTATGTAGAAATTTAAAATTTACAATTGTAAGTTGACACAAATCAACAATGCACTATGAACGTTATAGTACAACAACGTTAGACGTTATTTGAAGCAAATATTTGTTATGAAAATCTAACCCAGATGCAACAGTTGGTGTTTTTCGTTTCTGTCAGATCCATATCTCTATTTTTGCTAGTAACCAATCTTGACGCATAACTCCTTAGCACGTGATGAAGAATGTGTTACATCCATGTGACTAAAACTCTTAACAATTACTAACAATAACAATGATAATTATTTACTAATCGAAAGTTAATAAATAATAATTGGATCATGGACTTAGATGTCCATATCACACCTTGCCAGGTTGGTAACGAAGACAGAAGTTCCGTTGCCGTAAAAGTTGCAAAAGACTGCAAAAGCAACTTTGACCCAAGCCATTTTCAAATTCCAAATATATGTTAGTTGAAAACTCTCTATGTTTACGCTTAAAGCATTTGTCGATTTATCCAACATCTATTCACACCAAACAAGCTATTTATTCGTGCAAAGATTTGATAATGCGAGATATTAAAGAGTTTTATAATATATTGTACGCTATGACAGACAAATGTAAAAGAAGGCATTTTTCTTCTTATATTGAGTGAAGGAATTAAACCGAAGGGGTCCACAAAAAACTTTCATGGAATTTCGATTATTTACAAAATTTCTACAATGAATGATGGACTAAAAGAGTATGCAAGAAAGCTTTTCTGAACATAAGTCACATTCGTGAAGATAGTGAAGATTCCTATAGAATAGAAAGAATTGTGGCAAACTTTGTAAGTCCAGGCAAAATCCCAAACTAAGAAGAGAAGGCGATAGCTGTGGGAAAAAAATGCGACCAAACTTTCAATTAAACAGTTTATTGAAAGTTTGACATAGACAGTAGGGTGGAACGAAAAAATCAAGTTTAGATTTTTAATTTGTAATACTGGGGAAATGTTGACATTTGGTATAGGTAAAGTAATTTAAAAATATGAAAAATATCGGCGTGCGTCTTGACGTGCCGCAAAGACGTTAAAATTTCATAAAAACACACATTTTGAAACCTTTTCAAAGATTTTTGCCTGTCTTGATTATGAAATACCTTCGTCTTTTTTGGGAGGACAAAAATGATTTAAGTACAGATCAGAAACATTTATTGGACATGTGTATTGTTGTAGGATATCACCGAATGAAGCCGGTCAAAGTAATATGTCAGGAGAACATCTGGGCTCACCTCAGATTTAAGGTTTCTGAGAACGTGACAAAATGAAGATATCTTTTTGCAAATGCTGTCAATGTGTTCATTCCACTTGCATATATAGTCAATGGTAACCCCTAGAAACCTAGTACTATCAACCTGTGCAATACTGTGACCGTTATATCTAATTATATTCGATGTGTCTCTGTCATACGTTCTTGTTCTGAAGTCCATACAAGTGGTCTTTTTATCGTTTATAACTAAGTCATTTTGAAACAGGTATTCGCTTACCGCGTTTAAACTATTTTCCGCGCATCGCACAGCATATGTCCCATTTGAGCCACTTATAATCACAGATGTGTCATCCGCAAACAAAACAGCCCTATCCACGTCCATATCATTGACATATATTTTGTAGAGTAATGGACCGAGGATGCTTCCCTGCGGTACACCACGCCCCAAATGCAACCTGCCAGAGCAAGTCCCGTCATTTTCCACATACTGCTTTCTTCCTACAAGGTAGCTATTAAACCAGTCCCAAACATTTCCTCTAATCCCATAATTATACAGTTTTTCAAGTAGCACTCGATGGTTTGCACGATCGAAGACTGTACTAAGGTCCAAGAAGATTCCTATACAAGTTTTTCCTTCATTCATATCGCTGTACAGATATTTTAAAAATGTAACAATTGCAGTGGAGGTGTTGCGTCCATTACGAAAACCAAACTGATTATCGTTAAGCGTGTTATTTTGCTCTAGAAATTTTATTAACCTTACTGCCATGGCTTTTTCAAAAACCTTAGAAAAAGAGCTCAGTAAAGATATGGGACGATAGTATGATATACATTGCCTATTACCCTTTTTTAAATAACGGCTTGATTTTAAAGACCTTCAGCTTCTCAGGAAATACGCCTTCTATAACTAAATTGTTGATTATTTGTGTTAAAGGAACCGCAAGCTCATGTATACATTGTTTTAATAGATTAGCACTAATCTTATCGTCACCCGAAGAATATGTATTTTTTAGTTTGTTCACAGTATTTACGAGTTCCAATTCACAAACAGGTTGAAAGAAGAAGGATGTAGTACATGTGTGATTTATACTTGTATTAAACAAATTTTGTTAAGTTATACCCCCTGTACCTTTGAAGGTACTGCAATGTTTCATCTAATTTACTCAAGAATATCGAAAAGTCACCCTTACCGCTCCTGTAGATTGCCGCCACCAGCAACGTTAAACCAAGGAAACACACTCAAAATGGAGATCGACTGAAAGTTCCTTAAATGCGTCAATGCTACTACTATATTGAGCTTTATTATTGCGCACAAAAATTGCTACACCTCCGTGCCCATAATTATTTCTACAAAAACTATCTATCAAGCAAAGGCCTCGCAACTTAATGTTTTCTATAGTCCCTGAAATACACCAATCCTCCGACACACAGAGTATATCACAATCCCTTTCCAAAAAGACATCAAGATCACCAATTTTATTACTTAAACACTGTACAGTATGGTGCACAATTGACATATTTACTAGGTTACTCATGTTTAACGAATCTTCCCCATATTCGCAGTCAACTTCATTAACTTCTAGGATTATGTTGTCAGTTGTCGCTTCCTCTTCCATAAAAAAGTTTCCGATGAGTCGCAAATTTCAATAGAAGCAGTCGTACTTTCACTAGTGTTATCACAATAAAGTTGATCATTTAATTCAACGTATATAAGATTTTCCTTTACAATATGTACATTTTCCGTGTGAAACTTAAAGAAGCTTCCCGTTATTATTATAAAGAAGATGATCTTCAAATCGCGTTTAAATCGGGCATTTCATTAAAATCACGCTAAAGATAAATTGAGGTAGATAAAAAATCTGGTATTTATGAAATAACCTGTAAAGATTGTAATCAAAAATATGTAGGGCAAACTAGGCGTTCAATTTCAACTCGTTGCAAAGAACACATTTCACATTTCATATATTACAGACCGAAAAAATCAAGTGTTGCTCGACATGTTTTCGACACAAGCAACGGCATGCCAACAGATAGTTGTAGATTAGTTAACACTGTAAATAATTTTAGAGAATTAGACAGTTACGAAAGTATTTATATACCTTAGCCAAAAATGCTACGTTTAACACTCTTTTTTGTTTTTCAACAGATTTCTTCTGAAGATGGCAACTTAGTTGCCGAAATACGTATATAGATTTCTATATACATATATTTTTTTGTGGTAAGGGATTTTTCCTTTTACATTTTATTATGGCGGTAAAGGTAATCTGACGCTAACAGTTTCCCCTAAATACAAAAAATAAAATCGAATTTCATTCTTAATCACTCATTATTTGACCTGTATTTGTACGCTTTAGTTGCAAAACAACATTTATTCGAAAACTTTGTTTTAGAATCACTAATTCTTCAATTATTTTTTTAAACCGGGTGATGTTTAACAAATAATCTACTACAGATTAGACGAAATTACATCACCTTTGATATCATTCAACATTCCAGAAGTTTTACAAAAAAACAATTTCTTTATCTTGAATTAGCTTATATAGCAAATAAATAGTTTTGCATTTTACTTACACTATTGGCATCTTTAAATCTTGCGTCTTTCAAAATTTTGCACTCAGTCTCTGCCGTTTTAGCATCAGCTTTCTTACCGCCCATGCAAGGATTCTGTGTGTCTATAACTCCTTTGCACCTAGCTGTTGAAATAAAATTAAAATTAACTCTTAAGGTATGGACGAAATTATTTGTTTTCTTACTGGAAGCCCTCCACTCATCCATAAATTGATCGATATCGGGTATGTCTTGATCTATTCTTGACCGCTGATCGTTGGTGGAGCATTGATCATTGTTTCCACAAAGACCGAGAATTTTATAACCCTTGTCATTTTCGATAGAAAGTTCAATCATGTCCTACAAATAATATAAAAGATGTACCTTGAAATTTTTCAATAAGACATCATACTCAAGAAAATACTATAATTTATATATTGTGTGATAATATTTAATTATTCAGCATTTGACTGTTATTTTAACAGTGTTTACCTGTAATGTATTATAGTACTTACTTTTTCGTCCCATTTTATTATAACTCCAATTCTAGTGAGTTCAAGAATCACCCTAAGTCCAGGTTGAGCAACAGAAACCCCTGGTAAATCGAATGGTAAGGTGTGTGACTTTCCACCCACAGTAAGGCATGGTAGATTCATATCTGTAACAATATATTCCTTGTAACAGAATTCCCTGTTAATTTTTTTATGAATGCAATTGTATTATGATGTGTAGCAATATACGCAGTGTGATTTTTAACACTTGTGGTACGTTTTAATTTACCCCCAGTACAAGTCTTTTAGGGGATGGCAACTCTTACCGTGTTATTTTATAAATTCTATTCAATACCATCATGTATAGACTGATTCATAAGAGCAAAGATATTGTTTTGAACAACATTGAGCACATATTGTTATTTTATGATTTTTATAGGGGGCTTACTCCGCATCATAGATTAAAAGAGATTGTTCAAATGTGTCAAATGGACGGTTTTATCCGACTAATCCTAGTTAAAAAGACGTTGTTAGATGGCGCCACGGTTTTAGAGACAGAGACCTATAAGTAAATTTTAAATAAGGAATCATGACTTTAACCGACTAACATGAGATGTCGCTACTATAGCGCTGTCATTTTGTAGGAAAACCAACAAATTTTAATTTGTGTGTTTTAAACTGAGTAAAAATTATTTTTTTTTTTTGGATTACGAGTAATTAGTTGGGAGTGCTTATAATCGTGCCGTAAATTCTGTAAAGAGTAATATGATAATTCTATTAAGTTGACATAAGGCGTTTTTAGACTTGAAAGATGGATAGAAGCTGGTGCATTATGTGTGAGACGTACAGCCAGAAAACAAGAGCGATGTATTATTTTCTGAGAATGCGAACAAGTAAGGACTACCTGATTGTAGCAACAATTTTTTTGGTTCCCGATTGCACCAATTAAAGTTTAAATGACAATTAAGTAAGTAATTGGCAATTAATAGAATAATTAGCAGTCTAATATAAGTGTATAAGAAAGCCTTTAAAGTACACGAAAAACTTACTACTTGTTTTTTAGTTTCTATATTAGGGGAAGGTTGCCTTGAATGGACCAGTTTGCAGATTATTTGTTATTGAGGACAGGTAAAGTAAAAAAAAAAGGTAGGTTTAAGAAATGCAAACGAAACTTTATTATATTGAGAAATTTTTGACAACAAACATTTTGAAAAAAAAATTTTTTTTTTAGACAGTATTTCCTTGCCTACTTGCAAATGTCTGGTCCATTGCCTTAAATGGACCTGGCAAAATCATTTGACTTTCAACAAAATCTTCCTTTACCGCATATAAGAACCAGTGACGTATTTCTTAAAAGTCAGCTGTGATACTATGTCTTTGGGATTCACAACTTAACTGATGATTCAGCTTCTATGTATGTTTATAAAGCAGATACTGCAAAAAAAGGTTCTAACGATGTCACATCTCTGGTTCTATATTACCTTAATAATGAGGATATAACACATAATAATCACCTTATTATATTTAGTGATGGACGTTCTGGTCAGAACAAAAATCATGTAACGATATATTTCCAGTACATGGTGGAACATGTTTTAAAACTATTCAAAAAAATTACTCACATATTTCCCATAAGATGCCACTCTTTTCTGCCTAATGACCAGGATTTTGCTCTAATTGAGAAGAAAAAGAGAAACAATAGCCCAGGAGTTCCAGAAGATTGAGATTTATTAATAAAAGAATCGAGGGAAAAACCATCTCCATTTAACGTCGTCAATATGAGTCAAGAAATGTTTTTTAATATGCAAAGCGCATGTTTTCCTTACTTCTTAAAAAGTCCAAGACCAAGTTTAAGCTTGATACAAGCCCGTGTTATCAAAATATCGGCTGATTCTCAATATGTCAAAGTTCGAGAATCTTACACTGGCCCATGGACGCACTGCGCCGTTCGAAATAAAAATCCTTTAGAAAATTTCATGGATTTGAAAACCTTGTATAATAAAAAAAAACTTTCTATCAGTTCTAATAAAATAAAAAATATAACTCTGGCCGCCTTCTTAAAAAAAATCAGAAAGTGTCTCGTTTTATCAATAATTTTCTGTAATAGAAGCCACCAACAATATTGACCTTGATGAAGATGATAACAGCGATGGACAAGAATAGAAAAAAAATATTTGTATTAATTACTTTACATAATAAAACAAATTAATTAAAAATATCCTGATTTTTATTAGCAGAAACATCCATTGTCAAAGCTCATTATTTGTTTTCCTTCCAAACTAAATGTTTTATATTCATAAAGTTTATTGCAAATCACGCAAAAATAAGGACTTTTACTCATATTAGCATAAAAGAAGTGATAAACCAAATGATATTGGCTTGGTAGAGTTTTTTTTTGTTTTCTGGAAACACAGTGATTTTGACATTGGTTATTTTTGATGAAAACCCCCCAATTGAATATCGTACTGTATACTGTTTTCCTTAGCAATGATTCCTCATTACCACGGGAACTAGTAAATAGTACGCAATTTTATTACAGTGTTGTGATAATGTATTAAACCCTAATTTGTAATAAATTTTATTTTGAAGTTGCCGCTACCAAATACATTTTGAATCGGCCGCTATCTGCTTACTATTATTGAAAAATGTAATTTTTTGATGTCAACGCCATCTGTATTCATCTTCAGGCGATACAAAACGCGGATAAAGATATTGCCATGACTGAGCCATTTGAACTTAACTGTGCTCTGCATAAAGCTTTGGCGATGACACTTAATGATAATATACAGGGCGAGTCATCTTTGCGGGTAAGGCAGATTGTGACTTTATGAGAAAAGATATTTTGAAGTGGTTTTCTCTCTTATTAGGAGCACGTTTTAAAATTATTTTGTATTATACACAGAGTTCCATTACTTGGTGGCGGACCATTGTTATAGTTTTTTTAAGTGGAACACCCTATATATTATTACATTTTTGTAATCTCCACATAATTCTTCGTCAAAAATTTATAAGATTCTCGACTTATTACCATCTTTCTAAAATATTCAATGTTTTCATAAAATTATATTTCTGGAAAACGACGTATTAAATTGACAAATCTCGCTTGAACACTTTTAAAGTATTAAAAGCATGATTGATTAACACAACTTTTAGTAGGATTTTTTGCAATGATGATAAACTATTGCGGGATGCATCTTAGATAGGAGATGTTTGTTTTAAATAGTGTCTGTTTTATACAGGATCGTATAAGGTGCCGGAACCGCTGTATAACTTTCTTATATGAGAAGTATTTTTTTAGAAATATTGTACTAGGTATGAAAATATTGTTCAAATTGCGAATATATTTGTGACATTCACATTTTTTACTTAATATATTAAGATATTTTGATGACGGAAATATTTAGAGTTAGATATGGAACAATTTTTTATAAAGAAAATTTAGGTTTTAATTTGGTTAACTTTTGTACATGGTGAGTCAATAATTTGATAAAGTAAATTTACTCCTTATTGCTTAATATATTTAATAATTCGAGTACTGTATTTGAAAGTGTTGTCATTGTCCCACAATTTAAAAATATATACGCTTATACAGGTGGTCCATAAATCATTGGCACAAAAAAGATTCATTTTATTAAAATGAACACCCTATATATATTATTGTCTAAGTTCAAATTTAGCTTTTACGTAAAAATATTAGGACCTCTTATTGTGAACAATTCTATCAAAAAATTTTAACAAACGACGAACATAAAAATTGTACTGTATTTATTAAGTACTTAAAATTACTCACCATTACGTTCAAGTGTAAGTGTTTCTCCATTGTACAAAATATCAACTTTAGTATAACAATCGTCGTTTCTGCAATTTTTATCCTTTATCCCAACATCAATTCGAAACTCGGAGTTACTGACAGTGAATGAAGCAAGTGTCATTGGACATTCCGTACGGAAACTGTAAAAAATAATAACAATAATTAAAAATAATATAATATTATTTCAATACAGCGTCTCAGCAACATGGAATAAATTCAACATCTCCATATTTTGACACTGATCAATGAAATTTCAAAACACATGAAATCGTTTGGAATTGAACTGGATATTTTCAGCTTATTGAATATGTTAAGGAAACTTCTTTTTTGAATGTACCGTATGGTGAAATAAAACAAAAATTGCGTTCAAATATTTCAAAACTCGTGTGTGCGCCGATATGTGGAGTCGCTTTTGCATCAATACATACGACAAATATAGAATTTATACATATGAACACTGATGAGTCAGGTTAACCAGTAAGTATGGGCAGATACCCTACACCGCGATTTGTACGCATGCAAGGGAGATCTCAGATCGCCTCGATACATAGCTATCCAGCACGGTCGGCAGGCAATAAACTCGGTCGCTGAGATGGCATGTGTATTGGAGGCGCTTCGCATAACTCTTCTCAATATAGTTTTTAAATCCACAAGTATAAAATATATGAATCATTATTATAATTAACAGTGATAAAACCGACAAACATTACAAAAAATATAATAATGCATAAAAATAAAAAAACAACACTCATATATAAAAAATAACAAACATAATGAAAATAAAATAAAATATGCTTCATGATTAAGTTCTAAAAAATTTTTTCTTAATTCAATGTGGGATGCAGCGTTGTACTTAACTTTATGCCTCTGAAATTACAAACAAACGACTTGTTTTGGAATCTTTTTGACAACACATATTGAACTTATTCTATTCGACTGTATATACTGTTGCTTGCCAGGTTCTAAGACCAGCGATATGGAACGTATGCTTGATCAACTGTAAAACATTTAACACCAGGTAACAAGAGATTGTATTCAATTTTTTAATACAAAAGTTTGGGTATATATACTGGTTTGTAAAACAAAATACATGTGGCATATACGAAGAAATATATTTCAAATATTTGTGTTCATTTATTATTTATTACATGATAACATTGATGCGCCTACTTTATGACACAAAATTCTTGTTGTTCTTCCTCAATCAAATCTAATATTTTAGAGGCAAGAAGGATTGCTTCAAAATGTAAAATTTGAACAATAATTTTGCTAATTAACAATACCTGTGTCAATTGAAGAACACATAATTTTCAAAAATTCAAAGCAACCACTTATAATAGAATATACAGAGTGGTTGGATTTTCATTGTACACTCAATATTTTCATTGAGAGAATAATATTTAAAAAAAACAAAATGTGTCTGATACTATTTTTTGCCCTCTTTCTAATCCTGTGAAATAGGATAATGTCGTTTGAAAAACAAAAGATAATCTAATTTTTTTTTTTTAAATTGAACACCCTGTATATTATTGGATATTTTGATAGCTTATTCAATTCTGAATATAATATCATTTATTCTTTTTTTTTCGTTGGGCAATGAATAACGCCATAATAACAAAAAATAAAAAAACACATTATGTATTAGTTAAAAAAAAACAATGGAAAAAAATAACACAAAAAAGCAAATATCCTATTGAAGAAATCGTTCAAAATGGCCACCATTTTGGTTGATACATATCTGAGCTCGGTGCAATGAATTATTTTTGGATTTTCTTAACATATCCGGGGTAAATTCCGGTGCTGCCAATTGTATTTTATTTTTCAGTTTTTCTAGGGTATTCGACAGAGTGCAATATACCTTATTTTTTATAAATCCCCAGACCAAAAAATCTAATATTGAGACGTCAGGTGATCTCGGAGGCCATAAATGTGGCCCTTTATTCCCAATCCACCTATTTTCAAATTCTAATTGTAGAAAATTCGTCACTGATTGTGCATTATGCGGTGGTGCGCCGTCATGTTGGAACCACATTTGTGTCCGGATAGCTAAAGGCAGATTGTCTAAATATTCTTGAAATTCAGTTTCAAGAAAGTTTAAATATCGATTTTGAGTAAGTGTGCCGTTATAAAAATAGGGTCCTAATAACTAATCCTCTATCACACCTATCCAGACATTTGTAGAAAAACGTATTTGGCATCGAGTTTGCTGAATCCTACGAGGATTCACGTCATCCCAAAAATGACAATTGTGTTTATTAAACACACCATTCCTATGGAAATTTGCCTCGTCCGTTCATAAAATGTGTGACAAGTACTGCCTTCCAGCATTTAATACCCAATTACAAAAATTCATCCGTTTTTGCAGATCAAGCGGTTGTAAATGTTGCACTAAACGAATTTTATAGAGTTTCATTTTGTTCTTTTTAAGGACTTTCATGATTTTATACCTGTTGATGCCAAGCTCTTGTACAGCAATTCTAGTTGAAGAAGTGGGGTATGCTCTAAAATACGCCAAAATATTTACTTCATCATCTCCTTCTGCATCGTTTTGATTTATATTTCTATTTCTTACATTTCTTATTTTTTTAAAACTTCCGTACCTCACTAATGAAGTGTGTAAATTTAGAAATGTATTCCAATGCGGTTGCCTTCGATCAGGGTATTGATTAACATACATACTTGCAGCTTGACGGCAGTTATCATTTGATAAATAACATATCTGTTTTCTCTGCATTAGTAAATTCCATTTTTAATAAATAATCTAGAGAAACTATCACTAATGATTCACTAATCACTAAACTGTGTCACCTCATCAACTGGTATGCGAACTGACATTTAAATAATATTTTGTTTTTTACCCGGCCATAATTTCAAAGCATACTTTTTCTTTTTTCTTTTTTGTTATTCATTGCCCAACGAAAAAAAAAAATAAATGATATATTCAGAATTGAATAAGCTATCAAAATATCCAATAATATACAGGATGTTCAATTTAAAAAAAAAATATATAAATTAGATTATCTTTTGTTTTTCAAACGACATTATCCTATTTCACAGGATTAGAAAGAGGGCAAAAAATAGTATCAGACACGTTTTGATTTTTTTAAAATATGATACTCAATGAAAATATTGAGTGCACAATGAAAATCCAACCACTCTGTATAGTTTTACATTTATTAGGCAAAACATAGCATACATTATTACAATTAGAATACTTCAACAGCTAAATCACTGAGAGAAATAATAATTAACAAATTATAACATTTAATAATAATAAAAAACAACAATGTGTCTGATAGATAATATAACTAGTCTGGGGAATAATACTGCCAAAATAAGAAAAAATCGATGAATGATTGGTCATGATAGTAGACCAACCTAATTTCATCAGACATAATAACGCATATGTTCGAAGCTATAAAAACATCAGCATATACCGTATAGGAATTCGGGGAATAAGTGGCCCTTTCTACTTACTGCGTAAATGACAGACATTGCAGAACAAAATGCCTGACAATTCCATAAATTTTGTGGAGGCAACATGTATCACCATATTTTAGAAGGAACATTGCTCTAGGGAGTATTGAAAGTAATGCCAAGAAGAATATTCCATAAAAATCAAAATTATATGCTTCTCCATTTAAAAATGCTACTTCAAGATTTGATAGAATCGATCATTCAATAATTGAACAAACTAAGCAAAGTGTGTTATAAGAAAGTATCTACGAAGTATACAGAATGCGACCAACATGTGAAAAAACACACTTGGCATTGCGCTATGTTAAGAAGAATATTTGCTTGTTGTCTGGTCTTAAATTTGCATATAGCCGAATTAATGTAATCCATTCTGGCGTAATGATTGCAAATGTACGAATGAAATCTGTTTTTTTGTGAAATTGTTACAATAATTAAATTATTTTAAATTACATGCCTCGCAACGACATTTTATAAAGTTCTACACGTCGACATACTCCACAAATGCTCATTATTAATACAGCCAAAAAATATATACAAAATATACAAAAATAACCTTTATTATTAGGAACAAAGAATGTGGTGCTTTAACTATAAATTTAATAATTTGTTCTCCGCTTTATACTGCTAACTTTTTAGACTGAAAATGTTTCGTTGGCTGTTTTAAGTATGCTACGAGTTTTACATATTTAGATATATGCGTATTATCATATATTATTAAGAATGATTTAGCATGGAATAAAGTGACCATAATGATTTACTTGATTGTAAACTTTAAAAACACAGCATTAAACAATTCTCTGAGTGTTTTTTTATATTTTTAGAACTAGCTTTAGTTACGAATTTACCATAAATGGTTTTGTATCTGTCTTTTGACTTTATAGGTAATAAATTACCCGTTGCAATATTAGAATCTTTACGAATTTCATTTTCAATGTATTTCTTCATCAAAATGCATATTTTAGAAGAGGTTTTAATTTTATACTTAATTTTTTGAATTTGACGAATTTTAAATTAAATGTCACTTCAAATAATCAATACTGCCAACACAAAAATTTTGAATTATTACGAACAGATTTCTAGTGTGTCATAAATGATGTCTTTAAGAGTAGGTATTATTAAAGTTTTCGTACAAAAAATAATGTACAAACTTTGTGCGTGAAATATTTTGGGAATTCGTGCCCATAATTTATGGCCACCTAAAGTGGCCAAACATTCGCGAAATATGTTTTTTTCAACTTTGTTGGTAAATAACTATTAAAGCTGGTTAATAAAATAATAATTTATTTTTTTACCTGAGTCCTTGATCATCGAATGTTTTCACATTATATCTTCCCCACACCATACAAGTAGACACATCCTGCAGAAAAAAGAAACATTCGGTCATATAATATAGAAATCCCTAAAGCTACATTGAAATCGTGTTAGAAATTTAATAAAATTTACAAAATAGTTCTTCTAAGCAGGGGCAGCTTCATAGGGATTTCAGGCCTGGGCTCCCAATGGAAAAGCGTCCCGAAATATTAAATTTATGTCATAAGTTTTCAATAAGTTTTCGTTAATAATGACTACTTATAGTGTTGTACAAAATAGTTAATAATAACAATATGAAAATAATGATAATCTATTCTGTAGCATTATTTGTATAATTTTTCAAATTTAAATTCTAAATCCACTGTTTTGAATTCGAATGCTATAAGGATACCAATAGTAATTACCAGCCTGGGGGATTGCTTAATGTGACGGGCATCTCAGAGGGAAGTTGTGAGGCACTTGCGTCCATGACTTGAAAATGAAGTCACGGCTCGGCAAACGGGACTCCATGCTGATTTATTATTTGGTAGAGATAAATTTAAAATTGCTATAAAAAATGTAATTCTTTATAAATTTAGAATCACATTACAAGAAAAAAAGTGGAATATATAACAAAACCAGTAAAGAAAAATCAAATTTATATTATTAACAGGAAAAATTGACGATGAAAGTATTAAAGAAAAAACTAAATATTATTATCAGAATATTACAAATTTATTGGAAGATGAAAGTGTACATTTTAGAAAATATTTGAGAACTACTGGTTTTTCAGAGGTACACGTGTAATTTTTAATCAGCGAAAAAATGCTAAAAATAATATATAAAAAACAATTAATAGATAGATTTTCGAATTTACACACAATTTTTAAAATTGCATGGAAAGCAAATATCGTAACAGTACAAATAATAAGAGATTGGCAAATTATGCATATCATCAACTGAAAACGATAACAGCAGAATGTAGAAAACATAAGTATGTGTAAATGGTGTAATAGTATATTAGTTTTAATTTATTTTATTTTTTAAAAGTTTTTTTTTTGTTTATACGTTTTTATTAACAATACTTTTTTATTTATTTTATTTTATAAATAAATGTATTTCATCTCCGCTTAAAAGATTCTTAATCAAGCAAAGAATAGGATCCCTAAGTCCTAAGCCCCAAAAACCTAGATCGGCTCCTGCTGCTAAGAAACAAATTATTTTGCTATAATAATGTAAAACATTTTCTACTTTATACTTATATATTAAAATTCGACGTCGATGATTATCATAGTGATCATCATTAATTGATTATCATTGATAATAGCTCTTGTTATCCATTTAGTCAAAAATTAGCGGAGTTCCACTCGATGATCCACAGATTGATACAAGTTTCAATAAATAAAGAAAATTTTCTTAAAGAATTAAACATAATGAAACAAATAGCAAAGAACACTGGAAACACTCCAAATATAGTAGATCAAATATTGAGAAAAAAAATATAATAAGGCAATAGGAATGGTTTATCCAATAATAAAAAAGAAATTAAATAATTATAAATTATTAACTTATATAGAATCAACAAGCGAAAAAATAGGAAGAAAATTTTTACATAAATTAGATATAAATGTATCTATATGAAACTAATAATTCTGTAGGAAAATATACAAAAAGCAATAAAACATGTATGAAGTGATATACAGTGTCCCATTAAAAAAAAATTACTTTTATACAAAAATGTGTCAAGTAAGTTGAATCCGGTTTTCTGCACATGCAGTTAGTAACTGTAAAAAAATAAAACATGCTTCTATTAGGACCTCTTATTGTAGACAATAATGCAAAAAAATTTGTCCATATAATACGTCGTTTTCGAGAAATTAATTGTATACAAACATTGAATTTTTCAGAAAAGTGGGAATAATGTATAGGGTGTTCCATTTAAAAAACTATAACTATGGTCAACCACCAAGTTATGGAACACTCTGTATAACATAAAATATTTTTAAAATGTGCTCCTAATGAGCAGCTATCACAAGAAAAAAACCGCTTCGAAATATTTTTACTCATAGAAGCATAATCGGCCTTACCCATGGAGATTACTCAGCCTGTATATAGTCAAACCGACATTTATCCGATGGATTAAGAGACCACAAATATGCTAAAAACGTAAAAACGTTACTGCTTTAAAATAATACTAGAAAAACCATACAAAATAACTTCAAATTTAATGAAACAAAAACTTTATGATAAGAGCAAAATAACACAACAATTGCAGTAGATGACTAAACGGAAATTTAAAATTCTCCAATAGCTTTAAATGTAGCATTGTCAGGTTTATTCTCTTTGTTAATTTTTTTGCGTACGCCTTATATAATTTTTGTCAAATATATATTATAGCTTTCTTTTAATAATTCGTTTATATTCTTGTTTTAATTTTTAAGTTATTTCTTTATTTATTTTTTGAATTTTGCTGTATTTACAACATTAACTGATTGAAACATTAAAACATTAAAAGCTCTTAATAAAACATATATTTGACATATACTGAGTGGGCCACCGAAAACGAAACAGATTGAATATCTAGAAGGAGAAAACTTTCTTGAAAAAACGGGAAAACAGGTCGATTTTTGATCCAAGGGGGACACCCTTCCATCATATCTTCAACTGTGATACGTCATTCCCCTCCCCTCCATCACTCTAACCATTACAATTTAAATAGGGAAAGTACTAAATACGATACATCATTGAAAAGGTAATTGTACGGAGAATTCAGCAATGTGATTGTTGGTTGCGCTATTTTTGATTTTAGCGCCCTCTAGCGGAAAAAAAACGGTTACGTATTCCACAATGTGACACATCATTTCAAAGCTAATTTTATTAGCAACTAAATACGTAATATCTTTGACATTTATTTGTCATCATTCTCAAGTACAGACTGTCAGTGTCTTTTGTAAACTAATAAGTTCGTAGTTTCTAATATTAGAGCTCTGCAAGGTGTTTCGATTATTTAATTTTTTTTCAATTGTGCATTAAATTGCTAATAAAATTAGCTTTGAAATGATGTGTCACATTGTGAAATACGTAACCGTTTTTTTACCCGCTAGAGGGCGCTAAAATCAAAAATAGCGCAACCAACAATCACATTGCTGAATTCTCCGTACAATTACCTTTTCAATGATGTATCGTATTTAGTACTTTCCCTATTTAAATTGTAATGGTTAGAGTGATGGAGGGGAGGGGAATGACGTATCACAGTTGAAGATATGATGGAAGGGTGTCCCCCTTGGATCAAAAATCGACCTGTTTTTGCGTTTCTTCAAAAAAGTTTTCTCCTTCGAGATATTCAATCTGTTTCGTTTTCGGTGGCCCACCCTGTATGTATATTGATGTATTCTAAACAACCTAGCAATTACGTAAATGTAGCAGACCCAATACATTTTATTAAATTATCAAATTATATGCTATTGCCCGATTTTGATTTTAGGTTCTGTCATTTACAGCATTGTTATATTTCTTTATTTGTAGGAGTTCTAGAAAATCCCTAGTTCCTTTATTTTGTTTTTTACATAAAATTTTCGTTTCATCAAATTTAAATTTGTTTTGGATTGCTGATATGCTTTTTTAAAGTGTTAATGTTTTTAACAAATTTGTAGCTGTTTAGTGGATGTGATAAATATTGTATGCACGCCATTGCAGTCTCCACATGGAATTTTGTATACTACATCCGTTTGTTTATGAAAAGGATCCTAATCTTTTATATTACTTTACAAAAAAATTTTAATACTCCGATTTTTATGAGCAACTTTTATATTGAATGAGCGTAATACTTTACTTATTTTCCTGATAAACTTTTTTTTGTACCAGTAGTAAAAAATCATAGCATTTTTACACATAACACAGCGCCACGAAATGACATTTCACGACCTGGAACTAATAAGAGGTAAATAATGAGGCTATTATTGACCTAGGGAAATAATGAAAACAAATAAAGGGAATGCCGCAACCATGCAATCGCAGTAGCATGTATGTATGTCAAGTTGTCAACTGTCAAATTCATGCAGTTTATTACTTTCTTATACGTAGTATAAGGAAGTATTGTGATGATGAAAATTTTCGACCTCGAGATTTTTGCAGATGTCCACGTTTTGAGGTCCCCTGATACCAAAAAAGTGGTTTTTAAAAAATGTCTGTGTGTCTGTGTGTCTGTGTGTGTCTCTGTGTGTGTGTGTGTCTCTGTGTGTGTGTGTGTGTCTGTGTGTGACCACGATAGCGGTCAAACCGCTGTAGATATCAATTCCAAATTTTGTATTTACGAATATAATCTCCCTCTTGAGAACTGATTAGATTTTGAGCAAAATCGGCAGACCGGAAGTAGTAGTTTACTTCTGTGAAAAAATCGAATTTTGAAAATATTTCGTCAATTACTAAGTTTAAACAAATTTATAAAGAATTCAAATGTACTCAAAATTAAATTTGAGAAAAATTGTTTTAATAAAGTTTTTCGAAATTCCTACCGGAAGTAGGTCTTTTACTCTTATCGAAAATCAGTTTTTTGCGAATATCTCGCAAGTCATGCTTTCTAGGCAGGTACATTACGAGTATAAAAGTATCTAGAACATACTTTTAAATATCTTTTGTATAAAAAAAATTTCAAAATTTAGACCGGAAGTACCACTTTTACTCTTATCGAATAGCGATTTTTTGCAAATATGTCGTAAATTATGCATTCTATATATATTTATGAAGAGTACAAAAGTATTTAGAGTTGTATTTGAAATATTTTTTGTATAAATGAAATTTCAAAATTCGGACGGGAAGTAACACTTTCATAGGTATAAGAAAGTCGTGTGGTGGCCACACCTCATTTTTTTTATTTAGATTTATACCGCAAATCATACTATGATCATACTCTAAAACTTATAAATGCTCGACCTCTAAGGTAAAATAACTAACAGTATTTTAACAATAGCAAAATATGTATGACAGAAGTATAATTGGAAAAAATATCCTAACAGGTAACTATTATAGATGTAAAGATATTTTACTTTCTTTACATAAAACTGTATTTTAAGGTTATGTAACAACATAATATGGAAACAATATAACACGTAACTATTACAGATGTAAAGAATTTTAATTTATTTATAAAAATTGATAGTGCAATTATGGCATGTCAAATTTATTGATGGTTCAATTCTGATTCAGAGCTGTAGGCACATTAATGACAGTATTGTTAATTGTGTTAATTCCATAAGTATTTACGATATCTTCAGTTGAAATAGGGCCTGATTGTACTGCTGATGTTGATGGAATTTGGTTCATATCGTGTGTAAGTAGATGTAGGTAGACCTTGTAACATATATATGCTATATTTTTTTTTATTTCTAGGGAATCTTCGATATAACTTTCAGCTACACTAGATTTCCAACCACCATGTACCATGTTGTTTTAACTGAAGGATATTACCACCATTGACAGCTAAAAGTGTAGCCTAGGTTCTACGAAGGGCAATTTCTTTTGGCATCTGTCCTATTGTGTTATGTCCAATGTCTTATCTAGTACATTTACCATTACATACACTAATAAAGAATTTTGCTATATCTGGAATTGGTCTAATTTTTAAATAGTTTTTAATTATTTTGATCCAAAGTGGCCCCATTATTACAAACTTTAGAGACGAACCATTTTTGCTATTGCAGATGTGAATAATAATTAAATCGGCTTTCATGATGACATCAGAAATTAATAAATTACACAGCTCATCACTTTGGCATGCACCAGCAACACCAATTACAAGAGCAGTCTACAGGGTTATAAATTGTCAATAATTTTGAAGTATTAATATATAAACATACTACCTTAGTTGCAATGTAACATGTATCGGGTGCCTCAGTAAGGAATTTTATAATTTCCTCTAGTAAATACTAATGACTTTTTAGGCTTATAATTTTCATTTTATCTTTTTAAAAAGGCAACTAATTTAAAATATTTTGATATGTTAATATTCTCTGTTAAGCCAAGTGTAGCTTTCAATATTGAATAATGGGTCCATAAAGTCGAGGCTTTTTAATGTTGTGTGTTTAATGGAAGTACGTTTTGAGAAGTTATTACTGTATTTTTGGAATTACACGGTTTTTTAAATTCTGTATATGTTTTTATGTATAAGTGTTTAGATATATGCGGAAGCAATCTCGCGCATTGCAGGTGGTGTAATCTAAACTCTTCAGATATTATAAATGGAATGAAAAATAATCTAATAAATACCTACTTGACTTTTACTTTCAGCATTTATGTCAAAACTTATTTGTCAACATCAAAATATAGCCTACTTATTTGTTTATATGAAGTTTTATTACAAGGGAATTCTTACATGTATGAGTAAATTTATTCATAATTATTAAGGTTTCAAGATCCAATTAGACTACTGGTACAAAAAATAGTATACATACTGCGGTTGAGAAGACTACTATTGCCCTTGTGGCTTAAATTCCTCGGCGCTTTGCGCCTCGGAATTTAATCTCGCCACTCGGGCAATAATAGTCATCTTCTCAACCTTGGTATATAATATACTATTACATTAGGAATACCTACATACTTTTATATATCCGTTGATTGGGAATGATTATTATTTCTATTATTACTATAAAATTAAATTATTCTATTTTTACTAGTAGAATTTATAAAGTTTAAAGGATAATTGTTGTTAAAAATTTTTGTCTATATTTAGAACTTGTTAATTTTATTGTTCTGTCTATTTTCGAAATAACAACACTTTTAATTTACAGGGATTATCAAGAATTATAATTAGAATATCTAGCTACCTGAAGAAGTTGGTTTTTGATATAGTTTTCTTATAATATTATTTTCTCTATTTAATATTAATTCTAATAAGCTTATTTTATTGATTGTTTCTTTTTCTTATGTACATTGAAGTTTTGGACAATAACTATTAAATTGAACAAAAGTGACGTTCATTTAGAAAAAAAATCATGTGCCCTAGCCATACACTCATATAATTTAAATCACAATTTCAATATGCCAATTCAATTGTTTTGAATTTCGAATCACACCATAAAAAAAGGTTATTTCTAGAAACGATCGACATTAATAGCGATGCTATTAATTTTAAATCTGATATTAATCAATTGAATAATATTTATTGTAGTAATGCATATTGCAAATCAGTTTTTTTTTTCAGGGCTTTATATTTGAATGAACCTTTTATTTTTTCTCAATCACGATGATTTGATTTATAACCGCGTATGATGTTTTAGACTTAAATTTGATTTTCTGTAATTTTAATTCGTCATTTACGTGATTTTTTTCTAATATCTCATTACGAAATATCCAGCTTTTGAACAAATTCTTTTATTAAATAACAAACCAAACTCCCAAAAAAATTTCTCATATTTATATATATTTAATATGCAATTTTATGAAGTATTTAAAATCTTTGGCTAGTAAACAGGTTATGTAACATTTCTCCAGTACATATAAAAATCATATCAGTAAATTCTTCTTTAGAAAAATTCATTATATCACACGTATTAACTGATAAACAACTTACTAAAAAACAGAAAATAGCTCGAAAATGGACAATTTTAAAGTGCGTTTTTTCTGTGAAATTAATAAGCAATAAAAAAATTAAGTATTTTTGTTCTATTTCAAAAAAATTGCTTTTAGACGAAAACGTCATGTAAGTTTAGTCAAAAGTTCTGCATATTATGCAATTAGTAGTTAAAAAAAATCAATCTACTATTATTAGGCCCTTTTATTACGAACTACATTTCCAAAAATTGGTGCCCTCTATACGTCGTTTTCGAGAAATATAATCATTTAGAACCAATAAAGTTTTTAAAAATATAATTCGAACACCCCAAGAAAAAATATAATAATAAACAGTGTGTTCCAGTTGCAAAAATCTAATTATTTCAGCTACCATCTTATAGAACTCCTTCGAAATATGTATCTTTATTCATAAAGCACAATCTGATTTTTATACGTAGATAACACACAATTTTTAAATTGGCATATTTTGTAAATAATATTTTCAAAGATTTTACTGCTTAAATTTGAAACGTTCTCTGGAAATTAATTGAAAAAAATACATATAAAAAAAATTACTCACTTTTTGCTGTTTGGCATTATACTCTGAAAACGAAAAGATGCAAATAAAATATTTTTATATACAGTATATAATATATGTAACTCACTATTTGTGCCGGGACACTGTGCGTTGGAAAATCTAATATTAAACAACAAATAAAATATGAACGAGTACTTAATGGAAGGATACATTATGATGTTTGAATCTTACGACATGTAATCGCAGATTCGCAAACATATATGCCGGTTAAAATTTCCTTTTCTTAATTTATATACAAGTATAGAAATACATAAATGAATTATATAGTTTCGATATCAGAAAGCCGTACACCGCAAAATATAATTCTGGGTAATGTTTAGAGTGATTTAATCAAAGAATTAGGTATGTGGTTTGGCAAGTATTTGAGAAAAAGGTATATCTAAATCAAGATTTCAGTTCACCACATATTTACATGTTGTGGAATTCTTGATAAATATAAAAACGTTATCAAGTGTTATTCTGGGGCACTAATTTCCTCATTCCGGCAATAAGCGATAAATCAAGCCAGTTCTTATTATAGCGTACGATATCCGGTAAATACAATAGCATAAAATTTGTAGATAATTGGTAAAATTTTTACGAAACGAACATAATTTCGATCGATGTAATCCCCAGAACGTTATAGAAATGATTATAATTGTATTAAAAGTGATGCCGAGTGCACTTAATTTTTATTTTCAACAAATATATGATACACAAAAAAGACAGCGCTATCTGTACAGAAAGAAAGTCAAAATAATAATGTATAACAACTTAATTACTTGTAGGTTTTTTAATTAGAAACCATATTGTTCTTTGTATATCTTTGCTGTATTTATCTCACTCTAAGTTAATCATCTCGGAGGGTAAGGCCGATTGTGCCTCTACGAGTAAAGACATTTCGCAGCGGATTATTTCTTCTGATAGCTGCTCATTAGGAGCACATTTTAAAAATATTTTTATTATACAGAGTGTTCCATAACTTAGTTGCTGAACATATTTATAGATTTTTAAATAGAATACCCTATATATTATTACATTTTTGTATTTCCCGTGTAATTTAAGGCTTTCGACTTATTACCAATTTTCTGAAAAATTCAATGTTTTTATAAAATTATAATTCTCGAAAACGAAGTATTAGATGGACACAATTTTTGGTAGAGTTGGTAGAGTAGGTGCAAACATATTTGACTTTTTGTGATTACTAATTGAATTTAGAGAAAACTGGTTTAAACTTATATGACATATTTTTGTCTAAAGGTGTTTTTCTTTTTTCAAACGGAACGCACTTTATTCATTTTTGGATTGCTTACTAAATTTTGTACCAAAAACATGTAAAACGTTATTATTTTAAAATTGACCATTACTGAGGTATTGTCGGTTTCTGATGTAATTTTGCCATCATTAATTTTTTATTTGAATACGGTATGTTAAGCCATGATATTTGCCGTGAAATTGACATTTAATAAGTTCCTTTCAATTGTCAAACCTGATTTTATAATGAATTTTTCTAAAAATGAGCTTAGAGATACGATTTTTGTACGTATTGGGGTAATGACAAAGAAGTTGGATATATCTCATTGACAATGCAGCAACATAATTCAAAATATATGTAGAATATGGTAGAATAAACGAATTTTATTATCAAAAAAAAATGATAACTCCTATTCAGTAAGTGTAAAAACAGGAACTCTTACGTGAATGTATGAGTAATTAGTAGAACAGAAATTATAAAATAACAATAAATATGAACATTAAAATAGGTAAAAATTAAAAGTGTTAAATTTCACTTTTAAAAGTTTATGAACATGCTTCCAAAAGGATAAATCGACATTAATAACGCGTGAAGTACTTATATTTGTAAATATTTGTCGAATATCTTCCCTCATAACTTCTTTTGTGATTACAGGCATACTGTATATGGTGCATGACATGGAAAGTGCAACACCAAGAATGGGTGCGAATTTTTTGACCAAACTTGGTAGAAACATATAACTAGTCAAAAGCAATAATTGATTAAAATTTTGTTGCGATAGATCAAGTGGTCATGACACATCTGACACTTCATTCAGTTTTCGCTGACATTAATGTGTGGTGTATTAATTGTTTGTTTGAAATCAATTTCAACGGTTTTGTCTTATTATACCTTTGTTTAACGTGTTTAAAGAGTTTTATTATGCCTAGAGTGCGGCAACGTGGAAATTATCGCCAATTAAGCGAATTCGACAGAGGTCGAATTGTTGGTTTGCGAGAAGGTGGTTTTTCATACAGGGAAATTGCAAATCGCCTTAACCGGAACCAATCCACCATTATGCGCTGTTATCAATCATGGACTAGGGAAGGTCAGGAAAGACGCCAAAGAGGAACCGGAGGCCGAAGAAGAACTAATGAGATACAGGACCGCCGCCTTCGCTTAATGGCACTAAGAGACAGGTTTTCCAGTACCAGATCAATTGCTGACGTGTGGTTAGGTAATATTGGTCGTCCTGTAACCCTTCGAACCGTTTATCGTCGAATTAGGGGTTTCAGCTTACAATCTTATCGTCCACGTCTTGTGTTACCACTTACGGCTCAACACCGACAGCAACGTTTGGAGTGGTGTAGATTGCGACTGCACTGGAACGTGGAGTGGCACAGGGTGGTATTCAGTGATGAATCTCGATTTTGTCTAGGGATGCATGATGGCCGTATGAGGGTCAGACGAAGACGTGGGGAACGTCGTGATATTCAGTTTTCCGTTGAAAGGCATGTGCATCGAGCAGTGGGTGTTATGGTATGGGGTGCTATAGCATATGGGAGTAGGTCTCAATTGGTGTTCATCCAAACCACCATGAACGCCCAGCGTTACATTGATGAGGTGGTAGAACCCCATATTCTACCATATCTTCAAACGCTCGAAGACCCACTTTTCCAGCATGATAATGCCCCTCCCCACGTAGCGAGAATTTCTATAAATCGCTTGGAAGAGGCTCATGTCAATATCTTGCCATGGCCACCTAAATCAACCGACCTCTCGCCAATAGAACATGTGTGGGACATTATGGGACGAAAACTTATGAATTTAGCCAATCCCCCGCAGACACTAATAGCTCTCCGGCATGAATTACAGGTTGCTTGGGACACCATACCCCAAGAGGATATCGACCACCTAGTCGAATCAATGCCACGAAGAGTGAGGGAGTGTGACACTAATAGGGGCGGTTCAACACATTATTAATAAAAATTATGTTAAATTGTGTTAGTCTTTTGTTTTTTTTCTTCGAAATTTTAATCAATTATTGCCTTTGACTAGTTATAAGTTTCTACCAAGTTTGGTCAAAAAATCCGCACCCCTTCTTGGTGTTGCAGTTTCCATGTCATACAGTATATTTGCTCTTTTACGGACCCCTATAAAAATAAACCAATTTTGTGATGTACGAAGGCCCAGTAAGCTAGTGAACAGGGCCTCCACGGGCTAGACACTTCACTGGAAACA
Source organism: Amphimallon solstitiale (assembly GCA_963170755.1). NCBI lineage: Eukaryota > Metazoa > Arthropoda > Insecta > Coleoptera > Scarabaeidae > Amphimallon > Amphimallon solstitiale. The sequence goes on from OY720680.1 coordinate 130,231,305, forward strand.
TTTCATTAAAGTATTTTGTGTCTGTAGCATAGAATGTGGCGATTCGCCGTCTTGTTGCATCTACATCCATTCGTAAATTTAGCCAAACGTATTCCAATAATTCCACTAAATGCTTGAAAGGAATTACTCATAAGCTTCTCCGTTCATACTTCCTTCAAATAAGTGAGGGTACATCATCAGCAAGATGCTTCCCCATTGCTGATGATCTATTTATTAATGAGTAAGAGTGTTCGTTGGAATAGTAATGAAAATTGTTTTTGTTAACAGTTCCGTTTCTATGAAAACCAGCTTCATCCGCAAATCACACACTCACAAAAAGTATTGCCCGGGCATCTATTTTAATTACTGCCCGCCCATTGGCAAATCACCTTTCTAGCTATAAAATAATTGGGTGTATAACTCAATACTTAAATGTATTTATTACGGTTGATATTTATTTCATTGCAACGATAGTTTGGCTATCCTGCAAACGACTTCTTACATGGGAACTGATGTGTGGATTATCTGTTGTTGCTATAAGAATTCTTAACTGATTTTCATCATTAACTCCATATTTAAGTTGTCTTTTTTTTGAATTAACAATATTACCAGTAGCAATGAAAGCATCTATTACTCTTCAAGAGGCATCTGTTTTGGGACATCTTCTCTCAGAGTAAGCAGGTAAACTCATTTGGCTGAAAAATAATTTTTTTGACATACTTTCAGTACAAAAAGACCGTAAAACGACAATAGCTCAGTAATGGTCACTTTTAAAATAATAACGCCTTTTATGGTTTTGGTGCAAAATTTAGTAAACAATTCAAAAATGCACCGATAGGTATACAGACTCTTCCATTAAAAAAAAATACTTTTAGAGAAAAATATGTCATGTAACTTTAATTCACTTTTCAGCAAATTCAACTAGATAGTAATTAAAAAAAAATATGTTTGTATTACGTTTTCGAGACGTATAATTTTATGAAAACAATACATTTTTTAGAGAAATGGTAATAAGTCGAAAACCTTAAATTTTAGGCCTATACTATCTTATAACTTTTTGACTAAAAATTATATGTGGAATACAAAAATGTGATAATATATAGGGTTCCATTTAAAAAACTATAACTATGGTCAGTCACCAAGTTATGGAACACTCTGTATAATACAAAATATGTTTAAAATGTGCTCCTAATGAGCAGCTATCACAAAAAAAAAGCCGCTTTTAAATATCTTTACTCGTAAAGGCACAGGTTGTATATAACTTAAACTATACCTTTTCAACTTCAAATTGAGAATAATCAAGTTCAAATTGAGAACATACTCTTTCAAAATAAGTATAAACAATTACAAATAAAAACTGCTTTTATTATATTGAAACACAATTTTTAAATGGATTTTGTAGATTATATGATTAAATCGTTTAAATTTAATGCGGCCGGTATAAATCGTTGAATACGCGCTATAAATCTTGAATATTTTTACCGATTTATTACATTAACATTAGTATGTATTATAATATATCCTCTAAAAACGAGGAAACTCTGTCTGGTTTAAATTTGCTCTGCCCTCACAAGCTAAAATATGTGGCATAGGCAGACTTAAATCCCGTTTAACAGCAGCTTTTAAGCTGCTGTTAAACTACTAAGTCTTAGCAATTTATGGTTGCTGAATTCATTTTCAATAAATACGGTTTCCATACTGGCATTTCACGGAGCATTGTCAATTATCAACACAACATGAGTTTGATAAATGTTGTAGGCTGCACGCTAACACTGACGGATAAATTGATTTGTATCTTTCAAAGTAAAAGCACCTCTTCTGACGTCGTTGTAAATCATTCCCATATTACCAATACAGCCTATACGTGTATATTGGCTTCACGGCAACCAGCCATTATATTGCTGCAGCGGGATTTGCTTCTTGATCGTCCTTGTCTTCTTGATATGAATAAATTAAAATAAACGCACTAGGTTTTGTCTTATTTTTATCACTCTTTGCTCTTTTAGGTTCTTTTCCTATGTCTTGCGATGTGAACAACAATTTCTCGAAATGTTTTCGAAGTATTTCTTTAGATATTGTAATTTGATTTAGCATTATCATTTTTAGTTTTTCTTTTTATGTTAATTTTGGGTTTTCTTCAATGTATTGAACGAAAAATCGACTATGATCCTCCGTGATTTTCACAAATGTTTGTCCCCCACGTGGCCTTTCCATGTTTTCTTGATTTTTAACCAATCGCGATCGGTAGGAAATCGATTTTTTAACACCCACTCTAATCGCAAGCTCTCTCCTCTCAGCTTGACAGTTATATACAGCACAAATTTGCTGCTTAATTTTGTCAGCTTCGCGGTTTTTAATGTAAGGCATGGTAAATATCTAACCACTGACGCTAAATGATACACAGGAACACTCACGTTTGGTACTGTTTTGATACATCAACGCATTCTGCAAATTTATTAATTCTCAATTTGATGTTGATTATTCTCAACTTGAAGTTGAAAAGGTATGGAACAGCCTATACGGAAGCAGTGATGTAAAATTACCGTAATTTATATTTTTGGTAAATTACCACGGTAAATTACCGCTCTTTAAATTATCATGGTAATTTACACAAGAAATGGTAAATTACGCAAGAATAAATTTTGGTAAAAAAGAGCGGTAATTTACCGCGGTAATTTACTGAAAAATATAAATTAGGGTAATTTTACATCACTGGTCCGGACGTATCAGCCCGAAAATACGACGGACAAAAGAAATAGTGTATAACATCAAGATTTATTCTTGCGTAATTTACCATTTTTTGAGTAAATTGCCATGGTAATTACGCAAGAATAAATCTTGGTTAAAAAAAGAGTGGTAATTTACCGAAAATATAAATTACGGTAATTTTACATCACTGACGAAAGTCATACATATATTACACAAATACATATAATTGCTCACATAATTTCCATTACAATGGAATTGCAAGTATACTTGTCTTAAGTGACCGTGTTTGTTCAAACTGATGACTATACAGGATATTACTCTCCTCTCAGCTTGACAGTTATATACAGCACAAATTTGCTGCTTAATTTTGTCAGCTTCGCGGTTTTTAATGTAAGGCATGGTAAATATCTAACCACTGACGCTAAATGATACACAGGAACACTCACGTTTGGTACTGTTTTGATACATCAACGCATTCTGCAAATTTATTAATTCTCAATTTGATGTTGATTATTCTTATTTTGAAAGTGTTTATTCTCACTTTGAAGTTGATTATTCTCAACTTGAAGTTGAAAAGGTATAGAACAGCCTATACGGAAGCAGTGATGTAAAATTACCGTAATTTATATTTTTGGTAAATTACCACGGTAAATTATAGCTCCTTAAATTACCATGGTGATTTACACAAGAAATGGTAAATTACGCAAGAATAAATTTTGGTAAAAAAAGAGCGGTAATTTACCGCGGTAATTTACTGAAAAATATAAATTAGGGTAATTTTACATCACTGGTCCGGACGTATCAGCCCGAAAATACGACGGACAAAAGAAATAGTGTATAACATCAAGATTTATTCTTGCGTAATTTACCATTATTTGAGTAAATTGCCATGGTAATTACGCAAGAATAAATCTTGGTTAAAAAAAAGAGTGGTAATTTAACGAAAATATAAATTACGGTAATTTTACATCACTGACGAAAGTCATACATACATTACACAAATACATATAATTGCTAACATAATTTCCATTACAATGGAATTGCAAGTATACTTGTCTTAAGTGACCGTGTTTGTTCAAACTGATGACTATACAGGATATTACAAAGGGTACTACACTTTTTCTTGGAGTTTCGTCGCTTCCTATGTCGAAGCCCTTTTAATCCTTTCTGATTATCATCATGAAATTTATGAGATGTTTATTAAAGTTAAAAGTTTCATATATCAGGAAACATTAACTTTGAAAAATAATAATCTAGTCTTGGAAATACATGTAATTGCAGGTGTCTCTTGTGTTTAAAATCAAATAACGAAGCTTACTGGCATGCTTTCACATTAGACGCAATCCTCCGTTGTTTTTCTCTTTTTTTTTTGTTAAAAAATACTTAGTTATACACCAATGAAATTAGACATCTCAAATGTATTCCATAATCTCGAACTCGTCACAATATTCATTTCTGTAAATGACTAATTTATAAATTAATCATTTTTTTAAATCTTAATATTTTAATTGCGTTTTTGACAGGATTATATTTCGCCGTAGTAGTTTGATTAACTATAATTTATTTTTTATATTTTTCCTTATATTTATTTCATTTATGTATACAGAATGTATGTATACTATTATAATATATTCAGAAAAGCCAACAACATTTAATGAACAGTTTTATTATTTCAGCATTTTTTAATTTACTTTAAAAGCTTAAATAACTAATAACTAATTATTTTCTTCTGAAAAAACGTAGTACCTATTTTCGATATTTGCATATTGTACACAATCGTACACATTTCATTTTTACTTTCTTATACGTAGTATAAGGAAGTATTGTGATGACGAAAATTTTTGACCTCGAGATTTTTGCAGATGTCCACGTTTTGAAGTCCCCTCATTCCGAAAAAGTGGTTTTAAAAAAATGTCTCTCTCTCTCTGTGTATGTCAGTGTGTGTGTGTGTGACCACGATAGCGGTCAAACCGCTGTAGATACTAATTCCAAATTTTGTATTTCTCTCCCTCTTGAGATCTGATTAGTTTTTCAGTAAAATCGGTAGACCGGAAGTAGCAGTTTACTTCAGTGAAAAAATCGAATTTTGCCAATATTTCGTCAACTACTAAGTTTAAATAAATTTATAAAGAATTCATATGTAGAAGTACCACTTTTACTCTTATCGAATAGCGATTTTTTGCAAATATGTCGTAATTTATGCATTCTATATATATTTATCAAGAGTACAAAAGTATTTAGTGCTAGATTTGCAATATTTTTTGTATATATGAAATTTCAAAATTCGGACCGGAAGTAACACTTTTACTCTTAGGGAGTAGCACTTTTTTTCGAATATCTTGAAAAACATGTATTCTATAACGATTTATTAAGAGAATGGAAGTACTTAGAACAGGATTTTGAATAATTTTTGTTGTATAAAAAAATTCTTAAAATTTTGATAGTTTGAAACGTCCAAACGTATAAGAAAGTCGTGTGGTGGCCACACCTAATTTTTTCAGTCAACTGGAATACAAGAAAATAAATGGGTCGTAATCCCATTTTTTGAAAGTATAATTGAAAGTAGTATAAATGCTAGTCAACCATTTCTGATATGTAGTTACGTACTTTAGTTGTTAAATGCTTCATACATAAATTGTAAGTCACGTCGTTAATGCCTAAAACTTTAAACGCCCATCAATCGGCATTTGAACTATGTTAGAAGACGACTTTCTACTCGCAATGTGCAATAATGCGCATAAGATTTATAATTAATCATTTTTAGTGGTGTAAATGTTTTAATCAGAGTTTTTGTTTTTCAAAATCGATTAGTTTATCGAAGTTTATATAAATAAATGAATATAAGCTGATATTTAACGAGAAAGCAATAAAAATTAAATAAGTTTTAGATACCTCTTTAAAATTCATTGTGAACATAATATAAGGAAGTAAGGATCTGGGCATAATTAATAATAGCAATGGTAGTTGTTGGGGTTGTTAGCCTCATCTTTTTTAAAACTGGATAGATCCTCGCAATCTTCCAAGCATCTGTAAAGACGGATGTGCATAAAGCCAAGTTGAAGATCACACAAAAATTGTAGCACAGACCCTCGCCAGAAAAGAAGGAATGTTATCATTTCCGAAAGTAGATTTATTTTTAAGTCGTTTAGAATGCTCAATGGCTTCTCCAAGGATGATATTTGGTACATGCACCAACGGCAATGGCAGATGGTGTGCTATATTCTTGAAAGGAATCGTTAAATCTACTGCGAATTCTACTAGAACATTTTTTTTAATCTGATGTACTCCCAAAAGGAACGTGGATTAGTATATAACTTGTGTTGTACATTGTTATTTTAAAACATACTCAAGCTTCAGAGATCTTGGTGTTAACTATTTTGTGTAGTCTCTCAAATTCTCGTCTAAAATACTTGTCACCGGTTTTTTTCCACTTGACATGATAATACCTTTTAACTGACAACTCATTCCTTACATCAACAGTGAACCACGGCGGGTATTTTAAAGAATTAAAATTTCCAGCTGACTTAGGCACTGACAAATCGAAAATGCCATAAATCATTCCATAGAATTCATGTATTGCTTCGTTAACATCAGTACAACTATTTAGAATGGACCAGTCAGCATGCAAGAAATCTGAATAAAGATTATTATAAGTGGCTTTATAAAAATTGTATATTTTGTTATCATTAGATATAAAGGCTGGGCATTTTGAAATTGATCTATAAGTCACACTCATACTCAAAGCCGGATGTTAAGTATCTTCTGAGAAAAGTGATAGTGATAGTGATAGTACACAGTTTTTAATACCAACTCAAGCATTCGACAGTGAGGATTTAAGACGTGATTAAATTTAATAAGACTTGCGGATGTTTGAAATAGAAGGAATGAATTCAATTTAGCATCAGCATTCGTAGGATCCGCATATTTCGGCAGGTTAAAGTTGCCTATCAGTAAAACAGATTTATCCAAAATAAATATCTCAGGTAATTCAAAAAATTCTTTTAAAGTATGTGATACGAAAGATGTTAATGAAATTAAAAACAAACAGAATTTGCTTCAAAATATTTATTGTCAAAGTACATTATATAGTTGTAGGTAATGCAAGTAGCTACGTCATTCAGTATTTGTAAATACAGAAATACCATTGATAAATTATAAACGATTGTATTACTTAATTACTACCTCTTTGAGGTATATAAAGGAAAAATACGTTTTAAAAGTTTACACTTTCTTCTAGATCTTCCATATTCAAAATTACTCCTTAGGCAGCCTCTGGTAATTACGATTTTTTCAAGCATGTTGTACCAGTTAAATAAAATCCAGAAGGACAAGTGCAATTACAATCAGCAGTGACAGCTAATGTTGTTGTTTCCCAGCCTTGAGTGTCTAAATAGAAATTTTGTAATTAGTGACATGATATATTTCTCATTTAATAGATAGTAAAAAGTTGTTTTATAACATAATACGAGGGTATTTTGACGGGAGAAGTAGTTTCAGAAGGTGACAATACAATCAATAAGCACACTGCCACCTAGTTCAAGCCGTTGTATTCAATACACTCAGTGCATTAAATACAATGGAGAATGACAATATAATCAAAAAGAATAAGTTAATCAATGATAATTGTCCAAATATAAAATTACTAAATTATTGCTAAAAAAAAAAGATGTAAGTATTACATTTATTACTACTCAATAATTTAATATGATTAGAAAAGGTATAGTATTAAACTGCCATTCCCCTGAAATGAATTACTCCACTCACCCATGGCTAGTATCACAATTCCCTCCGCATGAAAATGACCAACTTTTTTCACTCGTTTAATATTATATTATTATTGTAATTAAAATTTACTACACAGTAGCTCTACATATACTTACATTTAGTGGTTGTTAACTCTGAGCCACCTGTAACAAAAATTGTTGTTACTAAAAATAACAAACGACAATATACAAGAAATAATGTCAATTTGTAATTGATTTATTGTCGTAAAATTATTATAAAATACTTCGCTGTTTCCATTGCTATTGTTATGTGTAAACAATATATCAAAATGTAATCCGTTAACAATTTTTGTGAAAATTAAATGTTTAGTCAACACCACAGGTTTTGGTGATATAATATAGATCTATTTCAATGTAATTTCTGATAATATTTTTTAGTTTATTTAGTTTAGGTATTTGAACCTTATGGGGTTGGGGGGGGGGAGGTAAATAACTAAATTAAAGGACAAAAGTTATTATATAACAACTTACTTCCAGCAGTAGTAGTATCTATTTTCATTTTCAAATCTGTAACAAAATAGAACAGTTAATGTACAAAACTAATTTCAAAATATGGAGTATACCGGATGATCAAGGAACCAACAAATTTACACTAATGATGGACAGCAGCGTGGTAAAATTCAACATGGAAAAATTATAAGACTTGAAGTCTTATTATTATGGGAGATGGCAACAGACTGGGAATAATTTCTTCAAATGCGAATTTTCACGATTAAGCAGATCTCTTAAGGATAATATGGCCGCGACTTATCAACATTAACAGTATTCGGCATTCCCTCGTGGGTGACCCAAAATCTTTTTGGAAATTTGTTGGGCAATTTAATAATAATAATTATTATTATTATAATAGTACATACCCTATTGTAAGGGCGTATTTTTATGTTATCTACCTAGCCATGAAACAAAAGAGTGACGATGTCAAACAAATTATTGAAAAATTGCTGTCACTGTTCGAAGTACATGTGCCAAGTTGTGTTTAGTTTATCCTGTGTATAGAGATTTGAGATGGTCCATTTCTCGATAAAATGAGTGAAACTAAAGTTGAACATTGCAGCGTAATAAATTTCCTGACAAAGGAAGGCAATGGTCCAAAAGCAATTTATGGAAGAATGGTTGCTGTATATGGGGAAGATACACCATCTTATTTCCAAGTAAAGTATTGGTCTAAACTCTTCCGATGGGGCCGAGAGTCAATCAATGATGACCCAAAGTCCGGACGACCCGTTGAAGCTCGAACTGAAAACGTTGTGCGAAAAGTCGAAAATTTGGTACTGAAAGATCGGCGCGTAAAGATCTCTGTCATTGCCAATGAAGTCTGTATATCCGAAAAAAGTGTTCTCAAAATTTTGCATGACGATTTGGGTATGAAGAAGGTGTCTGCACGGTGGATACCCAGATTGCATACACCTGCACCAAAACTGTGCAGAAAAGAAGTTTCTCAAGAAAATTTGGTCAAGTTGGAGAGGGACAAAACATTTTTATCTCGAATTATTACCGGGGATGAGACTTGGGTATATTACTGGGACCCTCCTACTAAACAAGAATCCATGCAGAGGGTTCATAAGGGCTCTCCACCACCAAAAAGGCCAAGACATAATTTTCTGGAAAAAAACTGATGGCAACTGTTTTCTGGGATGCTGAAGGAGTTTTGCTTGTTGAATATATGTCGAGAGGGTCTACCATAAATGGAGAGGCCTACGGAAACACAATTAAAAATTTAAAAACTGCTCTGGAGGAAAAACGCCCGCATTCTTATCCACAAAAAACTTGTTGCTGATCGACAATTGTCGGGATCATAAGGTAAACAAATTTAAGCAGATAATCAATGACTGTGGGTTTATAGGGTTAAGGCATCCCCCTTATAGCCCCGACCTAGCTCCGTCAGACTTCTTCTTATTCAAAAATTTAAAAAAGCATCTCAAAGGAAGGCCTTTTGCTTCTGATGAAGAACTCAAAGAAGCTGTTGAAGAATATTTTACGGGGTTACCGAAGCAATTTTTTTCTGAGGGTATGGGGCAACTGGAAAAAAGATGGAATAAGTGTATTAATGTAGAAGGGAAGAATAGAAAAATATTTTTTGTTGTTCTCTTATGTGCTTTTTTTCATGGCTAGGTAGATAACATAAAAATACACCCTCTTAGCTTACCATTTATAACAAATTATTATTGAAATTAAATGTTTAGTCAATATCATAGGTTTTGGTGATATAATGTAAATCACGATACACTTATACCGGTATGCTCACTTTAGCTGTCAATGACGTCATTGAGGAGCAAGTCAGATTGACAGTTCTCATTTTTGACACAGTTTTAAGTTGTTATATTGTTTTTTTAAAATTATATTCCATTTAATATGCCTAGTTATGTTATATACGGTTGTCGTGAATGCAATCGAAGAAGTAGAGATAGTCAGATTAAATATTAGAGGTTTCCCAAGGAAGGGACGATACGAAATGTGTGGTTAATTGAGTGTAAAAGGCAGGATTTAATATATTTGAAGAATAGTATTTCCTGAAATCTGATTTTATCATTGTTCATAATGAAAAAATCAACTTATTGTAGCATGTATCTGTTCCGTTCATTTTAAGCAATCATATTTTTATTACATCACTCCAACAAGAATTACTGCAATTTTCCAGTAAATCATACAGAGATTTAAATTCTGATGCAGTTCCCAGATTTAAAGAAAAGACAGTTGAAAATCTTTAAAAAGCAAGAAATGGATGCTTTAATAAAACATACACAGATGATCAAAGTAATTAAGATGGAGCAGTAAAATGTGTGAAACATCGACATAGACTGATTTTGAAGCTTTTAAAGTGTCCAATGCTTACTGACCACCTATGAAAGTGAATTATTTTATTTAGTACCTTTTCCAAGACTGTCACATTAAGAGAAACACATTTGTACATCTGCGAACATTCATGCAGTATTTTGTGGTATTCTATACATCGTAACAACATACATAGTGTTTTTCTTATTAAGAATTTTTAATTTATTGTTAACTATTTCAGGCTGCTTTTCGTTAACGCAAGGAGTAAGAATAGTATTTGGATTTTAATTTTATACAGAATTGTATAGCTTTTTCTTTAATAGTTTTAAAAGCATTGACTCGAACTAAATTGAAATAAACTTCTTAAACTATCAAAGTCGTTTTTTATATTAGCTACCATAATTAGAATTCGTACCTTCTACAAACATTTATCCTTAACTCCCATGGTATCTTTCTTAAGCAACATATAATACATTATCTACATTTTATAAACATTTGTATTCTGTTCAAATACAGTATTTTTATCAAACACAAAAACAATCTTATAAAATCTCTTCAAAATAAAAATTTTGTTATGCATGATAATGATAAAATTTAAGTTTGACAATTTTATTTTAACTTAATATTATTAGGTAAAATTTTGAAATACGTGACTACTACAATTGCTTAATCTAGAATCAAGATTAATTTACGGCTTGAAGTTAGTTTTATATATTTCAGTGGGTAATTTATAATTATTGAAAACATACTTGTAAAATATGTATATTAAACATAACAACTCCAGCCAAGTTGTATTTGCTTCATTCAAATGTTGGTTTATCTTCTCTTCCATTACCCAAGACCCTTCTATTAAAAGTGATGTAGCTGTACATTACCATCGAATACATCAGAACTATGCGATTCACTAAATAGGATTTACATGTGTGCAAAAGAAAATATATGCTTCAAAATGTATGTTAAATAAATATCTATATTTACAGTTTGGTAATGATTTTATTCACTAAATGAAATATTTATCTATACTTCAATTACAATTTTCAGTTTATATTTACACAGATCATTAATGCATAGCCTCTCGATCACATAGTCTAAGAATGAACTCACAAAATAAACTGTTTTGCATTGTGTATTGAAAACGTAATTCAAACACATACAAAAAAAAGTTAAAACATGTTAGTAGTTACGATTGCATTCAAAAATATCACTTCGCCTGAGTACTTCAATAATTGCTTATATTATTAATTTGTGGAAATACCATTTTTGAAATTTATTAAATCCTGCCTTTTACACGCAATTAACCATACATTTCGTACCGTGTCTTTGGGAAACTTCTAATATTTAATGTGGCTATCTCTACTTTTTCGACTGTAATTACAGCATCCGTATACAGCACAACCTGGCATATTAAATAGAGTATTACTTAAAAAAACGATAAAACAACTTCAAACTGCGTCAAAATGTAGCCATGATGTAGCCCATATGAGAACTGTCAATCTGACTTGCTCCTCAATGACGTCATTGACAGCTAAAGTGAGCATACCGGTATAAGTATAGCGTGATGTAAATCTATTTTAATGTAATTTCTGATAATATTTTATAGTCTACTTACTTTAGGTATTTGATTTGTTTTTTGGTTTTGTAGGGGGTCGGAGGGGGGGGGGGTAAATAACTAAATTAAATGAAAAAAATAATAGTATAACAACTTACTTCCAGCAGAAGTGGTTTCTATTTTCAAATCTGTAACAAAATAGAATAGTTAGTAATGTTCAAAACCAATCTTCAATATAAACTACACGATGATTCTAGGAACTAACAAATTTACACTAATGATGGACAATGCCCTAATGAAGGATAAATTCACCATGGGAAAATTATAAGACTTGAAGCTTTATTATCATGGGATATGGGAACAGACTGGGAATAATTTCTTCAAATGCGAATTTCCACGATTAAGCAAATCTCTTAAGGATAATATGGCCACGACCTATCAAAAATATGTTAACAGTAACCGGCATTCCCTCGTGGGTGACCCTAAATCATTTTAGAAATTTGTGGGGCAATTTAATGAATATTATTCCTATAGTACATACCCCAGTAGCTTACTATTTATAACAAGTTATGATGAAAATTAGATGTTTAGTCAACACCACAGGTTTTGGTGATATAATGTAAATTTATTTCAACATAATTCCTAATAATATTTTACAGTCTATTTAGTTTAGCTATTTGACCTGTTTCTTCTGTTCTGGGTGGTAAGGTGGTAAATAACTAAATTAAAGGACAAAAGTAATAATAACAACTTACTTCCAGCAGTAGTAGTATCTATTTTCAAATCTGTAACAAAACAGAATACTTAATAATGTACCAAACTAATTTTAAAACATGAAATACACCGGATGACTCAAGGAACTAACAAATTTACACTAATGATAGACAATACCCTAATAAAAGAGAACAGTGAGATAAAACTCAATATGGGAAAATTATTAGACTTGAAGCTTTATTATCATCAGAGATGGGAAGAAACTGGAAATAATTCCTTCAAATGCGAATTTCAACGATTATATCAAAAGTATATTAACAATATTCGGCATTCCCTCGTGGGTAACCCTAAATCTTTCTGAAAATTTGTTAGGTAATTTAATAAATGCTATTATTATTATAGTACGTACTAGGGTGGAGTGAAAAAAGTATTTTTTTTATTCCTGTGATGCAATAGTTGCCTTTAGGGTCACATATTATCCATACCATGTTTTGTTTTTATTGGGTCCGCCAGACCAGAAAAAGATATACTAGGAGTAGTTATATAAACAATAGTACTAAAAGAACAATTAGTTCTCATTGAAGAGCTTCTTTCCAAATATATAGAGCACGTCGTTCCCGATTCAAGCAATGCAGTGAAAATGTTCATAGAGTATTTTACATTAATTGGCAGGTAAATTTGATGTATCTGAGCTTATGGCTTCAGGATGTGATAGCACCCCTACCAATAGGTACTAGTGCAAAACTTGGAATAATTCGTATAATCGAGTCGACACCAGTATGATCACTTCATTGGTTTGTGTGCCATTTACAAGAAAACGAGCTCCCTTTGAGGCACTTGTTTCAGAATTTAGATGGTCAAACTAGAGGCCCAAAGAGCTTTACTGGACCAGTTGGTGGTTTGTTGCAGAAATGTGAAACTTTTCCCCTAACGATCTACAAAGCAATTGAAACTGAATTAGATATACCTCCTTCGTATTTCAAAGATCTAGGTGCTGACCAAAGATATCTATTAGGAATGTGTCATGCAGTTGTCAACGGCCAAAGAAGAACAATTTATGTTTTGATGGTGCACATAAACTTTGGATGCTCATTAAATATTCCAGATTTATGAACAAAGAATATTTAAAAATCATAAATCCAATGATTCAAGGCAATGCCTATCTTGCGTATGGAGAGAACATTATTTTGACTATGGTAACAGTCCCAACAGAACACATTAGGGAACTGGGATTGCGAAGAATACAAAAAGTAAGAAAAATTGCATCACAAGAAAGTCATCTAGATGTCCGAACTTTCGAAATACCAGAAATTAACTTTGATGCATATGAGTATACGGAAATGATTTATTGGCAACACGTAAAGTTAACTGAACAGCTTTCGTAATTTGGACCGAAAGAATGTTTGAGATCCCCAAATTTCCTTGCCACACACAAGCTGTGGAAGGAGCATTAAGCTTGTAACTGAGGCTTCTTTGTCGGTAAGTGGACCCGAAAGACGAGATGGCTTTATAAAAGCAAAACAAATATCACAAATCTTATTGCCGACTTTTGAAACAGAAAAGGATTATAAATTTCAAAAGTAGCATACCACGCCTAACAAATTTTTGTGGAAATCTAATTTTAGATGGTAATAAAATTGCAAAGTGTAGAAAACAATTCTCCTGCAACTAAATGTTTCGTCAACACCACAGGTCGAGGTGACATATGGTGTAACGGGAACACCCTTAGAATGGTTTAGGAGTTATTTTATGATTGATTGCTCTATTAACAAGTCGGTTTGTGCCGATCGCGAGAACAGCCTTTAACTTCTGGGGTTCCTCAAGGATCCGTGCTTGGTCCACTATTGTATATAGTATATGTAAATAACGTTCTCTTCGAAAGAGCTCTACTATTTGCTGATGACATAACTATGTTTGTAGCCTGTGATAGGAATGATAACGTGGACGCACTAGCGAACGAAGAACTGCGGAACCTCGAGTTGTATTTTTAATAGGTATGGTTTATTTATTTAAACTTGATAGTTGAAATATTGGCAAAATTCGATTTTTCACTAAAGTAAACTATTACTTCGGTCTGCGATTTTACTGAAAATCTAATCTGATCTCAAGAGGGAGTATAATCGTAAATACAAAATTTAGAATTGATACCTATAGCGGTTTGACCGCTATCGTGGTCGCACACACATACACTGACAGACATACAGACAAGTGTTGTCTGTCACTTTTTCTGTATCAGGGGACCTCAAAACTTGGACACGTGCAAAAATATCGAGGACGAAAATGTTCATCCACACAATACTTCCTTACACTACGTATACGAAAGTAAAAGAGCAATACGGAACATGGTGGGTGTAAGTGCTGGTACATCATGTAGGGGTTACTTACACTAGGCTAAATGTCTGTGTCTGTGTCTGTCTGGGTGTCCACGATAGTGTCCAAAGAGCTAAAGCTATCAATAGCAAAGTTTATATTTACAAGTATAATGTCTGAGATCTGATTAGATTTTCAGTAAAATCGACAGACCGGAAGTAGTAGTATACCTTAATGAAATATTGAAATTTTGCCAATATTTCGACAACTACTAAGCTTATGCAGATATATAAAGAATTCAAAAGTACTCAAAAGTAAATTTGAGAGAAAAATTATTTAGCCTTTTCAAATTCCTGCCGGGAGTAGGTCTTTCACTCTAATCGAAAATCGTATTTTTTTAGAATATCTAGACAGATATATTAACATAACACTATTTAAAGTCTGGCTTTTATTACCTTTTGTATGAAAAAAAAAATTCAAAATTTTGACCGGAAACTAATAAGACTTTTGCTCCTATCGAATAGAGATTACTTGCAAATAGATTTATTAAGAAAATAGAAGTACTTAGAATAGAATTTTGAATAATTTTTGTATAAGAAAGAAACTCCTGAAGTAACACACTTACGGGTTTTCTTTTTTAAGAAGATAAAAGTTGATTTAGAACAACTTTTGTATAATTTGAAACGCACATATTGCAGTGATCTTGAATAAATAATAATATGTAAATAAATAAGTATAATCAAGATCACTTTAAGATTTTATTTAAATTAATTTTTACTTTATTCATTTTTACTATGATATGTATAAATATTCACTATATCGATAATTTACGAAAACTTTATTTTTATTTAAGTAAAACAATAAAAGGATCTTAGTAAATTTTTATAAGGTTATAATTTTAAGACATATTAAATGTTACGGGTAAAGGATCGAGCAGGTGTTTTTCGCACAAACACGTCTGGCTTTGGCAGGGATCGACCGGGTGGACCGGCACAAAAAGTATTGTTTATCAGGTGCATGGCTGAATCATAAAAGTATAGACGGATTTATAGTCACATGTTTGTTTACCTTTTTCAAGGATTATTAATACGCTGTTTCCCCATGCGACCGATAAGAGCAGCACCGTCGACATACAATTTTGGAGGTGGATTCGTGTTTGACGAGAGTTGCCGTACGTTTTTGTAAGGAAATTTAAGAATAAAAGCGCGGACAGATAAAATTTCCGGGATTGCTGGTGAAAACCGCAATATTAACTAGTCTAAAAGTAGGTAATAGACCACTCCCTCCTTCTTTTAAAAGGATTATTTTAAAAAATCCGGACTTAGAATAAATTTTGAGATTTTCAATACTTATAAAATTTTTACAAGATTCTACACTTATAATAATTTTATTTTAAACATGCAGCGCGTATTACATTAAAATGTCTAGATGTATTTGAATAACCACCTATGTATGAAATACTTTTATTTTATGAACTCGGTTTTTGAATTTACTTAATTTCATTTTATTTTCTTCTTTCTAGAGAGTTTTGTTTTGCATGTAGGGTACTATGCCGTACGTTATGACAAAACCTTCTAGCATTTGTAATGATAACTTTGAATAGCATAATCATTTTCTTTTCCGTATAATTTATTTTTCTTTTAAATTTATTCATCCTACAAAGGATATTTGAAATTAATAATTTTGTTTTATGTGTATATAGGTTATATATTAAGTGAATAAAATTTTCATTGAGAATTATGGAAGAGTTTAATACGATGTATGAAGAGTTAAGGTGATTAAACAATATTTGTTATAAATGTGTGTATAGTGGCGTCTCAAAGTTCTTTATTTGTAGTGGTGTTTTTGTATTGGAATTTCGTGAAAAAGGTAAAGTTTATTTTCTTTTAATGTATATATATTATTTCTTTTGATATGAGAATTAAGTATGTTTTGTTGTATTTGGGTGTTCAATATTAACGTGTTGAATAATACATCAGGGATGTGTGAAATGAATTATGTCATTATTTAATTCATAGCATGGAGTCCTGGTGAATTTGAAATACACGAATTGGTCTTGGTGGTACTGCGTTTGGGAGCGAGAAAAGGCACCAGGCAGAACTAATCAGGGCTGAGTTAATTTATTGAATACGTAGATACATTATTTTATTTCATTTCATTTATTCAATTTAAAAATTTATATATTCCTTAAGGAGTGTGCGCATTGTGATGTATGTTCGGGTTGCGTCCGACGAGCTGAAAATGACATGCTCGTAGGGTGGAACTTTGGGATACTCATCTGTGTGAATTTGTCATCTGATGGTACTGTGTTGGGAGCGAGAAAAGGCGCCGGACAGGACTAATTAGGGCAAAGCCACTTCCTTAATGTCTATATTTTGTTAGCAAATTGTAGACCGCACAAATTTTTATTTTTTTTTATTTTTAATTCCAGTACAATTCATCATGGTTAATTTATTTTAATTTTTGATTGTTTACATGTATCTATGACAAATATTAATAATAATAATCACGTTCACATTTTAGATATAACTTGCACGACATGATGATTTCATTTATTCTTTATTTCTTGTAGTATTTTTATTGATTATGATGTATAAATTTGGGATTATGACTGAATATTGATTTTTGATGTGTAAATATTTGTAGATTAAAACTTTTGAATTCATTTAAGATTATTTTATTTTAATAAATTAGATGTTAAGATTTATTTTGTATTTTATTTCTTTACCTGACCTGGAGATGATTAAAGAGAAGGAGAATCAAGTCATATTTTCTGCCCCTGAGAGAACTATTTATTTTCAAACTGAGCTAGTTACATGTAGAATGTTTTGCTTAACCTACCTTTCAGCAGAAAGTTCACCGTATCATAGTCTAGCATAGGGCCTAGCACTAGGATGCGTGCTTGACTCTCAGTTACGCATAAAGTAAATAATTTAAATTTCTTTTATATATCTATAAATTTGTAAGAGTCACAGCATATATATGGACGCTAGCCAACGTGGGGCCATGATACATCTACATTTATATATATCATTTATTAACACTTTCTATAATATATATATGGCGACCAACGTAGTGGGGCAAAGCTTCTACATTTTAAACTATTTAGATAAAAATTAATTGATTATTTAATATTCGAGTAGCTGTGTAATTAAAGGGAGGTATTTTCACCTTTAAGTGCATTTGAATAATTAATAAATATAATTCACAAATAAAATTTTGTCAAGTTTTGATTTATTTTTCTCCACAAATAAGTCTCTTTAAGTGCCAGGACAGATAAAGTAAATATGTCTGAGTATAAAGGTGAGGCTGAAAATCCTGAAAGTGGTATGGATACCAAATATTTATTTGAAACGTACAGGGAACCACAAGGTATTTCCTCTGTGACAGATTCAGAAAAGACGCTACCTCTTGATGAGGATGAAAATGTAATTGAAAATGTAAAAATTGAAACGAAAGAAATGCCAGGCGGAGACAGATTTGATATTTTATTTGAAAAACTTTTCTGTAAATTGGAATGTGACAAAATAGAAATGAAAGCTGAAATGAATGAGAAGTTTAAAGAAAACAAAGAAGAGATGAATAGAAATAAAATAGAGATACAAACTGTGGTAAAGTCGATGAATGAGAAGATTGACGAAAGGATAAAAGCTTGTAGAATGGAAATGTCTGCAATGAACAATAAATTAAAAGAAGACGTGAAACAAAGCATGACACAGATCAATGAAAAAATTGAAGCAAATGAAAAGAAGTGCAAGGATAGCAGTAATTTTTTAATAGATGAAATGAATCAGAGGGCCGGTGTAGCAAGAGAAAATTTTAGACTGATAGAAGAAAGGATTGGAGGACAAGATGAAAAAATACAATCCTTGGATCTGAATTTAACAAATAAATTTGAGGACTGTAGAGTTAAATATGGTGCATGCACAGACTCTCTTTTAAAGCTACAGGATATGACATTAAATTGTCAAGATACAATTAAGAATTTGAAAACGAGAGTTGAGCAAGGTACAATTACACCTTGTGTTGTACCGCAACAGATATCAATCGGCACGGAAAATATACCAAAATTTTCTGGGTATAATAAAGACAACCCTATGGCATTTCTTAAAACCATTAAGACATATATTCGTGGTATTCATGATGATATGTCAAAATTACATTTCATGAGAGGGTGTCTTAGAGATTATGCATTATTATGGTATGATATGGTAATTGATGAGGTACAGACGTACGAAGAATTAGAGAATATGTTTATTAGGCAGTACTGGGGACAAACTCAGCAAAGACGCATTAGACATGACCTTACCTTTGGAAAATATCGTTCTATTACGTCTAGAGAGAATTATGTCATTCGGAAATACTCTTTCTTGAAACATATACAACCTATGATCCAGGAGTGTGACATTGTTACCCAATTGGCTAATCACTTCGAGCATGAGGTAGTACAAGCAGTTGCTTTATAGGGTATAGACACCGTTGAGCAACTCTTGGAATTGGTAAAGCGTCTGGACGACGTGGAAGATAGGAGTGTACCTCAGAATAAAAATGGGTATAAAACAGGTAACAATGGTAACTATTATAATCCTCAGCAAAGATATAATGGTAATAACCACAATCACCAACAAAGGTACAATGGTAATCGGTATCAGAATAATAGTTACCAGGGAGGAAGGGTGGAGAATGGTAACAACAAGAACATGGGTAATAATAGTAGTAGTAGTAATAATAATAATAATAATTGGAGACAGGAGGGTCATGTAACAAGAAAATATGGAAAAAATGAAACAGAAGATACCCGAGGATTTAATAACATAATTATTGAAAATAAAGAAAATAAAACAGAAGCTGTAACAAGAGATGCGTCAAGAGGAGCAATAAAGAAGGACCTGGATTTTTGGTAGGTCCAACCAAAGGGAGAAAGAAGAAACAACGAGGCAAGAGAAACGTCGTAGATTTTAGTAATATAACCACTGAATTTCCACTGGTAGATGTTAAAGTAGGGGATGTATATGGTGTAGCTGTAATAGATAGTGAATTAGAATTGTCACTTTTAGATGGGGGATTATTTGATAAAAGGTTTGAAAAATTAGGTTTTTACAAGCAAGATAATGTATTTTGTATAAATATAGAGATGGGTGATGTAGAACTTGTAACACAATTTATTGTTACACCAAGATTAAAATATTGCTGCGTACTTGGGATGGATTTTTTGAGTCTATATACATCGAAATTGGAAAGGGAAAATAGAACCCTTCACAATAGTAAAGTAAACATGTCTTGGGACAAAGGCGCTCAAGATGATAAAATATTAGTTAATAATTCAATCATTGATAATTTTGATAGGGACCTCACTTTAAAAATAAATAATGATAGTTTGATTGACAAGGATAAAGGTTCACACCATGTGGATGATCTTCAAAGGGAAGAGTCCATGTTTGCCACGGGTGACATAAATAATAAATGTACACACCATGTGGAGGGTCTTCAAAAGAAAGACGCCACGAAATATATGGGTGACATAATAAATAAATGTTCACACCGGGAAATAAATATGGGTGACAAAAATTTGATTTGCAACAAACAGATTAATAATGATAATGTGAGTGATCCTTTGACAAAAGATGTTAAATTATTTAATGGTAATATAGATTTAACAGTAGGCTATATAAGTTGTATTAAAACAGAAACGACTCGTCCATTTTCCCAGTACAAAGTAAGTGTAAAGTTTAAAATTAAAAATTTGTTAAAAAATGAAATTATTGAAAATTTAGTATATAATTTAATGAACCCCATCACAGTAGTAATTAAGAAATATTTAGATTATTTAGGAAACACTAAGAATAATAAATTAAGTTTATGTTTATTTCAATCAATAAAACAACAGCTACAACTCCCCAAATTAATAGAAACATTATTGTTAATAAGTACTAATGCAAAGTGGTTTGTAAACGTTAATTCTCTTTGGTTGGTACAGCTATATAAATGTTTCATGAAATTATATCCAATAGTGGTAAATTTATTAGTGAATTTAAATAAAATTGTTCATAAGGAACAAAATATTTTACATTATGGGTATGTAAAGCCCGTACAGCATATATTAAACCCACATGATGAAAATGTGTCACATCATGTGAACGATAAAATGATTTTACAAGAGGGTGTGAAATTTATATGGACCCATGCGAGAATAGAGGTTTTGGATGCAGTTGAAAAGTACCCACAGCCCAGATACTTAAAAATGTTAAGAAGTTTTCCCAAAATAGTGGACTACAATTGCCACTTCATTTTAAGGGAACTCGATGATGCAATTACAATATTTGTAATACCTATGAAAGGTGTTAAATTTAAAGAATTTAAGTACACTTTTGTATATATAGTTATAAGTAGTTTAATTAATTTAGGTGTTTTAAATGTCATTTGTTTAAACTTTCTCGTCATGAAGGGAGTGAAGTTTAAAATAAACTCCAAGAGTTTTGCATATTTACTTCTGACTTGTATATAGATAGAATAAGCATATTATAGGGAAATTTCATGTCTCTATGCTTTATATCAATAATATTGTAAATAATGTATAAGTATATTAACTGGTATTTATGGGAAATCTTGAATTTATACCATTGGCATTAGCGATTCTCGCTTATAAATCGCAGATATTCCCATAGGGATATTTATGCAGTGATCTTGAATAAATAATAATATGTAAATAAATAAGTATAATCAAGATCACTTTAAGATTTTATTTAAATTAATTTTTACTTTATTCATTTTTACTATGATATGTATAAATATTCACTATATCGATAATTTACGAAAACTTTATTTTTATTTAAGTAAAACAATAAAAGGATCTTAGTAAATTTTTATAAGGTTATAATTTTAAGACATATTAAATGTTACGGGTAAAGGATCGAGCAGGTGTTTTTCGCACAAACACGTCTGGCTTTGGCAGGGATCGACCGGGTGGACCGGCACAAAAAGTATTGTTTATCAGGTGCATGGCTGAATCATAAAAGTATAGACGGATTTATAGTCACATGTTTGTTTACCTTTTTCAAGGATTATTAATACGCTGTTTCCCCATGCGACCGATAAGAGCAGCACCGTCGACATACAATTTTGGAGGTGGATTCGTGTTTGACGAGAGTTGCCGTACGTTTTTGTAAGGAAATTTAAGAATAAAAGCGCGGACAGATAAAATTTCCGGGATTGCTGGTGAAAACCGCAATATTAACTAGTCTAAAAGTAGGTAATAGACCACTCCCTCCTTCTTTTAAAAGGATTATTTTAAAAAATCCGGACTTAGAATAAATTTTGAGATTTTCAATACTTATAAAATTTTTACAAGATTCTACACTTATAATAATTTTATTTTAAACATGCAGCGCGTATTACATTAAAATGTCTAGATGTATTTGAATAACCACCTATGTATGAAATACTTTTATTTTATGAACTCGGTTTTTGAATTTACTTAATTTCATTTTATTTTCTTCTTTCTAGAGAGTTTTGTTTTGCATGTAGGGTACTATGCCGTACGTTATGACAAAACCTTCTAGCATTTGTAATGATAACTTTGAATAGCATAATCATTTTCTTTTCCGTATAATTTATTTTTCTTTTAAATTTATTCATCCTACAAAGGATATTTGAAATTAATAATTTTGTTTTATGTGTATATAGGTTATATATTAAGTGAATAAAATTTTCATTGAGAATTATGGAAGAGTTTAATACGATGTATGAAGAGTTAAGGTGATTAAACAATATTTGTTATAAATGTGTGTATAGTGGCGTCTCAAAGTTCTTTATTTGTAGTGGTGTTTTTGTATTGGAATTTCGTGAAAAAGGTAAAGTTTATTTTCTTTTAATGTATATATATTATTTCTTTTGATATGAGAATTAAGTATGTTTTGTTGTATTTGGGTGTTCAATATTAACGTGTTGAATAATACATCAGGGATGTGTGAAATGAATTATGTCATTATTTAATTCATAGCATGGAGTCCTGGTGAATTTGAAATACACGAATTGGTCTTGGTGGTACTGCGTTTGGGAGCGAGAAAAGGCACCAGGCAGAACTAATCAGGGCTGAGTTAATTTATTGAATACGTAGATACATTATTTTATTTCATTTCATTTATTCAATTTAAAAATTTATATATTCCTTAAGGAGTGTGCGCATTGTGATGTATGTTCGGGTTGCGTCCGACGAGCTGAAAATGACATGCTCGTAGGGTGGAACTTTGGGATACTCATCTGTGTGAATTTGTCATCTGATGGTACTGTGTTGGGAGCGAGAAAAGGCGCCGGACAGGACTAATTAGGGCAAAGCCACTTCCTTAATGTCTATATTTTGTTAGCAAATTGTAGACCGCACAAATTTTTATTTTTTTTTATTTTTAATTCTAGTACAATTCATCATGGTTAATTTATTTTAATTTTTGATTGTTTACATGTATCTATGACAAATATTAATAATAATAATCACGTTCACATTTTAGATATAAGCTTGCACGACATGATGATTTCATTTATTCTTTATTTCTTGTAGTATTTTTATTGATTATGATGTATAAATTTGGGATTATGACTGAATATTGATTTTTGATGTGTAAATATTTGTAGATTAAAACTTTTGAATTCATTTAAGATTATTTTATTTTAATAAATTAGATGTTAAGATTTATTTTGTATTTTATTTCTTTACCTGACCTGGAGATGATTAAAGAGAAGGAGAATCAAGTCATATTTTCTGCCCCTGAGAGAACTATTTATTTTCAAACTGAGCTAGTTACATGTAGAATGTTTTGCTTAACCTACCTTTCAGCAGAAAGTTCACCGTATCATAGTCTAGCATAAGGCCTAGCACTAGGATGCGTGCTTGACTCTCAGTTACGCATAAAGTAAATAATTTAAATTTCTTTTATATATCTATAAATTTGTAAGAGTCACAGCAATATGTATAAGAAAGTCGTGTGGTGGCCACACCTCATTTCTATATTTATATCTATGCTGATTTGTTTTATACCATTTGTATGGCTAAATGAACGCATATATATTATTATTATATAAACAGATACCTTCACAAATCGGTAATTCCATGCAAGCTTCCTTTCCACTTGAACACAGGCACATTTTGCAATCCGTTTCTCTGATAACATCACGATGATAATAGCTGATACCATTAACTATACACTTTTCTTCTAGACACACACTTTCACGAACGCTCTTGCTGTAAGTGGTATCAGTGTAAACATATCCTGGTGCTAAAGGTTTAGGTGCGCAACCTTCCATACATGTTTCTTCTTCCTCACAAACGACTGTCAAATTCTTTTGTATCACTTCACACGTGATCGGAGGACAAGTTTTCATACATGGCTGGTATACGGTATTTCCAGGACACTGAATAGCTGTTGGAAAAATAAGTAATAGCTCGCGATCGAGTTAAATAAAGGTAATTTGTAGCTGTATACTCACGGCATATTGTTTGAGACCGCCATTTTAGAGGAATACCATAATTGCTACATTGATGTGCGTATGCTGCTATCGCAGTGCAAAGACACTCACAATCACCACCCAGGTCGCATTTACAAGAATCCATAACGCAAGCTTCGTAATAACTATCAACTGAAAGTGTTTTGTGTGCCGGAGCAAATACTTTACTCGTAAGAACACTGCATTGTCTTTCTGCCCAAGATCTCCTCTTATCATTGCATCTGTTCTGTGGAAGATAGGAAATTGTAAATATATATGTCAAATAACATCAATTAAACAGAACTCGATTAAGGTTCCGTGCTTTCTTAATTGTAGAGTAGATTACCTCGTTTGGTTTAGTTATTTCACATTGATCACGCAGTTTCCACAATTCCGCAAAGCGATAACCTTCTCCTACGCTAACAAATTTTCCAGACACTTGCAGATCGTCTTCCTTCTGTCGATTGAAATTTCCACAAAGACCAGATACCTATAATACGAATTAAAAACGTTAATGTAATGTCATTATAGTAATATCATCTAATATAAATTATTCCCAATTCCTCGGACAGGAATTAATCTGAGAAGGGGCAGTACGTTGTATATTCAAAGTCGCTTTTAACCCTTGATAGTCGCGTGGGGTCATTGCGACCCCACAGCGCATGATCGCCACTCTAACTTTGAATTCAAAAAGTGTATAACCGTTTCCCCTGCTCTACCCTCCTAAATAGACATCTACTCAAAGTTCTTATGATCAGTTTAAAAACGACTATTACAGAGTTATTGTCGTTTTTTTATATGCTTTTGTTAGTTTTTGCAAAAAAGTCATTTTTTTCAAATGGAACACCCTGTATATTATTTAATTTTTGAATTTCCTATTAAATTTTACATCAAAAACATGTAAGGCGTTAATACTTTAAAAGTGACTATTACTGAGCTATTGTCTCTTTTTGATATAAATTTGTCAGTTTTGAGGTTTTAATTAATATAGTATAGTACTGAAAAATTGTATCAAAAAGAGACAATAGCTCAGTAATAGTCACTTTTAGAGTATTAGCGTCTTACATGTTTTTGATGTGAAATTTAATAAGAAATTCAAAAATTAAATAATATATAGGATGTTCCATTTGAAAAAATTGACTTTTTTGCAAAAGTTAACAAAAGCATATCAAAAAACGACAATAACTCTGTAATAGTCACTTTTAAATTATTAACGTTTTACATGTTTCTGACATAAAATTTAATAAACAATTCAAAAATGAACTGATATACAGGGTGTTCCATTTAAAAAATTGACTTTTATACAAAAACGTGTCATCTAACTTTAAACCAGTTTCCTGCACATGCAGTTAGTAACTGTAAAAAAATAAAACATGCTTCTATTAGGACCTCTTATTGTAAACAAAACTGCAAAAAATTTTGTCCATCTAATACGTCGTTTTCGAGAAATATAATTTTATATAAACATTGAATTTTTCAGAAAAATGGGAATAAGTCAAAAACTTTACACTTTAGGCCTATACTATCTTATAACTTTTTGACTAAAAATTAGACGGGGAATTCAAAAATGCAATAATATATAGGGTGTTCCATTTAAAAAACTATAACTATGGTTAGCCACCAAGTTATGGAACACTCTGTATAATACAAAATATTTTTAAAATGTGCCCCTAATGAACAGCTACCACAAGAAAAAAACCGCTTCGAAATATCTTTACTCGTAAAGGCACAATCGGACTTACCCGCGTAGTTGACTCATCCTGTATATATTTTTCTTATTGAACGACATTTATTCTAATGTATTTAGATGATTCTGCGAATATTTTATTATACCAATATTCTTAATTGTTTGTATAAAAACTATAATAAAATAATAACTGTAATGTATCGCATTTAAAACTACTACAATTTAAATTAACACATGTATTTATTTCTATCACTGCTATTTATATCTGTAATATTTATGTATTTATTGCATTGTTATAAAAACTGCACCGTTCACTTATTTATGTATATTTGAACTGCACGACTACTATTGAATGAATTAATTCCATTGAAGGAATGAATTCCTTATTCTAGCGGCGGCATTTATATCGGCAGACAAAGGGTCTAGAGAAATACCAGCAAATTCTGGCTCTCTTCAACCACATTCCAGACTTTCTGTCGCTGAGTGCATGATTTACGACTTGTTTACCGGCAGTTGATCTACGACTTGTTTACTGGCATGTTTTTGTCGTCGGCCGTATGTCTGCTTCTTTTGTGGGCTTGTTTCGTTACAATATCATAATAATTATTTATTCAAGTATCTATATAAAGTTTTACAAACAATACGAGGGACAAGCTACAATTATTGAGAATAGAAAGATGGATACAGGTTTTTAGAATTTCTTTTTTAAATATGTTCAAAGTAATTGCCATTTACAATAACGCACTTAACCATTCGTTCCTTCCATAGTTTAAAGCGTTCAACCAGCTGTCCTTAGGGATACTATCAAACAAACACTTAACGGCGATGTCCAATCTCTTCTTCTGACTGGAACCTTTTCCCACTCAGACGTTTTTTGAGCTCAATAACTAGCCGGAAGTCACACATCGACAAATCCGATGAGTAAGGAGGATGTTCTATAATTTTGATTTTGTTTTCCGCTAAATAGTCAACAGTTGTCCCTGCTGTATGGGACGACGCGTTATCATGATGTAACATGATCCCCTTTCTGGGTACTTTACTAAACACAATAGGCAAACAATTTTCAACCTACCATTTAGCGGTAACTGTCTTCTGATCTTCTAATTTAATTGCGGCCACCAAACACGTACTTCTAAAAAATACTGCGTACAAAACTTTTTTCATTGCTCGTTGTTTTTTCACCATCGCAAGGGTTTCCTCGTCTTCATGTATCCAGACTCGGCTTTCTTGACGAGTGGGAACATCAAGAAACGGTATATACGTTTCATCGCCAGTTACAATTTTAGAAATTATTTGATGGCCTCCAGGATTCAACATATCTGAACTTTGTTGGCAAATTCTAACACGTTCTGCTTTTTGTAAATCTGTCAGATGATGGGGTACAAACCGAGATACAACCTCTTTCAAATGTAAATGTTCGTGCAATATTGATCTCACTTGCGAGGATCCAATCTTCAGATTGGACTCTATCACTTTCGCTCAAATTCTTTATACCATCTATAAACAATAGCCAATGATGGTGCGAGATCCCCAAATGTCGATTTCAACCTTTCCTCACACTCATACGCGCTCAAGCCTTTCTTGAAATCATAATAAATCATTATCCGAAAGTTCTCTCGTGATAATTCCATTTTTCCGATAACAGAAGCTTATTCTATGGACTTTTTCTCGTACACTATTCAATCAAATGTCACAAATTAAACTGCAATTGACACATAAAATAATGCACTATTCAATAAACAACAATTTGTTTTGCACGGGTAACTAGATTTTTCAATTCTCAATAATGGTAGCTTATCCCTGGAATTACTTATAGTAAATTCCATATTTATAGGATGGCTAACAAACCATTCAATGAAGCAGAATTACAGAAAATTGCAGAGACATTGTGGGACGAGGAAGGCGACTTCATGCCACAAGAAACTGCTGACACGTATGGAAAATATTCCGATGAATATATCGCCCATTCTTCTGACACTGACTAAGAAAAAAGTGATGAAGAGGGCGAAGAAGACGAGCAAAGTGAAGAACCGGCATCCCAATATTTTATCACTAAGGATAAACATTTAAATGGCGAAAAACAGCTCCAAACGTTAGTGTGAGAACAAGAAGACACAACATAGTTTCTCTGCTACCGACACCAAGACAGATAGCAAGAACTGCATCAACTCCTTTGGAGTTCTTTTCTTTATTTTTCGATGAACGTACCTATATACAATTTGCTTCTCAAGTATACAAATAAGTACATTGCAAATATTCGTTGTAATTTTGATAGAGAAAGAGACGCCAACGATGTAACTCATGAAGAAATGCTTGCATTCATAGGGCTATTGATTTTAGGTGGTGTGCTAAAATCAGCTCATTTGAATTTTGAAGAGTTGTGGGCAAAAGATGGTACAAGTTGTAGATTTGATATAATGCATTCATATTACATATTTATATCGCGTGATTTTAAAAATGCTCAGCGATTACCAAACAGTTTATTGTTCTTTGGATAGATGGCGCCACATAAGGATCGATATTTTGATGTTACCAGGATCAGAAAAATCTCGTTATGTGACGGTCTTATATCGCGCAGCGATAGCAGATACAGTTGTCCTTGCTTATCCAAAACTACTCGTGCCATCTAGTGTAAATTGCGTGTAGTGTTTTGTTACGTTACAGCAACGTTATTCGAAAGGAGTCACGGTTAAATTATATCTTCACCAGTTATAACACCCATTAAACATAACTTCGATTAAATCAAAAAGAAAAAAATCTAAGCAAAAAAATTAGGAAACACTTACTCGATTCTCCCAACTACCATCGAGTTTCACATACAACCATGTCTTTTTGTCCCAGAATATTTCAATTCCAGCATCGATAACGTGTATAGTAACAAATAGGGACTTATTTTTTAAATTTAAGAAAACAAGTTCACTTAGTTCTTTAGTATCCGGCAAGTTACTATTCTTCGTCAATGTTATAGTCTCTGTGCCATTCATTGTTTCAACACTTATGGTAAAGGATTTTAAACATGTAGCTCCCTCATGGCTGCAAATTTCATTCTGAAACGAAAGAATATTAAGATTTTGCACTAACAGTGTACTGAAAACTTACAGATACTTCGATTCTAAAATTAACATTCTGTAAATAACCCGAAACTAAGGCATAGCTGCATTCTCCTTGGAAGTCGTAACGAACATTATCAAAAGTGTTGACGTGAGAGTCTCCCCATATATCGCATTGACCTTCGGGACATTTCCAATGTCCATTTTTGCAAACGCTGTAAATTGGTGAAAGGAATAGATAGAGAAATTACTTTCAAAATCGGCTGTGAATATAATACGTTTTTAAAAAATAGATATAGTAATAATAGTTCATGTCTTAACAAAAATTACACGTTTCTATCTAAGAAATAATGAAAATTCTAAACAACTTAAAGTATCATTTAATGGTATCCGATTTAGGCAAAATTCTTTTCCAACATATGAGGGAGGCGCCATAAATTCTCGACCTGACAGGCTTATACAGGTTCAAACGTGCTCAAACTCCATCATGTCATGCATGCACATACGCGAGATGTACACTATAAATATGATGTTTCGAAGCCTAGTGCTTTTTTAGTAACCAGTCAACCAACGCGACTACCGCGCGGTCATTAAATTTTTAGCAAAAGAAGGGCATACACCTCACCACATTAAACAACGTTTAGCCAAAAAAACAACCAATGTTTCCCAACGTGGGGCCCGCGCCCCACAGGGGTGCCAAAATTGAAAGAAAATAGCAAATTCTTAAATAATTGCGACCAATAAATATTATAAATTCGTTTGACGAGATCAAAATATCAACTGAGTTTTTGGCGTCGTCAAGTTAACGTCCCTGCGGTAGACTACAGGCTCCGCGTAGATCCCCCCCCCTCGGACGCTTTAAAATATCGCTGAACAACGCAGTTGTTCGTATCTAAATGGCCCGTCGCAACTTCTGTAGTGTTTCGTAGCATTCGGTTGATGTTCATTTGAAATAGGCGTCCGGAAAAATTGTTGTAAAAGCCTCGTTTATTTAAAAAATATATACATTGTATAGATATAATTGGTAAGTATTTGATATTATTTTTATTTATTTTAATTTTAGAAGCATAATTTTCCTGAAAATTTTGTCAAATGAAAAAAAATATGTTATTTTGGGATGTGGTAAATGTGTTATATACATTTATATAAATATGCATTTTTTAGTATACGTTTACTATGTCATATTAAATTAATTTTAACACATACTTTAGTTTTAGTTTTTAATTGACCTTATATATATTACTTTCAGCTCATAGTAAAATCCACGATGAGCGGTTTCCTTTTTGTCTTTTATGCCAGCAATGCTTGACCAACGAATCAATGAAACGAGGTCGTCTTAAAGCGCATTTGAAGGCGAGACATAATGCTCATATTAATTCAGATTTGAATTGCTTTCAAACTTTAAAGAAAAATGTTGAAAAGAGGACAACAGTAAAGTCTCTATTTACTGCTCACACTTCAACTCATATACAATACTGTTAGCCGAAGAATAGGCGAAATGAGTGAAGATATTGAAAAACAACTTGTTGAAAAGCTGGAAACAAGAAAATTCTCAGTGCAAATGGATGAATCAACTTTGAGAGACAGTGAAGCAGTATTGATAACTTACGTAAGATATATTGATAAAGGGCATTTTGCCGAAGAAATATTATTCTGTAAAAGATTATAAAGCACCACTAACTCCAAGGATATATATAAAAAGCTAAAAAACTACTTAGATGTCCAAATATACCAATGACAAATATAACATCTTGTGCTGCAGATGGTGCTCCTAATATGATGGGCAAGAAAAATGGCTGCTTAAAGTTGATGAAAGATTAGAATCTAGAAATGATTCTTGTGCATTGTGTTATTCATAGGGAAAACTTGGTAGCTAAAAACATCTCGCCTATTCTAAATGAAGTACTACATTCAGTAATAAAATGTATCAATGCTATTAAAGCTAATGCCAAATGTGAGCGTCTCTTCAAGCTATATTGTGAAGAACAAAATGCAGGCCATGTGAGACTTTTACTTCACACTGAAGTAAGATGGCTCTCTAAAGGGAACTGCTTGACAAGATTTATGGAACTGTTTGATACTCTTAGTGATTTTTTAAGCGAAAAGCCTGAAATGAAATATCTAACAGTCGATGGTAAAGCATTTGTGAGTTATTTAGCCGATATCTTTGAAAAACTAAATATATTAAATAATCAACTTCAAGGAACACAAAAACACTAAAACACCTTACCACACTAAAGCACAAAAATGGCTAAATACGTATTTCAACAACTAAGTTGTCATCATCAGTAGCACTGATTAAAAATCGCGCTGTCTACACACCGTAGCGTACAGAACAACACTCAGTGAAATGAAATACGTATTTAGCCATTTTTGTGCTTTAGTGTGGTAAGGTGTTTTAGTGTTTTTGTGTAGTTTCAAGCCACAGACTCCAAGTTTAGTTTCTTAAACTTCAAGGAACAAATAAAACTCTTATTGATGCAAAAGCGAAGATATTCGGTTTCAAAAATAAAATGAAAGTGTATTTCAACAAGTTTGTTTTGTTTTATTTACGTTTGATATTTGGTTTCATTACCCTTATTGAGTTATATCAGAAATATATTAACAACAAAAATTTTGAACAGTTTGATTGGCTCCAAAAATGTGAAGTAAATGATACTGCTTTACTTGTTATTGTCAATCATCTGAAAATTCTATCGGCTGATTTAAAAGAAAGATTTTCTGATTTAAAACAAACTGATTTTCCAACGTGGATGATGCAGCCAATGTCAGTGGAATTGCCTGATATATCAAATATGCAGTATCAAGAAGAACTCGCAGAAATGCAAAATGATGAGTCAGTTAAAACTTTATTTAATAGAAAAGGAGCGATGGCATGGCTTTGTGAGGAAACAGAAATCTAATACCCAAATTCAACCAAATGTGCAAGAAAACTGTTGTTACTGTTTCCATCTTCATATTTAGCCGAATGTGGATTTAGTGCTGTAAATGATTTACTGGTAAAAAAAGAAATCGTCTGGATATAACACAACGGGGAGACTTGAGACTGAA
This sequence comes from Amphimallon solstitiale, assembly GCA_963170755.1. Lineage (NCBI taxonomy): Eukaryota > Metazoa > Arthropoda > Insecta > Coleoptera > Scarabaeidae > Amphimallon > Amphimallon solstitiale. The sequence goes on from OY720680.1 coordinate 130,263,387, forward strand.
GCTAACCAAATTGGAACCTAACATAAAATCTCTGTGCAGCAAGCATCAAGCGCAAGGATCTCACTAAATTAAAATATTAAATTATTATAGAAAAATCTTTATTAAAATTATTTCGAATTTGAATTTCAGTTTTTCATTATATGTTTTGAAAATTAATTTACTCTGTTTCGTTAACAATTTCCTAGTGATATCTTCCAAAAACCTATGATTTAAGTTTCATAAGTGAACAATTCAATTTTTTAATATTAAAAATGATGTATCTGTTACATAGGGAGGCATAAGAATTTTAGAAAGGCTTAGGTGGGGCATGACACAACAAAGGTTGGGAAACATTGGTTTAGACGGCGTTTATGGTGATTCATCTCCTTCGTATTCAACTGTAAAAAAATGGGCAAAATGTTTCCCTTTGGGAGAAGAATCCCTGGGAGATGCTCATCGGTTGGGTAGACAAATTGAAGTGATAATGCCTCAACAAATTTCAATTATTGAACATTTAGTGCTAGAAGATCGCCGTTTGAAAGTGAAGGAATTAGCAGTGAAAACAAACATGTCCGAAACAAGTGTTCGCCAAAATTCTCCATGACCATTTGGGTATGAATAAAATTAGTGCTAGATGGGTACCGTGACTTCTTTCTGCTCTCCAACGTGAACGTCGACTCGAATGTGCGCAGTCGTTTTTAAACTATCGAAAAGGGAGTCCATGGAATGACGGCGACTTGATGAACCTCGTTCCAGAAAGGCGAATGTGGGTCAATAAAAAGGCGATGGTCACAATATTCTGGGATTGTGAGGGCATTTTGCTTTAAAATAACGCAATACAAGTGTGAACGGCACATATTATCCGTCTTTATTGCATAAATTAAATGACAGTATTCGTGCAAAAGTCGTGGAAAATTGACAAAAGTTGTGCGATTATTACACAATAATGCTCCCGTCCATACTGCCGCCATTTCACAAGCTGCCATCCGCGAATGTGGCTCTCAAGAATTGGAACATCCACCGTATAGTCCGGATATGGATCCTTGTAATTTTGTTTTGTTTTCTAATTTAAAAAATATCTTAGGGGACGTGGTTTTAAAGACGACATTTAGCTGCAAGCAGCTGTTATAGAACATTTTGACGGAAAACCTTCAGAATATTTTTACAAGGGTATCGAATTACTAATTAATCGATATAATAAATGTATAGAATTTAGGGGAGATTACATTGAAAAATAAAAATTCTTATATTGTTCCAAGTTTCTCTTTTGTATATCAGGCCGAGAATTTATGGCGCCACCTCGTATCTAGAAAAACTAAGTTAATGTCGCTGAAAGAATTTCGACAACAAATACGTTTAACTACATACCATTTGCCGAACTCGCGTACTTGAACAGCGTTTTCAGTTCCACATCGGTCGTCCAAACAGTTATCCATGTTACAATTCCACCGTCCATATTCATTACAAGTGCTGCAGTGCAAAAATCATAGAATATTCGAGAAGTTGACTAACTAAACACTTACCATATCTTACAGCCTTCTTGTTTCTTATCATCTTCTTTGCATTCATTATAACATGTTTTATTTGTGCATTCCCAGGCACCATTAGTACATTCGCTGTAGGAAAAATTAATTAACATCAACATATTCCGACATAATGTTATTTATATAATGTTGTTTTCAGTAATAATATCACAAGAGCATAGAAAATAATCGATTATATTCCCGAGTCACGAGACGTATTCTGCGAAACACCACGAGAGCGTAGCTCGAGTGGTGTTTTAAGGATATAGGTCGAGTGAAGAGGTTATATAATGGATTATTTTCGTTTGCTCGAGTGGTATTCGTTACGATTATATCAAGAATTAACTAACGAAATTTTTTTATTGGTTGAAATTAAAAGTACAATTATTATAATAAGTATTTGTTGTATTATCTTTAGAAGTTGAATTTGAGGTGCTGGTGCTGGTTTTAACGGTATTTTGCGGTGTCAAATTTTCAATTTCTTTATCTATTTCGGTCCCCGAGCTTATAACAAAGCGTTCCATGTCGAAAAAATTAAAAAAACCATTATGGAAATTGCTGAATATATTTTTGACGTTTAACAACAAACTTCAAAACACTTGTTACCATGACAACATTCATATTGTTGGAGGAAGCGAAACACCAAAACGGTTATATCACGTCGTCAAGAGTATATTCACTTATCAATACATGGTAACTATGTAAAATTTGTAATTGCTATTGGCTAAATTTCAAATGAGTTATATAATCCTTTAAATATATACGAATATATTGCTCGACTAATAAAATATGCTTCTAAATTATGCATTAGTGTATTACAGGAGTAACGATTTCGTTTGGCATTATTTAGATTGTTTGGTAGGTACCTAGAAGCCGACCCAGGGTCACTGTAGGGAGCTAATACAGCAATGTCGTCAACATACACATCGCTACAGTGGTGCTACAGTCTGTAGATCGGTTGTGCATAAAAGGTATAGTATTGGTTCTGGAACACTGCCTTGAGAAACTCCTGAGTGTATGGGATGAAAATTTGTATATCCCCTGTCCTGCTTCACAAGGACACATCTATCTGTCACATAAGATTTGACCAGTTGGTAGTGAGGTTGAAGAAGGTACGTACGTCTTTAGTTTGACGTATAATCCGCTGTGCCACTCCTTGTCGCAAGCTTGAGATACGTCAAGGAAAGCTGAAGAGGTTTACTTTTTGGCTTTTTGGTTTAGACTTATGCTAATTTGCTTAAAGAGTCTGTGAACTTTCCGTCATTGTTACAGGTTCCATATTCATGTTTTGGGACTGTCTTTATGCTCCTCTATATCTAATTAAGTCTTCGACGAAAAATCTTGAACAACATAAGCAACAGGCTTATGGGTCAGTAGGGAGAGACATCTTGTTTTTTCCCAGACTTAAAAATCATTACTATTTCAGCAACTTTCCAAGTGCTGGGGAAATGGTTTGTTTGTATTATAGAATTGAAAGTAAAGGTAATGAGTTTGTAACGCTTTCAGACAGTTCTTAATAGATTTTGCCAGAAATCACGCTTGGATAAGACTTTGGCTTGTGTTTTATCATTTCTGGGCCAAAAAGTATCTTCGTTTTTGTTTTGAGGATAAACTTGCCGGCTCTTTCAGGCCTTCTTATTCTAAGCGTCTGACTTTCCAAGTAATATTTAATGCCATAGTTTTGTTCTCCCTGTATCAAGCTTTTCAGGGCTTCTGTTTTTTTTAGTTTTCTTTTGCCTTCTTCTGTCCTAGATTGTTGTCATTGTTTCGGCAAATGTCTTCTTTTAAGCTCTTTCTTTTATTGAAGGAGTAATTTCAATCTTTCCTAGAGATTTCTGGGAGTTTGGCGCACTCCTGTAATCCTGCAACATGGAGGTCGGGTGTAGTGGTATGCGGTATCGGGAAGTCCTGGAATTTAGAGAAGGTCACCCAATCCAGGAGCGTGCCTGGAAGTAAATCGATGATGATGATGAGTTCTTAATGATGAGGTATGATATGAGTTAGTCCGATTATGGTAGCAAACTACTTGTATACTTCTTGTTAGGATTTCTACCGCTGTTTCTATGTCAAATTCGATTTTTAATGGTCGCTCTAGTGACATTATAATGAATATATACCTTCTTGGAGTTTCGCCGCTTCTTGTGCCAAAACTCTTTGAATCTTTTTCTTGGGATGGATTAGTCGATAACATAATAAGTGTTACGTGTATACTGTATAGGTCTTCATTTTTTCAGCGATTTTCCTCTATGCTAGTCTATTCTCGTTTTTTTTTTGTTTGGTTAGTCTCAAGTATCATAAATCCTGCTTAACTTCAACCAGCTTTCTATTACTTGGTCTACTTCTTCCTTTTCCTCTACTTGGCTGCTATTCTGATATTGTTCTTGCGTTACTTTTCTATCCCAATCTTTATACACGCCCCAAGCAGGCCTAGCGACAACAAAAAATTTTATTTACTCAAATAGTCGCCTTAAAGATTTGCGCATTTAGCAGAACGTTGATAAAGCAATTCTAAGAATTTTTTAGTTGCTTATGTGATTTCTTATCAACTTTTAAATATTTTTTAAATTTGGTTGGAAACCAATTCAAAACTAATTTAACCTTAGCAAAACAGCACATACTGCACATTTCCAAATAATTTTTACGTAATTTAGTTATCGTAATACTTCCTCTCTTTCGTAGATAGCCTTATGGAATTCTCTTACCTTCAACCCAAAAAAACTGAAGTAAGACTTTCGCAAGCTGATTTTTAAATGGTGGATAATCAAATTGCATCCCAAAGAGTTTGTGCTTCTTCCAAACGGTGACAGATCTTGTAAACATCTTGGAAGTCATTTTGGCGAAAGTTTTCTCAAACGTAAGTCGTGTGCAATATTATAAAACTCACGTTTGTAGGTAATGTGTAATGCTTCTTCAATACATTTTTCCAATTTAACATCTTCTAATATCTTGTCTTATCATTACCAAGGATCTTGTCTAAACAACAGCAAGGAAATGTATAGAGTTCCGTAAGGGTATTTCCATGTTGCACATTATCAATCGGATAATTTACTTGTAATGCAAAATTTTTTTGATACATTGTCCAATCACCATAAAATGTTGACTTGTGATTTACCAAAAATCACCTGCTTCCTAGTTGTGCTTTAAATGGGAATACCAGTTCGAGACTCATGTTACGTCTCAATCTTTCTTTCGACGACTGCCACTAGTATTGCAGACTGGATTTTTATCAAATACCTTTGGACTTGTAGATGCTCGACCTATCTGGTAGCTTACAAGCACCATCGATGAGACAAGATGACTCCTTTATTATTTTGGTTAAGTAAAGTTATCTAAATTAAATCTTCCCACATTAAGCACACTTAAGAAACTTAAATCGTAGAAGTTAAAGAATTGGAAAGGAATTAAAATTGAAACTACTACACAATGTTTTGTTAATACTCACCATGTGTTACAGTCTATTTTCATAGTTTCCTCTTTATTATAACAGCAATCTTTTTCTGTGCACTCCCAGTAAGCATTTTTGCATGTGCTGTAATGATAAATTATTTTTTAGTTATGCCAGCAATCAGTTATTTGTTACGAAAAAAACATATTATTTGCAAATTCCATCCAGTCCAATTTTATCACAAAGCACAAGTATAATTTTTACGAAGAATATTTTGTCTGTATCTGGTTCACATCATGTGTATGATTTAATACAAATTATTTGTATATATCTTAAATAATAATTTGGTAAATATGAATTTTTTCCAAGAAAAAATTAATTACTATTTATTTATATTTGAGGCAATTTTTGTGAAATATTCTAATCAAAGAGCAAAAGAAATTATAAATAAATATAATGAGAATCATGAAGACAATTTATTCAAATCATGGAAAGAAGTAGATGTTATCGAAATACGTGCTTTATGTGCAATACTTATTTTATCAGGAAGATTTGGAGGAGCAAAAGAAGCCCAGTTAATTTGTGGTCATCAACAAGTAAACCTTTGACAAGGCCAATATATCAAGCTTGTATGAGCCGAAATAGATTTTGCATTCTTTTACGCTTCCTACGTTTTGACGATATTTGCACAAGAATAGAAAGAAAAATTCTAGATAAACTTGCACCTATTCGCGATGTAATTGATATTTTCAATTGCACAGAATCTCATTGCCCATCAGCTTATGGAACAATAGACGAACAGCTGGTAAGTTTTAGAGGGCGATGTCCATTTAAGGTTTATATACCAAGCAAGCCCGGCAAACATGGGATTAGAATTTGGGCATTATGTGATGCAACAACATTTTACTGCTGTAATTTTGATGTATACCTAGGAAAAGAAGGAGAAACAGCTGAAAAAAATCAAGGACCTCGAGTAGTTAAAACTTTATCAAACCATTGGTACGGAAGTGGCAGCAATATAACAACTGATAATTTTTATACCAATTTAACTCTTGCGGAAGATCTTCTAAAAGAAAAACTAACCTTAATTGGAACTGTGCTCAAAAATAGGAAGGACTTACCTAAGAAGCTTTTGGATATAAAATCACGTGCAGTATATTCTTCTCATTTTCTCTTTACTAGAGACTTAACATTAGTGTCCTATGTTACTAAACCTAAAAAATTCTTTATTTTACTTTCCTCTACGCATCACGAACATGACATTGCTGATGAGAACGAAAAATTTAAACCTAATATCATTTTGGAATACAATAAAACAAAAAGTGGCGTTGATATTTTAGACAAATTTGTGCGTGAGTATTCATGCAAAAGAAATACAAGAATATGGCCACTGAGACTATTTTTTAATTTGATTGACATAGCTTGTTATAAAGCTTTTGGTTTGTGGATTATAAAAAATCCTGAATGACGGTGATTCATCCATATCATATCGAAGAAAAATATTTCTTCAAGATATGGGGATGGAACTTAGTAAGCCAAATCTTGACAGAAGACCAAAGAAAATTGAAGAAGATTGTCGGGGATTTCCAAAGGTGGTGACTGCAGCTATAGAAAGTTCTGGAAGAGAAATAGGGAAAGATTGTAAGGATGACACCGTTACTCAAGGTACTAAAAGAGGACTTTGTCGCATATGTTGTGGAAATGTTAGTAAATATTCTAAACGATGCGACAAATACAATAAGTTTGTGTGAGCTCAACATAGCAAATCTATTACCATAAAAGAGACGACATGCACCTACTGCTCAAAAGATGAAGATGGGGAACCATCTTAAAGGTACATAACCAATATAATAATTAAAGCTGCATATAATATACTTATCATTTTTGGTTTCCAGATTCCACTTAACGAAGAATAATGTTTTTTTTTTAATTACGAAGAATATATTTGCTTGTATTTTTATATGCGTTTATATATAAACAATAAAAAGTATTGAATTGAATTACTAAATTCAGTGTTTTATTTAAAAATTCATAAGAAATTACAATAAATTATACCAAAATTTGTATATTTCATGATATATTATATAAGAATAAAATCTGTGCGTCAATATTGATCCTAGTTTGGTAAACAAAGTTTTTCAAATATTACGGTCACGTACAGGTTAAAAAGTAAATAAATTTTAATACGCATGAACATTCTTTTACACTTACCATGTGTTGCATTCTTCTTGCATTACTTCATTCTCTTTACATAATACGCTGCAATCGTCTTCTTCTTTACATTTCCAGAATCCGTTTGTGCATACACTACAATGAACATGCAATTAAAAAATGTCTAATCCCAACTTAATGTGCAATTTCTGAGATTGTATAAATAAACTTTGCAAGATCGTTGTTTGAATAATTAGAATCTTTTAAGATAAGATAAAAAACTTGGAAATTATGACGAGCTGCTGATTTTAAATATGACTAATTGCGAATGTTATATTACATTATTATTAATGATAGACAAACGGCTAATGTCACTTCGATAAAACTTTTTTCTTGAGTTTGTAAAAAAGGATGACCACTAAACTCTTATATTATTCCATATAATCTCCTCCACATCCAAAGCAATCTTCAACTTCTTTTCTGATTTGTTTGTAAACTTTGTTCAACATTTCAAAATTAATTTCTGAAACAACCTCCGTAATCCGCTTTTTTAGTTAATTTAACCCTTAAGCGCCGTCGTGCGGTCATGGTGACCGCCAGCAATATTTAATTTTAAGAATACTTCTCCCATTCTTTTCTGTTATCTCCCAGAATTCCTATACCTTCAAATGACATCATATTTAGTATATATCTAGAACAGTGTTGTTACACACGTACTTATTTTCAATCAAACACGCATTGATGTTTTGAACCGATCACGGTGACCGCACTACGGTGTTTAGGTACTTTTTTCGCCGCGTATAGGAACTGTGAGAAAATGAGTGATAATCCTGGACCGTCAAAAAGAGTTCGTTACGGTGACCCAGATTTTGAAAAGACATTTCTTAAATGGTCTGAAGAATATGATGACGAATACAGCGATGAAGAGGAAGTCGATGAAAGCTATTGGGAAATGAGTAAACACGACTCTAATTCAGACGAAGAGAACAATGAAGTCGAACTTGATGAAATCATACAAAATGAAGACCCTGAAGAAAACGAAATGCAGGAGGAAGAAGGTGTAAGTGAAAATATCTCGAGTGTAACTAAAAGTTACTATGGAAGAAACCGTTATAAATGGTCATCAAAAAGTGTTGTCACACGCAGTAGAACTCAGAAATATAATATTGTAATGCAACTACCAGGACTTAAAGCTTCCGCAAAATTAGGAACAACTGAAGATGCAATTTCTGTATGCAATTTACGGTACTCAGAAGACATTTTGCAAATAGTACTGCTATGGACAAACACGAAAATTCAATCGATGAGAGCAGAGTACAGAAATACATCAGGGTCTGAACTTGCGGACATAGAAATGGGCGGGTTAAAAGCGTTTATTGGCTTATTATATTATACAGCCATATTCATTTCAAACCATGAAAATATAGAGAGAGTTTTTGAGACATATGGCACAGGACGAGAAATATTTAGGTGCGTAATGAGTAGAAATCGATTTGCCCTTTTACTTGTATGTTTACGTTTCGATAATCCACTAAATAGATTACAGAGACAACAAACCGACTCGTTGGCACTTATTTCCGAAATATTTAATAAATTCGTGTCACAGTGATATACTCCGAGCGTCAACATGTGCATTGGTGAGATGCTTTATTCCTTCAGAGGCAAATGCAGATACAAAATGTATATGCCAAACAAGCCGTGCAAATATGGCATAAAAATTATGTGCATGACGGATCTTACTGCTTACTGCGGTAAAAATTCCGATGGAATTGGTCTTGAAGAAAACGAAAGGAAATTACTGAAACCCACGCAAGCAGTACTACGATTAATTCAGCCACTTCAAAATACAAATAGAAATATAACAGCCGATAACTGGTTTTCGTGAATGGAGCTGGTGGAAAAGCTTCGAGAAAAAAAAATTAACATACGTTGGAATTGTCAAGAAAAACAGGAGGGAAATTCCGCAACAGTTCTTAGCCAACAAAAATCATAGTGTTGGAACGGTTCTATTTGGTTTCACCAAAACTGTTACACTGGTTTCGTATGTACCGAAAATCCGAAAAGCAGTTGTGATACTCTCTTCTATGCATCACACAAAAACATATGATGACTCAGGGAAACCTGAGATTATAACATATTACAACACAAATAAAGGGGGCGTTGATGCACTAGACGAAGAATATGCTAAACACAGTACCGGTCGTCGAACTCAAGGATGGTCAATGGCAATTTTTTTTTGGTTATTGGATATCGGTGGTGTAAATGCTTATGTTCTTCATCAAGCATATGAACGTAATCCAAAATTAACTGACAAAACAGATTTTCTTAAGGAGTTGGCCAACCAATTAGTTAAACCACAACTACAAAAAAGAGCAACCAATGTACACTTAAAACATCAACTATGATCTACCATTTGCAGTGTCTTGAACATTGCTGATGAGCAAGTATCTGAAGTATTAGTTGAAAAGCTTGAAAAGCGCAAGACCTGTTATTCTTGTCCAAGTAGACTCAAAAGAAAAACTTTTCACTTATGCTGCAGTTGTAAAAAATCAATGTGCATTGAGTGCTCTTCAAAACGATGTCAAGACTGCAAGCAAAATTTATAGTTACTTTTCACACTTTAGTTTTTATGATACTATATCTTCGGACAATTATTTTCATGTACAATATTTGGTTTGATATCTATATTCTTAGAAATATGTCAATTTGTTAAGACAAAGTTTGTTTACTTTTCTCAAAAAAATTATTGGATGCGCTATATACAAAATCACTAAATATTACATTTTGTGAAATTTGTAGTGACTTGAAGGATAATAAAATAATCTTTTGCATTTTTCCTCTGCCTTTTATTAATTAATCAGTCAATCAATAGATCTGACTGCTAAAAGTAGTAATTTGTTATTAATTACGGAAATGGGCCCTGAATTATTTGCGGTCATCATGACCTCACTACGGTAGCGCTGTAAGTACTATTCGACTACGGCGCATAAGGCTTAATTTATTTCCCATTGTTTTTCGGTACACTTTTTCCTTTAGGTAACCCCAAAGAAAAAATCCATGGGAGTTACGTTTGGTGAACGAGCTGGCCAATGTACTGGTCCATGTCATCCAATCCATCTATTAGTATTTAAGAATTCTCATAAAATCAAGGTACCATTAGATGGACAGCCATCTTGCTGAAAGTAAATGCGTCGCAATTCCTCTTACTCAAGTGATGTTAATAAAAATGTCTGAAGCATTTCCAAGTAATTGTATTGATTTAAGTTTCCATTGAAAGAATAGGGTCCAATGATTCTGTTTAATAATATTCCGCGCCAAAGATTGACTATTTGATATCGCTGATTTCGTACATTAATTTTAAAATTTGGATTATCTTTTGACCAATATCTACATTTTTTTAAGGAAACAAACTATTTGTCGAAAACGTTGCTCCATCGGTTAGCAATACTTACCGTTTTGGTAACCAGCATTGTAAATGATCAAACAGATTTCAATCGCTCAAAAAATATTGTTGTTATGTGGAATAGCGACAGCAGCGCTAGCAGTTGCCATGTTTGAAAATGGTATTTATTTTTAAGAAAAGGATGTCTACTATATTAAATTGTTTAAAACGTAACATACCATCTGCTGCATTCTTCACGAACAATAACTGCTCCTTCGTCATAGCTTCGTCTCTTTTCGTAACAAGGACAATCTTCGCGTTTAACACAGGACTTGAGGCTAGGTTCGTAAGCGTACCCATCTTTGCATTCGCAACCTTCTTCGCAGACAGCAACAGATTTGACTACGTAATTGTGCATATTCTGTAATATGTAGATAAAAAGCTATAAAGTTCTGATTTGATTTTATCTATATTTCAGTTAATGTTAGCGTTTTAATTTAGATGATGATAAAGTATGGTATGACCACTTTAAAAAAAAATATTTCTTCTTTGAGATTACCTAAGTGCAACAACTTTATGCAATAAAAGAATGTTGGTAAGCTTGGAATGGAGTTGAATTTATTTATTTAATTATTACCAATTAATTACGTTATTCATACGGTTCAACCAATTCCAAGAATTTTTATATTCAAATTTCCTGATAGCAGTTTTCTATCCACATGCACGTATACACTGGGCTGACTAAAGATGCGGTCATCAAATGTCAAATACGAACGATGTATTGGGCTTGTGTTAGTGGATGAAAGTTTAAAGATGAATATAAATACACAACGGCATAGCTCAAAGTCGTTTTAGTGGGTAAGTAGCTTGTTTTTCCTTCACTGATTATATTTAGACAAATATCAAGAGATATTTTTATGGACAATATGCGTGAAATAATTCATGAACAAAGCACGCGGAGGTTGTTTTAACATAATATTTATTTCAAGTAAATTAAATATATTTACATCTTATATACATACATTATATCCTAAATGATTAAGAATTAAATAAATTTGCTTGTCCGTGATTTTCTAAATATAGAGAAAAATCTCCTAATGTCAAAAGAATTTATTTCTTTACATGAAGGTATTCATCACCTCAAATAAAATATTCCCGTGAATGTTATACATTGTTTCATCTTAGAGACATAATGACTCGATCCAACTTATGGTGTTAGCTATAAAAAATTATAGTAATAATAGTACTCGCAGAATTTATACTGCGAAGGCATGCGGTTTGTGCTTCGTTCGGTGATTTAAATATTTACAAAGGAAGATAGACCGATTACGAAGATCAGCGGTCCTGTAAAACAATTTATATACCAAAATTACGGAGGTTTCAATGGAATTTTCCTAATTCGCCCAGGACAATTGGTCTAGGCGGTACTAGGCGGTTTGCGGACGGGGTTTCCTTGTTCGTCCAAGACAATTGGTCTAGACAAGACAGGGCGGTTTGCAGACGGGGTTTCCTTGTTCGTCCAAGACAATTGGTCTAGACAAGACAAGGCGGTTTGCGGACGGGGTTTCCTTGTTCGTCCAAGAAAATTGGTCTAGACAAGACAAGGCGGTTTAGGATCAGCTTGCCCAAGACAATAGGTCTAAGCAAAGCTGAAGAGGGCGAGGACATGCGGGGTTCTATCTTTTAACGGCCGGCAAACGGCTTTATATATCATCAGCGGATGATAAAAACGAGTACGAAAGAGTGGGATTTGCACACGAATCGTGAAGTGGTACCGCGCGAAGACGATCGTGACGTATACCGGTATCCTTCCGATCACGTACACCAAAGAATTTAACAAACTGAACAGATGAAACAATTATAATAATTACCACGATATATACAATATATATTAAAAATTACGAACGGTTGAATAAAATAGCAATCATATACAATTTGATATTTACAAGACAAATTTAGATATGAAACAAAAATATGATCTTTTATTCAATTAATGAAGGGACTTCTTTGCAAGCTACAGAAGAGATTATATTTAAGAAAGTATGTACTCACTTGAATGTACACACACAACTTAATCTCATCATATTTCAATAAATACACCGGCCACGATTATCAAAATGTATTTTTTTTAAATTATACCGTTCATTTCATTTGTAGAAGAAGCAATACGATTACTAAATCAGTGATGAAAACAATTATTAAGTATTTAATTCCAAAAAAAATACTTTTATTTAGCGAGCAAATGCTTATGAAAACATAACCGCTGTGAATAATAATAAACATTCAAATTTCTTAGGTTATATGCATGTACCAGTAATCCTAATCACTATTTACATAATATTCTATCAGGTACCCGAAACACCAGTTAAAATTTCTTTGATTAACGACGTTTTAAGTTAACGATTAGCGTTGAACGGTGTTGGAAAACGCAAATTTGTACCAACCGGTATTTTAATCTATGATTAAGCTACCGGCATTTTATCCGGTTTTGATAAACCGACCCTAAAGTGAATTTACCTGGCAAGTTTTTAATGTTGCACTCTTGCATGGACTGAAAACTGAGTTTTTCATGGTGCAGCGTTCATTCAAATCTTCTTGTCTGAGAGTATTATTTTTAACGTATTCATCCGGTATAGTGACAACCCATTTGGCATTCTGACATGTCCTGAAAATTAATCAAAATGTAAATGTAAAATTATTAGATCTACTACTATAATGCGACGTTTACAGTAATTCTTCTTCGCTCTTGAGGAGTCGAAAACCGGCCGGATAGGCAATTCCGTCAATTCTACACTTGCACTGTGACACTGGTATGCATTTACCGTCTTCGTCCATGGTTTGCCCTGTAGGACAATTACAACCTTCGATACATAATTTTAAACATTCTGGGCGAAGAGAGATATCTTCGCAGGAACTGCTACATCCGTCATTACAAAGTTGATATACTTGACCCGGTGGACATGTTGGTTTACATTCTGGCCTTTCCTTGAGCCAATCGACTTCGATTTGTTTCCTCCCGCATTTATCAGCAAACGAGGATATTGATTCGCATACACATTTTGTAATCTGTAAGAAGTATAGAGAATTTAGTTTGACTATTTTTGAATATATTACTGCGTCTTCAAAATGAGTAATTTTTTGTCCTAACTAAGAGAGATGGAGTGACCTACTTTATTCTGCGCATAACTATTCTTTTACAAGGAAAACTTCATTCCAACATTGTGGAATAGAAAACATGGTGCTATGCCATTTTTGAGTCACGTTGTCCAAACTGCGCATGCGTTACAAATAATTTTTCAAATTTAGGTCTGTTTGTTTAGTACATACATTAATTACTATAAATATTTTATTAAAATTTGTAAACCGTCAAACAAGCATATATAATTTAAAAATCGACAAGCTTCTTTATACTTAATAATTGTACAAGCACCTTGTTAAATGTGGAAAAATAATTTAATTTCTTTACTGAATAAAAAAGTATCATTGTGGCATCATATGCAAATCATAGACAAAAAAAATGATCATATTTAAGAAATACATATTGCTGTGATATGCTGTACTATGGTTGATAACCAATAGTCAAATTAATAAATTAATATTCTTTAATAATCTCAGGGTCTTAAAGGTAAATTTCTTTGTTTTTTTATAAAAAGAAATATATCACAGCTTTTCCTTATTGTGAGTTCTAGCTGTGATTGTGATGTTTACTTTCCTAATGTTCTCCTTTGGGATGGGTATAAATAAGTAAATAATGAATATCAGCACAACTTATATTTATTTACAGTATGAAGATTTACATAAACATAAAAATATATTGATTATTATACAATACAATAGTTTATTTCATTTAGGTATATTATCTTCTCAGTTATTGTACAAGCACCTTGCAAATCGTTTATTGTTTTTTTTTTAAATTGTAGAAGTCTACTAAATTACCTCTTCATGTATGCTTACTATTCAAAAGAAATTACTAAATTTATTTTCCTTATCCTTTACCTACGTATCCCCATTGGATCATCTCGACCTGAGATTTTCACGTCAAAATCGAGATTTAAACAATGAAGAACCTGTTAGATATTTCTAACAATATTTTGAAACCATTGTTATTCAAGTGAAAACGTTAATACTTCGTTGAATCGCCCTACTTGAGATTTTCACGTCAAGCTAAGACTTATCCAAAGAAGAATTTATTAAATGTTTAAATAATATTTCTAAATTGTTGTTATCCAGATAAATTTGTTAACACTCCGTTGAATCGCCTTAACTTGAGATTTTCACGTCAAGCCAAGACTTATCCAACGAAGAATTTATTAAATGTTTAAATAATATTTCTAAATTGTTGTTATCCAGGTAAAATTGTTAACACTCCGTTGAATCGCCTTAACTTGAGATTTTCACGTCAAGCCAAGACTTACCCAAAGAAGGATTTATTAAATGTTCAAATAATGTTTTAAAACTATTATTATCCAGTAATTTTATATAACACACATGAAGATTCTTTTATTTATTGACTATAAGATTGCAAGATGAAGCTTTATTAAATAGTGCTTGTACTTACTTTTCTTGACTGTATATCATTTCGAATTCTTCTTGATAATTCTTGCCTTCCATTCCTTTGAAATTTATTATGGCGGGTTTTTTATAAAATCGAATAATAATATACCGCGCTTTACTGTATTTAGCGCGCACTTATTGTTTGAAAAGCGAATTACACGTTTTGTTTCACTACGTGCTTAAATCTTAAAAGCGTTTATGCCTTTTTAGATTTTATTTTTACTGAGAAACACTTGGAGCACTGATTAGAAGTTTAAGGGACTGCTGATCACCTTTTCTTCTTAGGTATTCAAGATCTTCAGATGAACTCCCCTATAATTGCAAATGCACGTGTTTATATACCCCTTAGCAATTGACAAACGCTTTATTTTGTTTTAAAATGTTTGGATTTTATTTGAATTTTCTTCTACTGCGCCCTCCGTGTTTGTTTTGGTAATTATCGATGTCACGTGATCACATGATTTTGCGTCCGCCATGTTATCGTTGTTGTTGTTTACATATTATGCATTTGCATATCTAATTAACATCGATTGATTTTTATCGACTGGTAGGTATTTTAAGCTGCTTTATATTATATACTGACTAATGTTTTATTTATTTTTAGCTTGTAATCTCTTGGAGCATTTTTATATGAAGGAAATTATGCCAATCGTACATTTAAATGTACATTCAATAATATCGTCTTATTCAGGAGATACCATTGAAAAATGCATACTTAACATAACGTTTTATTTTTAATAGTGATAGTGGCTACAATATTTATATTCTGGGTGTGTTGGTGTATAGAAAATAAATAAATCATACACCTTTATATGCATTTCTATGTCCCATACGGAAGAAAATACAATTGATTTTTATATAGTAATTGAGAAATAAGTGGAATATATTTATTTACGTATAAAGACCTTTGTTTTTACAGTAGTGTTTATTATTATTGCAATATCTCTTTGAACGTAGGCTTTCTATTTGTTGATTATGATCGCTGCAAAAGAATGTATTACCAGAATGACCTACTTTTCTATTAATTAATAATAATACTGTTTTAAAGCATTACATATCCTTTTTTTAGACTGAGGTCAGTATTTGAACATCATGTTTTGTACAATATATAATTCTTGTGCTCTAATTTATTTAAAATTGAGGTTAATATTTCTAATTCTGTCATTGCATAATACCCCAGTTCATTCCTTGAATATGCAGCCCACATTTCATCGATATTTCATGTTTCTCTTGACGGGTATGCAACCCACATTGCATTGATGTGTATTGTATCGCATGTCCATCAGTTAAAGTATTTATTGTCATGCAATAATTTAAACAAAATATATATATAAGTTAATGGATTATTCTATATATTTATATCTGATGAAATGTTAAATCATAACTAATATATCAAATATGTAAACCTATATTTATTTAAAATAAATTGTGCTGGAATTTATTTTGTTGGCATTTTATTTGTTTAATTTTTTATTTTTATATATAAAAGTGTGTTAACCACCTTCACTGATATCTGGTTATATTCACATTTATTTAGTAATAACCACTTATATCTAGTTTTATCAATGTTTTTACATATATAAAATTTTTAATATTTAAATCTGGTTATGTCCAGTTTTCAAATTATTTTTTTATTTTTTTATATTTTTAATATACAGAAAAATACCATAGCAATATGTCAAAAGTTGTACGAATTGTAGTTATGTTATACTAAATATTGTAAATTAATTAAGTAAAACCCACGTTTAATTCGATTGCATTTCAACTGTGTTTCCTTTGAAGATATCATGGTGGGATATCGTGTATAGAAAGAAAAACATCTCTATAGATCATTTACAATAATTTTTGTTATAATAACAACACCAAAATTTATTAACTCAACATTCAAGAATAATAATAATGAATTAGATAATGGTATTCTTGTATTCTAGAATTACTGTCATCTACATCAAAGTAATATACAGAAATAACACAGTAAATTTTACATGAATTAGGCAATTGTTACTATGTTATGTAATAAAATATATGAATTGCTCATAATAAAAAAGTATCTATTAAACCTCTTAGAAGAAAAGCAATCTTCTGCCATGACTTTTTTTTTTATATATGTCTAATCGAACATATATTCGGCCTGAGAGGCTTATACAGGTTCAAACGTGTTCAAACTCCGTCACGTCATGCATGCACATTCGCGAGGTGTACACTATAAATATGACGGTTCGAAGCCTAGTAGTTTTTTGTAACCAGCCAACCAATGTGACTAGCACACGAAAATGTCTGAAGTAACGAAAATTGAGTACCGCGCTGTCATTAATTTTTTAACAAAAGACGGGCATATACCTTATGGCATTAAACTATGTTTAGACGGCGTTTACGATGATTCATCGCCTTCGTATTCAACTGTAAAAAAGTGGGCAAAATGTTTCCGTTAGGGACAAGAATCCCTGGAAGGTGCTGATCGGTCAGATCGACCAATTGAAGTGATAACACCTCAACAAATTTTAATTATTGAACATTAAGTGCTAGAATATCGCCGTTTGAAAGTGAAGGAATTAGCAGTGATAATAAACATTTCCGAAACAAGTGTTCGCCGAATTCTCCATGACCATTAATATGGAATAGACAAAATAAATATCAAATCAGTCAAATGTCAATAACAGTAGATTTGATATAATCCAATCATATTGCAATATTTTTTTCAGGTGATTTTAAAAATGCTCAGCGGTTATTAAGCAGTTTATTGTGCTTTGGATGTATGGCGCCACATAAGGATCAATATTTTGAGGTTGTAAAAATCAGAAAAATCTCGTTATGTAACGGCCTTATATCGCGCAGCGATATTGATACAGTTGGCCTTGGTAGTATGAAATACACTATTCTTTGTCCCCCATATATCCCTGAACATCCACCAAAAGTTTCAAGTTTTCGTCTTCAAAAACACCAGAAATGAATCAATATTAAATTTTCCTGTGTCAACAGGGTATACAGAGATGTTTTTTTTTTCTACTCATGATACATAATGAGAATATACACATAGAAACACAATTGAACTGTCTGTGAGTTTTACTTAATTAATTTACTTCAAATAACTGATTGATTGGAGAGTTACTTGTTGAAACTTTATTTTAATAATTAATGAGTAAAAACCACAAATTTTAGTTTCAAAAATATTTAATGTAGACACTACATATGTTTCACCACACTGTGGCTTCATCAGGTGATGAAAATATACAAATTCAATTTCTGTTACAATGTCACTTAAAAATACAGAAAATAGATGGCACAATTATTGTTGTTAGGTAGGGGTATTCAATTACAGTTTTAAATTTAGTAGGGGACAGCTATTTAGGTCCAACTGATCGTTTAATATTATACCTATTTTACTAAATTTAGTAAAATAATAATGTGATAAGCAAACAGACCTATAATAGAATTATAATTTTTAGCGCTTGCGCAGTATTGACAGGATCATTAGTCTGGACGATCATATAAAATATTATTATTTATAATTATTAACTGATTGCCTTAATAAATCCCTACGTTATTACGTACCTTGTGATATAAAACTGCAGTGATTTCACGTATACGCCATGAGTTTATTATAAACGCTTTTGACGCTTGTTTAATTTGAGACTTTCATTTGCCTACATTAATTTCAGAAAATGAATTATACTTACATTCTCTTTGCAATAGCAAGCATCATATACGCAGTTTTCATAATCAGTCTCGTATCCTTCAATTGCACATTCTGGAAATCAAAAATAAACCTTAGTATTCGCAAATTTATTCGATAAAACGCACTCTATACTTACTGCTGAATGTTGAGCTTTTGATTATACTGCACAATTTTTCGGCTGGTGCTTTAGCTGAGGGATTGGCCTCGCAAGGATGTTGGAACTCATCCGGCGGTAAGTCTCCGCATGAATAGTCTGTCTTCCAACTGTTACCGAACGTAATTGGATCGTCAACAAGTTCTGCATCTCGTGTAATGAAATCGTCGCTAGTATCTCCTGTGTAAGTTCCCATAAGACCCTGTGGTTAAATTATTGGTGTTTTACAAATATTAAATAATTGCAAGTATAAAATGTTAAACAAGCTATAACCATTATAAAGAAAAATATTCATCAATAATGATCTTACTAAGAGAAAAAAGGCAGTGCAACATTTGATTAGGAAAAGAGAAAAGGAAGAAAGAAATAGTGGAAAGCGTGTTTAAGTGGAATATATGGAAATTGTTATAAATGGTACGATGTGCAAATGGGATAAAAAAAGACCTGCTAGAAATCACAAATACTGACGATTTAGAACCCCAAAAACTGCCTGATGCGAACGGAGGATGGATGAAACTGGTAAGGACCTTGCAAGAAAAAGGGATTCGAATGAAATAGGTAATCAAAATAGAAAAACTAAAAAAATTAAACGCAATATCTGGAAAATAGCAACATGGAATATCAGGTGTGTCAAAGGAAAATAAATAGAAATACCTGATCGACTACCGAATACCAAAGCAAACTTTATCTTCATTGTCGTCCTCATTACTGGAATCTGTCCAATCATCATTGCTACAAGACTCACTGCATGACTCCTAATGAGGGTCTTGCAATGAGTCTGATAGCAATGACGATTGGATATTAATGAAAAGTCAATAATTGATCTGATACTGATTGAAAAAGCTCGCTGGGAAAAAGCAATGACATAAGAGATTTGAAAGCAGCTCTCGAAAAATATTTTCCAACACGCCCACGCTTCCTGGACGTGTGGGAAAATATTTTTTGAAAGCTGCTTTCAGTCTATTTAATAAAAGAAAAAACCTGGACTCTAAAAACGAAAATGCTTGCCCTTTTCATGAATATTAGTTCATCAAGATTATAGCTACATTTGTGGCTTTGTTCATTACAATGTTTAACAATTGTGGTGAAAACGGATCAACTGTAGAGGCATGGGGTTCTATAAACGTAATTAGGGAAAAATTCAATGATCAGAATGCCAATGAGATTTACATCCAAAAAAAAAGGAAAAACCAGATTTTGTAAGATGGTGATAAGAGAGATATAGATGCAAGGCTTGGGCATTGAGGAAAGCTGTCGAGTAGAGTACCATGATTAAGTTGAAGTACGAGGGCGTATTTTTATGTTATTTACCTAGCCATGAAACAAAAGAGTGACTATGTCAAACAAATTATTGAAAAATTGCTGTCACTATTAGAAGTACATGTGCTAAGTTGTGTTTAGTTTATGCTGTGTATAGAGATTTGAGACGGTCCATTTCTGGATAAAATGAGTGAAACTCAAGTTGAACATCGCAGCGTAATAAAGTTCCTGACAAAGGAAGGCAATGGTCCAAAAACAATTCATGAAAGAATGGTTGCTGTATATGGGGAATATACACCATCTTATTTCCAAGTAAAACATTGGTCTAAACTCTTTCCAAGTCCGGACGACACGTTGAAGCTCGAACTGAAAACATTGTGCGAAAAGACGAAAATTTGGTACTGAAAGATCGGCGTGTAAAGAACTCTGTCATTGCCAATGAAGTCTGTATATCCGAAACAAGTGTTCTCAAAATTTTACATGACGATTTGGGTATGAAGAAGGTGTCTGCACAGTGGATACCCAGGTTGCTTACACCTGAACAAAACTGTGAAGAAAAGAAGTTTCTCAAGAAAATTTGGTCAAGTTGGAGAGAGACAAAACATTTTTATCTCGAATTATTACCGGGGATGAGACTTGGGTATATTACTGGGACCCTCCTACTAAACAATAATCTATGCAGTGGGTTCATAAGGGCTCTCCGCCACCAAAAAAAAGGCCAAGACACAATTTTCTGAAAAATACTGATGGCAACTGTTTTCTGGGACGCTGAAGGAGTTTTGCTTATTAAATATATGCGATTTATGGTAGACCCTATAAATGGAGAGGCCTACGGAAACACAAATAAAAATTTAAAGATTGCTCTGGAGGAAAAACGCCCGCATTCATATCCACAAAAAAACTTGTTGCTGCACGACAATTGTTAAAAAATCATCTCAGAGGAAAGCGTTTTGCTTCTGATGAAGAACTCAAAGAAGCTGTTGAAGAATATTTTGCGGGGTTACAGAAGCAATTTTTTTCTGAAGGTATGGGGCAACTGGAAAAAAGATGGAATAAATGTATTAGTGTTGAAGGGAGTTATGTAGAAAAATAAATTTTTTTTGTTCTCTTATGTGCTTTTTTTCATGGCTAGGTAGATGACATAAAAATACGACCTCGTATATTCTTGAATTTTTGACCCGCTGGGTTCTACCTTATTGATATGTTATATATAAATATATAATTTAAACCAAAAATTATGATATGTAATAATAATATATAAGTGTATAGTTTATTCAATTATATGGCCACACTATGGTAATTGGTGGATGCTAGAAAACCTCTATATTTACCGTAACAAGCCCTTCCATAGTCGTTGGTAATCTAACCAGAATTCCAGAATAGCCATCCCATTGCACTTGGACATAATTAGACAATTCAGCTGAAATTAATACAGTTTAATTAATGCGAAGTGAATAAGGTAGAAATATATTTAAAGCTGATCATGTATAAAACTCGACAATTGAAGGTGTTGGTGCAATAACCGATTAAACTCCAATTTCGTCAAACGGAATATTAGAAAGAGTAGGGCTATTTCGTTGAATACCTTCTGATGAAAACATTTTGTTTGTCACGTCCACTTTATTGTTAAGAGACTCATTGATATATCCCTCAGCAACTTTCGTCAATATGCAGCCGCCTAACCTCTACAAACTGGTTACATCTGCACCAGAGTCAATAAACATCGGCGCAGAAGATCGACGAAAGCAATGGCCGGTATGTTCTGCCTCGATTGGCAAATTCAAATAATTAGCAACTATTTTAGGCATTTCTCTAAACTAGTATACTCCTACAACCTGTCTATAAGCTTTTTCAATCTAGTATTTTAAGACAAATCTCATGTTATGCATGTGTTCTGATCTTAAAGTTTCATACTTCCGGTAAAAATTTAAATACATGTCGTTAACTACAAATGATCTTTGTTTATTAGTTTTAGAGTCAGGTATGTTAATTAAAAGTGTAGTTTGTAGCTATTCTACATCTTGTATAGTCATTTCCACTTACTTGTCAATTCTATATGCTCTAGAAATACCAAATATTACAGCAACCTAAAAATATCGATACACAAAATAATAAATCGAACATTTTTTTTCAACTAATTACAAAAATCATCAAATATTTTTGATTTGGAGCTTCCTGACCAAATTTGATAATTTCCTCTTTTGTTAAAATTTTGGATTTTTTTGGTCTGTGATGTTTACCTTTCATTTTTGAAAATAAACGAGGTTTGCATATTTAGATACATCCACATCTTCATTAGTTGAAAGGGTTTATTACAACATTGAATAATTAGCCTACAAAGTTGAAGACTTTATCTTTGAATAAAGCTCTAAGAAGAACACTTTATAATCCCAATTTGCTTTGAATAGGTCTGAAAGACGTTACCACAAAATTTCTACGCTTTAAAGTTGTGAATTCAACTTGACACATTTCCATATTACATTAATTACATGTTAATTTGATAGATATTGTAATGTTATATTTGTATCCAAAAGATGTGATATGTTTGGGTAATACGTTTTTTGTGATTTATGAACATCTTGCATTTTTCACATGGACGGTTACTGCACCAGGTCCTTCAATTATACACTTATTGCAAGTGAAATATATAATGTTTCCATATAAATATATTTGTGCATGACTCTACTATATTAGGGTATAAAATAAGTATTAATTTGTACATTAAAGAAAAAACGAGTGAGATGCAAATAATCCGACAGACGACAAAATTTGTCGAAAAAGCATTTTAAATAAAGTATCTACGGGGTAGATTTTCGAAAAGTTCAAATAAAGGATTATTCAGTTCAAAATCTTAAAGTCGTCAACGTGAACCTCATAATCAATAAACTGGCGATATTAATAATCTTAGGGATTTTAAACAATATATCTCTACGCAGCACATGATATGTTGTTATATTTTGCATGATATTATTTACTTTGAAATTGTTTACTCAACATGTAAAACCACTTACCTAGAACGAACGAACCAGAGGGCTTTGTAATAAGTATAGAATCTTCTCGTAGAGGGAACCTTGTTACCTCTACATCGTTGATGGTAACACTCAGTTCTGGTTTCAATTCCACTACGTTTCCTCCTACTCTGATGATGATTTTGCGTATGTAAGATGGACCGGTTGCTTGTTTCTAAAATATATAAATAAATAAATAATAATAATAATAATAATAATAATAATCTTTAATACCCTACACGCAAAGCCCAAAACAGAGTTACAAACAATACTACAGGTGTATACATGAAATCATTAGAAGGAAATGCAAATTCTATGGCGATCCACAGTCAGTGTCTTCACGCAAGTAAGTCTCCATTTTTGTTCGCCAAGCGACAAAGCGTGTAAATTGGAGCACATCTCATGATGTTGGTGCTACAAAGGTGCAATTATGCCTGGAATTAATCCGCGGTACCAGGAATGACATTCGGTTTATAATTTTGGGGCAGTCAATAATGTTATCCAACAGCCTATGTAAAAATCTCTTGCATGTAACATCTCTTCTAGCACTTAAGGATACCATATCATGACGTAGTAACAGATCCTCCTGTGCAAAAGCACTCTCTGGATAAACACCATCAGTCTTATACGAGAGAAACTTCAGTAACCTACGATGGAAATGACCCAATGCCAAGCAATCACTTGCATAGATGGGAAACCATATTAAAAAGGAATATTCATGCTGACTTAATACATGAGCACAGTATAAAGATTTCAACAATGCTACATCTACGAAGTATTTAGAAACACGCATGACAAAACCCAATGATCTGAATACCGATGTACAAACGTTCATTACATGAGAGTTAAAGTTGAGACTGGGATTGAAAGAAACTCCAAGATCTTTGAATTCAGTTTTATTTGTTAACATGTTGTCGCCAACGTAGTAGAAAGAATTGTATGAAGTGGAGGATCGTGTGTAAGTGACTGTACAACATTTATCAACTTTGAACTTGAGTCCAGAACGTTCACACTATGAAAAAATACATTTAAATTTCTCTGAAGATTGGCTGCATCAGCAGCACTGGTAATCACAGAATATCATCAGCATATCCAAGTACAGGGCAATCTGTCTGTAGGAGAAGATCATTTACAAATAATATGAACAACAGGGAACCTAGACCTGAACCCTGTGGAACAACAGAAGTAAGTATAAACGCAATGGAAGAAAATCCATTATAGCACACATGGCATTCTCGCTCAAAAAGGTAATATCTAATGGAGCCATCAGCCAAAAGAACAAAGCTAAACGAACCCAATCTATACAGAAGAAGCACATGGCCAATCATGTCAAATGCCCTCGAAACGTCAGTACCCATTACGCAATTTAATAAATTTCTACAAAGAAGCTTTTCAAGTTCTTATTTTTATAATAAACAGCTGCAAATGAATAAAAAGTTAAAGCCAATTTATTCGTAGCGTGCATATTGCCTTTCATTGTTAATTATTTATGATTCCTGAAAGTAATACTTTCATTATTATTACATTTGACATTTTCCTTAATAATCATATTTATGTCATTACGGATTTGAATATAACATTTAATTTCCCGTTGCTACTTTTCTACATTTTCTTATTAACCCATTTTCAGCCGATGGTGCGTATACGCACCACCAAGTGATATTTTTTTTAACATATTTTCTATTATCATATTCTGATAAAATGTTGAAATCTGGTTTTTATAAAAATTAGACTATTTTTCTGTTTGTAACACATTGTTCTTATCCAATTTGTTCATTTCTTTACTTCAAAGTAAATATTCAATTTTTTAGTTATGTTTCGAGACTATAAGCTAAATAAAATACATGCAGGCAAGCATTTTTTGAACTTCCGCATGAAATGTATATTGTAGAAAACTTTTATATAACGTATTCTGTCATTATTATGGTGATAAATAGAAATACCTTTTCAAAATCTGTTTCAAAAGTCAATGGTGCGTAAACGCGTTGGTCGGATACACTAATTCTGTCTGGTTATCGCGTATTACTACAAGTTAATACTGGTCCAAAGACGAGGATAAAGGTGTTGAATTAGTTCGTAAATATATGAGCCGGTAGACTTTCAGAGATGTAAATAGTAATTTACATCTTCTAGGTAATACAAACCTAGACATGTCCGATAAATTTTCTAAGAATCGTCCTTTATTTAACATAATAAATATATGTAATATGCAGTTCCGTATATTTTTGCTTAATCTGTCGATTGATGAACATTTTTTATAAAAAGTAAAATTATTTCCCAAGAATATTTTACAAAATCAAATTGAATCACACCATTGTATTCAAAAAAAATATCTGTACCAAACTGTTAAAAATAAATAAAGTGTTGCTATTTAAAAAAAAATAATTGACTATCGCTTGTCAAAAATTACATAATAAAAAAATAAAAATTATATTTTTTTGTAGTCTTATGTGGTTTATAAATTACTGAAATCGGATTATTAATAACAGAGTTTTAGCGTGACGCGTTTTTCGTAAAACAGACTCTATTAAATCAGAAAATATCCAATGACTTACTGTCCATTGACCATTGGCCAATCCATACTGGTCAGATTCTATTGAAAAATCAGGTCCCTCAACCAAATAGTACCCACATTTTCCCATGAAATCGAATTTCTTCCCATCAAATGTTGTATAATGTGGATCTCCCATAGCTCCAGCTGTTGGTCCCATGCATGGAGTCTGAAATAGATAAGAAATAAAATATAAAATTCATTGAATTACTCATTAATTTTAATTTCGGATATGATACCTTCGGACAATCCATTGCTCCGTTCTTACAAGTGCATTCGTGACAAATCTGTCTTGTAGTTTCACCCGGTTGAAGAATAGTATTGCCAGAAATGCAAGGGCAAGTACTTTTCGTATAACAGTCACCCTCAAAGTAGTACTTCCCCGCAGGACAGAAACAACCTTCTTCGCATTTTGCAGCGGGCTTTGCTACGGATGCGGATAGAGCACTGTTGCAGGTTTGTAGGCCCCCTTTAGGAGCACAAGGAAGGAAGGTTGTCATTCCCTGACACTTCTTTTCTGCGAAAATATTCCATTAATCGACGTCGCTAACGAATCAGTTTTATATTCTATTGTTATTAATTTATGTGAGGGTAGTTCGAAAACTAAATGGCCTAACAAAGAAAATGCAACTTTTTTTTGGCAAATACTGTCTTCTCTTCGCTGAGCAGTAATGTCTTATCAATAATAATAATAATTCATTTTATTTCTTAGTACTTCAGACATTGTATATAGCACAGTACAAAAAAAAAGTAAAAGAAATACGTCACATACAATACAATATAAAGTTATTTAAAATAATTTATAAAATCTTGAACACTATAACAAC
The DNA here is from genome assembly GCA_963170755.1 of Amphimallon solstitiale. Classification (NCBI taxonomy): domain Eukaryota; kingdom Metazoa; phylum Arthropoda; class Insecta; order Coleoptera; family Scarabaeidae; genus Amphimallon; species Amphimallon solstitiale. The sequence goes on from OY720680.1 coordinate 130,289,837, forward strand.
AAATATGAAGGATAGAGTCTCTCAATTTTTTTTTAAAAAGTCATAATGCGGGACATGTTCTTATTTCATTTGGCAAAGCATTAAATAATTTACAGCCCACAAAAGCCAGGGTCTTCTGAAAGGAATTCGTTCTATGTACAGGAGGCAAAACACGATCATAGTGGCGGGTCTCATAGCCATGCGATAGACTAAAATCAAAGTTGCTGTGATTTCTGTATACATAACACAGTACCTCGAAAATATATACATCACAAAATGTAAAAATACCGTTGGTCCTGAACACATTCCTACACGAGTCGCCCCGTCGGAGATTAAAAATAGTCCTGACAGCCCTCTTTTGTAAAATAAAAATGCAAGAAACGTCGCTACTCATGCCCCAATGCACTATTCCGTAACGCATCCTGGGACAGAAGTCCGAGTAATAAAAACTTTTTAGTGTAGACAAATTGCAAGACTTGCCCAACTGAAAGAGAGCGTAGCACGATTTGGCGAGTTTAGAACATAACTGGTCTATGTGTTCCGACCACTTTAAACCCTCATCGACAATGACACCGAGCAACCTACAACTGCTAACGAAATCAATTTCAGAGTCAGCCATGACAAACCTTGCGATGTGTAAATTTTTTTGTTATTAAAAAGCATACACTGAGTTTTTTCGATATTCACGACGATCCTATTAGACTTAATCCACTTATTTACTTTAAACATGGTCACACCAGCAGCGCTAATAACATCGTCAACATTGTTCGATGAAACAACTAAACTTATGTCATCGGCATATAACATCACCTTAGCAATACCAGTTAGACAGTTAGGAAAGTCATTGATAAAAATTAAAAATAACGTGGGCTCGAGGACAGAGCCCTGTGGAACACCCATACGTACATCAGTGCTACCAGAGAAATTCCCGTCGATACTCACTCTCTGTCTCCTTCCCGACAAATATGACTCGAACCACTTCAAACAGACACCATTTACACCATATCTACCAATCTTATGCAATAATATCAAGTGATCAACTGAATCAAACGCTTTAGACAAGTCTATTAGCATGCTTACACATGGAAGATTGTGGTCGATCGAAGTGTAAATCTTGCTTAAGAAATTAAACATAGCAGTATCTGTTGATTTACCTGGGAAAAAACATGCTGATTTTCGGACATGAGTTTAAAATGAAGAAGATAATTCATTAGTCGTTTATTTACAACAAATTCATACGCCTTGGAAAAAACGGATAGTATACTTATGGGACGATAATTGTTCATATATATTATTAGGATCACTCTTCTTGAACATCGGGTATACCGTAGCATGTTTTAATTTTGACGCAAATATACCATTCTCAAAAGAAATATTTATTAGGTATGCCAGTACACCCGTTATAAAAGGAAATGACCTCTTGAAAAGAAGCGACGGCATGGAGTCATCACCAGAAGCCGGACTAGAACTTAGCTTATAAATAGCTTCAATAATATCTCCCTCGCTCACAGGAAACATATAAAATGATTGCGAACCTGGTGTCATAAAACTATCAATCTCCACGAAAGAGACACTATCATCCTTATAATTGAAAGATATGAGTTTTTCAGATGAAGACACAAATTATCATTAAACACTTCACTTAGAGCTAATCTATCAATAGATAAATCAGGAAAAGTCGACTGTTTCGCATAGTTACCTCTTTTATTGTTAATAATACGCCACGCAGCCTTGGTTTTACTATCGGCTGCCATAAAAAACTTATTGTTAAGATCACGCTCTCTAACCCGTAACACATCATTATACTTCTTTTCGCAATCCAAAAAAGACTCCCTTAAACATGGAAAATTTTTGGCGAGATCTTTTAGACATAACATTTCATTCTTGAGATCCACGACATCTGGCGTAACCCAGTGATTCATATGCTTGTCAGAAGCAGTAGGAACCTTAACGAATGGAAAGCACTTGTTAGCATAAAATACAAATATGTTCAAAAATTTTTCAAAGGCAAGTATAAATAGATCGATGAATCCAAGTCTTCAGAATAGCTGTTTACAGAAATTATAGAAAAATCTCTTACCGCTGAGCCATAATTTCAGGTTTGGAAAGAGCCAAATCTGTGGAATAGGGCGAATGAGGTACTAATTCAAATCTCAATTCATGACTTGTTCATTATAGTAACAAATTTGAAAATCGTAATCCTCCAATTTTATTTTAAAAACTTTTTTATTTTTGTTACACCCTTCCAAGAATTGAAATTGACAAATTCAAACAAGGGCGTAGACAAATGGCGTCGTCGACACCGATAGCATAAAACGTTTGACCAAACTAAAATAATTCACTAAAGTTTCGGAAAGTTTTGCGCTTATACCTTCAGGACTGCCTTACCTGTCACTACACTCCGTACTGATGATAAAAATGGAGAGAGGAACTGCCTCTCGGTCAGTCGTCTTGGTGGGCGTGGATTTACATAGAATGTCAGATAGATGAATTTACGGACGCCATCTCCTTAGATATAATATTCCCTGCCCCAAAATGATCTTTGATCCAGGAGAAAAATCATTTAAAATACCAAGGTAGCAAAAGATAAGACTAAAACTACAAATTCCTAACACTAACCAATTTTATTTAATAACAGTGGTTTAAAAATTCGTATTATCTATTGAATGTAGATTTAGGTTAGCACAACAAAATAAATTATAAACTAATGAAATTTACACTAGGTTACGAGTAGTTGATGAATTAAAAAAAAAAGTTAAAATATGTACAAGGTACAATTAAAATGAGTGAGTTCTCGGACAGCCTGTATATCACCCAAGTATTGCTACATAGTTTAATTACTTAACATAAAATTAAGCTATGATAGCTGAGATTTCCGCTTTACATCAGAAGAGGCGGGGATTTCTAACTGGTAGTCGTCCATAGTTATGTGGTAAACTAAAATCAAATCTACTACGATTTCTAAATACATAACAGAGCACCTTATAAACGTACCGTCCGTCACTCGGGGTTACTTGGAACAATTTTAATTCATTTTACCGGTCATGTGTTTTGAGTGTCCCATCTAATATATAACTACTGACAAATTTTTAGACAGATCGTGCATATAGTAAAGAGCCGGTATGGCAAAGCTAAGTAAACAGTGTGCGCATTTTCTTAATCATGAATAAAACCGAATTTCGCGCAATCACTAAACATTTTTCTTTGAAAGGCTCAAGGTTTAAGCGTTTAAGTCGGATATTAAATCTGCTGTGGAAACAGACTGTACTGGTTTAATGTTTACTTTTGTCCTGTTCATACGTTTCTGTTCAGGTTGAATTCTCTGTTTGCGTTTTGATTGCAAATATTGTTCATAAACGTGGATTTCAAAGTGTTGTTCAAATGTTCTCCATCTGCTGCCTCTTCATAATGAGGAAGATGTTCTAGAACTTCGTTTCTATTTAGTGGAACCAATCTAGATGCACGAAATCCAGATCGAATATTGTCAGCTTGCTTATTTTGAATTGACACCAACGTTTATTTTAACCAAAAATGGGAAAATTGTCTTTGGAATTTAACCACGTTTTTTCTTCTGCCAATTAACAAGTTGTTTGCGCCGCGCTGCCTTAAAGGGCCTAAAATATGCAACGTCTAATGTTAAATGGGTTAAGAGGAAAAACGAGAGTCATGGACGATTTTAGATGACAAATATGTAGCAAGGTTGTCACAAATAATGGCTTTTTTCCATTGAATTTCTAAAATATGGTAAAGCGATTTTATAAAACCAGTCTTTAAAACTAACTTTATCAAACCAACCAGTCCTTCATTGGTTATACAAAACTTCTCCCCCCCCCCTTAATCCATTCTACATAAAAAATGTTTACCTTATAACCCACATGTAATAGCAGCAATGTGCCAGAAATGCTGAAATTGTACATTATAATTATTTATTTTAATGTAAACATTTGAATTTTGTAAGTCTATATGTTAAGCACATTTGGATATTATTTAACATAACATATATATCTACGTAAAGCATTTTCTAAATAAACATATTTTATTATATTACGTACATAATACTTACCACAAGTAGCTGGATCTCTCCATTTAAATTGAGCTACGCCGGCACTAGTACTTGCTTTAGCATACGCGTCCAATGTTTCACATATACAGTCTAAATCTTTCTTCTGACAAAGGCAAAAAGACGATATGCAAGCTTCGATGTACAATTCTGGATCAAGAATCTGCAAGGACAACAATCAATATTTATGGCAGCAATTTGCTTTGTGAAATTAATCGTTGCCTTGCAAAATTTTCATCTTATACTTATGTCATAAATAGGCTTACGCAATCTATTTGTTAAAATTTCATATATTTCCTTGTATTTATTTAATTAGTTCTGTATGCTTTTATATCATTCCGGTCAATATTTCGTAAAACCCCTCCTCTTAAAAGGGCGGCGCTCGAAATCATCTGAACCAAAAACCACTCCTATCGACTACATACATCAACTAATAGGAAATTTAAACATATTGCCAAAAAAATTTATTAGTACCAGGGTCCGCCAAAGGGAAGATATATACCCTTAACGAAAGTTCAAGTGCATGCATGAAATAAAACTATCGCTGTTAAGTGATCTATACATAAAACATGACACCAATCGCTTTAAAGCACCGTCATAATATGAGTTTAGAAGTATTTCATTATGGGAGAGTTTGTCAACGTTATAGTCAGGGTTGCATAAATGTGTCAACAATAAGTGATAATGCAAAAAAAATTCTGTATTGTAACAAAGCATAGACCACGCTCTCGAAGAACACATGTGCATTACCTGACATTTAGATAAGTAGTCATGTGTGGACTAGGTGTTCTTACGACTGTTAGATGATATTATATGGCAAAAGATGGTGACAAAATAATACGATGGTGGGTCAATATTCCGTAACCGTTTGAATTTCCCGTCTCTTAACTGAAAGGGCAACACTACTCCTGTCAATAGACATCTGTCAGTTGACTCCTGTCAAAATTTGAACAAGCTGCGACATTTAGTTTGTATTTGACAACCATTGACAGCAGACTACCGCGTGATTTGAGGAGAAAATAGAAAAATGTGAATTTCATGTGCTCATTAAGCATTACTTTTTTCGGAAAAAAAACATCACTCAAACCAAGGCTAAGCTTGATATATGCTACCTACATGGGACCTTTGCACCATCAATTTCAATGGTAAAGAAGTGGTTTACAGAATTTCATTGTGGCCGTACAAACACGAAAGATGCCGAACGTTCTGGACGCCCAGTTGAGATCTCTACACACGAAACAATTAAAAAAAATCACGTTATGGTGTTGGCGATCGGAGATTGTGGAAGCCATAGGCATATCACTTGGCTCAGTGGTTTCAATTTTGAATAATCACATGGGTATGAGAAAGCTTTCCGCAAGATGGGTGCCACGTTTGCTCACAATCGACCACAAACGCAATCGTGTGATAACTTCGCAGGAGTCTTTAGCGTTATTCATCCGCAATACGGACGAGTTTTTGCGCCGTTTTGTAACCGTGGACAAAACGTTGATCCACCAGAACACACCAGAGACAAAACAGAAGTCCAAACAGTGGGTTTCTCGGGGTGAATCGGCGCCAAATAAGGCCAAGGTGGGTTTCTCAACCAATAAAGTCATGGCGACCGTGTTTTGGGATGCACGCGGTGTAATCCACATTGACTATCTTCAAAAGGGTAAAACAATCAATGGAGATTATTATGCCGATTTATTGAGTCGATTTAATGAGGATTTGAAAAAAAAACGACCGCATTTGCGAAAAGTTCTTTTCCACCAGGACAATGCAAGGGTGCACACATGTGCAGTTTCCATGGAAAAAATCATGAATTAGGCTACGAATTGCTTCCTCATCCGCTCTACTCTCCGGATTTAGCCCCGAGTGACTATTTCTTGTTTCCAAACCTGAAAAATGGCTCGGCGGAAAGAGATTTGCCTCCAACGATGAAATCATCTCACAATCGAATACCTATTTTGATGACCTCGACAAATCTTACTTTTTGGAAGGGATAAAAAAAAATGGAGAAACGTTGTACAAAGTGTATATAGCTCAAAGGAGACTATGTTGAAAAATAAGATGATTTTTTATCCAAAAACCTGTGTTTCATTCAAAAAGTCACGGACATATTGACCCGCTGACAGACTCAAACTAAAAGTGACCAATAAGAAATTGACATTGGTACGTTAACTGTATACAAGGTGTGACAAAATTAGAGGAAAAAATTTTAAAACTAAGTGCACAAGGATGAAAATCTAGGTAATCGCGTTCGGATTTCAACCTCGACTAGACGAACAGATATAGTTCTAAGAGTATGTGTGGGAAATTGTCGAAAGTTGGAACTGTTTATAATTATGCAACAATTTGAATTCTTTTTGTAAAACTGTATTTTGAATTTTTTTTCTTTTTTTTATATATAAATTATGTTCAAACAATTGTTGTAAGTTTTAAATTTACGAGTATTATTTGGTTATTAATTTATAGAAATAGATCTTACTCAAAAACGAAACTTAAGATTAACGATACATTTTTTCTTACTCCTGTCTTGAAAATTCTTATACACAAACAGTCTTTTCACGAAACAATCCTCGATTAGAAGCTATAAGAGCCTACAAAAAACTTTATGAAGATCTTAAATCTAAATCGCGAAGTACTTTTGGACTAGCGATTAAACGATTAGGTACTCCTACAAAAATGCTACTACTTGTTTGTTGAGTCTTTGGATGAAAATGTTAAGTAATGTCTTTTTGTTTTTTAATTTTAAATTGTTTTTATTGTATAGACTAGCTGTCCGTCAATATCTTCGAGCTTGAATCCGCCTCTTTGCATCCGGTTACATGTTTTCTTCGAATTTCTTGTAAAACGCGAGTACTACCATGATGCTTTTTCCACTTACCGATATCATAAACATTGGACGAACCCCTGTATATACATATATGTATGCGTTGTAATTGTCATTATGAAAGCAGTTCAGAAGTCAGCATGAACTGAATTGATCGATCGTTTTGACGTTGAATAATTTACAAATGGATTTTCGTGCGACTGCTAACGTTAATCAAACGTCAAACGGATTTTTGTCTGTCAATTGTGACGCTTCTTGTAATATTTAAGTCAACCTAATGTGGATGTTAAGTTATCATTGTCAGCTATGCCGACCTACCTTCAAATTCAATACGGACATTTTGCGTAGGTCCTAATTAGGTGTTAGAAACGGTAATAGAAAAGTGAACTTGGTGATATAGATGTGCTCGACAGTTATTGATTGAAAACAAAGATCAACAGTTGCTCAAAACTCGAAGTAGAGGATGTAAATTTACAAAATGGAAGATGACGATTACATCAACTTTGATATTATTCTACATTTTCCAAAAAAGAGACATGAGCGGTATTTCCGTTCTTCTTAAATTCGATCATAGACCAAATACATAGTTTTGTATTTCACTTACGCTATTGGCATCTTTAAATCTTGGGTCTTTCAGAGTGTCGCAATGCTGCTTTGCTGTTTGGGCATCGACTGTCTTACGCCTGCAAGGTGGCTGGGTATGTATAACTCCTTTGCACGATTCTGTTGAAATAAAATTAAGATTAACTGTTAGTCTATACACTAAATTATTTGTTTTCTTACTGGAAACCCGCCACTGATCCAAAAATTGATCGTAATCGGGCATGTCTTGATCTACTCTTGACCGCTGTTCGTTGGTGGAGCATTGATCATTGTTTCCACAAAGACCGAGAATTTTATAACCCTTATTTTCGATAGAAAGTTCAATCATGTCCTGCAAATAATATATACATGTACTTCGCAAAGTTTTCAATTAGAATATACTATACTCATATATTATCTGATAATAATATTTAACAATATTATGAAGGGAACGATATGCTATGGTGAAAATTTTCTTACATAACATTTCTGTGACATTTTGTAGTGTCATCTCGAAGTTTGATTCGAATCCCACATTTGTTACTTTTACATCCGTTAAAAAAGAGAAAACGAGTAAATTGAAACTTGAGCACAGAAGTGTCATGATATTTTTATCAAAAGAAAGCAGTAGTCCGAAGTAATTAATGAGAATATTGTGAGTAAATATTAAGAATCCCGTTTATGTAATTTGCCGGAATTAATTAAGTTTTATTCTGCAATAAATACATAGTTTTATTATCATTGTTATGATTATAATTATTTTAATTGCACTTCTTATTATTACTCACTATGATTTGTATTTACTTTACATGTTGAGGCTTTTTAATAATATGAGTAATGTTTCAGAGAAAACTAAAATATGACAAAAGCAATTTTGTATTGTAACAACTGTGCCGATGTTGCTTACAAAATGTATAAATATTTATATTCTCTAAGTAGCCCATGTTCTAAGTTATTGAAAATTACATTTTTTACAATCGACACTGACATTGTTAATTAGCAATATTAAATTATAAGAATTTCATCGTCGGTAAGACACGAACTTAGAGGTTTGTCGCATTCTTCGAAATAATCATTGACTGAAAGCAATTTTAACTCCTACAAACTTTTTATTTTTAATAACCGTTATGTGACATACAAAAACGTCAACGTACTCCTTTCCGCACAACTTTAGATGAAAAATGCAAAGCGCAAAATAAATAAAAACGCTTGATTTATTAGTTTTTAAAAAGAATTTTAATATTAATAAATCTAAGAAAACATGTGTAAGACTTCTACAAATACGAACTGAAAAAATCAACGATAAAATTGAGGATTTGTCAATGTTTTCTAAATGACAACCAGTGGTCATATTGTTATTACTTTTATTTCATTGTATGCCACTACTACCAAGAAGATATTCAATTTTTCAATACATTTGTATATTTGGCAAAGAATTGTAATATATTTTATATATATATATATAGGTAAAGTATTGATATAAATCTCTGACACTAACTAATATGTTGTAGAAAAAACTTCTTACTACTCAAGGTAGAATTACGGGTAGAGGTAAATTGGACAAAAACACACTTCTACGTAAGGTGACGTTTCGACTGAATATCTCAGTCTTCATCAGACACTAACATAATTACTTGTACATCATGAAAAAACAATACTGACATTTAACACATTAAAAACTTGTTTTTAGAAATAAAAAAAGGACACGTACATTTTAAAATTAGTGTATAAAAATAAATAGGTTGTATATTACATTTTAATTTAAAATTTCCCAAAGTATGGAATCAAATATTTTGTGTGTTTATTCGTCTTCAAATAAAATGTAAATAACTTTAGAAATTGTCTGACAATTGTGGACAATTTCTAAAGATATTTACATTTTATTTGAAGACGAATAAACACACAGAATATTTGATTCCATACTTTGGGAAATTTTAAATTAAAATGTAATATACAACCTATTTATTTTTATATACTAATTTTAAAATGTACGTGTCCTTTTTTTATTTCTAAAAACGAGTTTTTAATGTGTTAAATGTCAGTATTGTTTTCTCATGATGTACAAGTAATTATGTTAGTGTCTGATGAAGACTGAGATATTCAGTCGAAACGTCACGTTACGTAGAAGTGTGTTTTTATCCAATGTACCTCTACCCGTAATTCTACCTTGAGTAGTAAGAAGTGTTTTTTACTATATATATATATATATATAGTAAAGCAGCAATATATATATATATATATATATATTGCTGCATAAAAAGTGATGTCTACAGTTTTCTGGGAAGCGGAGGAGATTCTCTTAATTGTGTATATTATTATGTCAAACAGGACTACAATAACGGGAAATGCATACCAAAACCCAATTAAGAAATTGAAAAACCAGGGTTGTACGCGTAAAAGACCCAACAATTTTCCTCAGAAAACTCTGTTTCTGCACGAAAACTGCATGGTGCGTAAGGCATGAATTGTTCAAGCAGTTATTTCGCTTATGATACATTATTAAATAAATGCCATATCTCAATGACATAGACAAGAGAGTTTAATTTAGTACTTTGACTTATCCAGCATTTGAGCGATATTTCAATAGTATTTACCTCCAATGCCTAGTACTTACCTTTTCATCCCATTTTATTATAACTCCAATTCTAGTAAATTCAAGAATAACCCTAGTTCCAGGTTGAGCGACAGAAACCCCTGGTGCATCGTATGGTAAGGTGTGTGAAATTCCATTCACAGTAATGCATGGTAGATGCATAGCTGTAACAATATGTTCTTTGCAAAACACTTTTTACCTCCTTATACGTAGTCCTCTGATACCGAAAAAGTGGTTTTAAAAAAGTCTCTCTCTCTCTCCCTCTCTCTCTCTCTCTCTCTCTATATCTTCCCCCCCCCACCCTCTCTCTCTCTCAATGGTTCTAAAACAATGAACTAAAGTTAAATGAAGAGAAACTCAGCGTCTCTGTTTTTCTGCAAGAAATGAACAGTGATTCCATGCCATTCGATACCTGGGGCTCACTATCGACAATAAACTTACCTGGGACATATACCACACGGAGACCATTGAAAGTCTGCCTATTTCGCGAACTTCCATAGTAACATCAGCTACGGAATTTTGTTTTGGGGCACATCATACGCAGCAGCAAAAATCTTCCACATACAAAAAAAGCGATTAGAGCAGTGACGGCTGCTGCATCGAGGGCAACGGGGCACTGCCCCCCCCCCCGTGACAAATTTCTTTTAACAGATAAATTAATTATAAATACCTAATTTGTATGTAATTTTTCTGATTTGTTTGATAACAAATAATATGTTTTCGGAAGTAACAGTTCGCCTCCTAAGCGGTGAGTCCAAAAATTGCAGCCTGACGTAGGCTCCGGGAGAATCATACTGCTAATGGAATTAGCAAATGTTTATTGGAAAAATTTAGGAAAATTAAATTTGACCAAACGCCTGCAAAATTAATATCCCAAAGCTACGATGGCGCCTCAGTAATGAGTGGTAAAAACAACGGTGTTCAGGCAAAAATTAAAGAGATTTACAAAAATGCAAATTACTTATATTCATTGTTACGCGCACCAGTAAATCTGATAGTTGGACGGTCTGCCTCACATAACAAACAAGTGAAAGTATTCTTATGCAATCTAGATGGTTTTTCTACTTTTTTTTACAAGATCCCCAAAGCATACTGCTATACTGGATGAGGTTGTGAAAAATGGATTTCCGCGGGCTGCACCAACCAGATGGAACTTTAAATCAAGATGTGTTGCGAGTATCTTCAAATATAAAAAAAGATCATATCACATATCTGACGCGGTTCATAGATGATGAATCTACTAACCAGTCGACAATAAGGAAAGATGTAGGCTTGAAAAACATATTAAATGATTATGATTTCAATTACTGGTTATATTTTTTTAATAAATTTTCTATAACCAATTATAACATCGTCAAATTGACAGTATTAAAATACAGTCTTGTTTATCATCATTTAAATCGTCAATTCAGCATGTGAGGAACTCAACTGATTACGATTATTACAATGAAAATACTATTAACGATGGAAAAGAAGAAGAACATTCCCGACTACGGAACAGAAGACCCCGTTATGAAGACAAACACAAAATGGTTCCTAAAGAAATGTGCGACATTATTATTAACAATATTGATGATGACCGTTTTTTCTTTAGTGATCACCTATCCATAGCATTCCTTTTTCAACCACACTTATTTTCAACATATCAAAATTCTTTCCCCGAAATTGAATTCAAGATGGCCGTGAAGAATTTTAATTTCGAATCAATTGCTATTAAGCATGAATTGGTAGTTTTGTATAATAGACCAGATTTTGGAACTGCTTCATCTGGTCTAACATTACTGCGATGTTTCTAAGAAAATAATTTAACAACTACATTTTCCGAACCTGTGAAGCTATTGAAAATAATTTGCACGATACCGATGACAACAGTTGAAAGTGAACGGTGTTTTTCTACTTTAAAGAGAATAAAATTATTTTCTAGAAATACCATGCAGGAAAGCAGACTATGTGCCTCAGCAATGTGTACCATTGAAAAACAATTAGTGACATCAACACCAAACTTCAATGAATTAGTTATTAATCATTTTGCCAATCGTAAGGAATGGCGAATGGATTTTATTTTCAGACAAGTTAATTAAATAACATACTGAGTTTATTTTTTGTCTGTACTTAATGTTTGATATTAAACACTCAGAACCCCCGGTGCCCTCCCATCCCCAAAATCACGGATCGCCACTGGATTAGAACTCTATGTAATTTGAAATATACGGATATGTGTACAAAACATCTTAACCCATTACTTGCCAAAGGTGCGTAAACGCAACCTTTTTGGCATCAAAAATATTTTTTTTATACATTATGTCTCAAGGGTTGCTTTTTTAACATGCTAAAATCTTATGTTAAATTATGATCCAATAAAAAGTTAAATTTTTTTAAATTTTTTTTAATTAAAAAAATCTGTATTTTTGGTTTTTGTGCACACCTTCAAATAATTTTTTTTAGGTACTAATTATTTTTTTGTTATATATTTCTTCTCGCAGTGTATATTTAAAATATGTCTTCTTTGATATATACACATCTTTATATCTATAGTTTGAAAACGACAGCTAGAATAACAGGTATATTGTAACGGATGCGTGTACGCACCTTTGGCTAACCCATTAGTGCATAAGATCCGATATATCGGATGAGCATATTTTCAGGCGCCAAACAAATATAAACCCAACCTCACTATTTTGAGGTGTCTAACCATACATCTACAAGGTTGTTCTTGTGTCCTAAATTGAATCTTGCTTTATTTGAACAACATTTTGTCGCTCATAGTAAACTTTGGTAGCTATGGATCCTTCTTTGTATTCCACTCGGCACGGAGGGTAAGTAATTATTTTGTTATTTTTTACATATCTTATTTCTTACCGAATTATGCATATATAATTACTTAATAAAGTTCATCAGATATGTTAACATTAATTGATTTCATATAATTATGCAAAATGCAGAAATATGAGCACTTATTTTTTAGATCCGATATATCGGATTCTGTGCACAAAGTGAAGTGGACTCAATATTTTTGAATATTTGGATTCTGATTAGAAGTGATTTATTCATTGTTTTTTTTATACTTTAGGTTGACTTTGGCTGAACTCCTTGATGAAATTGAAAAGGATGACATGCATCAGACAATAGATATTTATGGTGAACCACCAGATGATGGTCAAGATACTGAGTGTGACACTGACGGAAGTGATGATGAGCATGAAGGAAACTCAATCATCTGGGTCCAAGGATGTTGAGAACTAAATGCGAGTATGTAACACACAGCAACAATAATGATGATGAGCAGTTCGACTCTAGTGATGAAGAACCTTTATCTAAATATTGTCGTACAAATGATGCAGCTAAACGTGCATCAAAAAAACAAAAATGTAGTTACCTAAAATGGAAAAAGGCTGAAACATCTTTTACCATAAACACCAACTGCATTGAAAAACCGCCTTCACAAGAAGCAGTTTCAGCTAAAACTCCACTAGACTTCTTTGAACTTTTTTTTACCGACCAACTTCTTGACAAAATATTAGAGCAAACAAATTTATATTCGTCTCAAAAAAACAATGTTCTCAATGTGGTGAAAGATGAAATAAAAGTAATTATTGGTGGATTATTACTTTCTGGATATGCTAAATATCCCAACAAAAGGATGTTTTGGTCTGAAAGTAGTGACGTACCTACAATTATGAGAGTCAACAGATTTGAACAAATTATAAGAAATTTTCATATCAATGATAATAGCAAAATAGATCCACAAGATCGTCTATACAAATTGAGACCGCTCATAAAAGAACAGAATGAACGGTTTCAGATGCATAGTGGTTTACAGGAAAACATTTCAATCGACGAGTCTATGATTCCTTACTATGGTCGTCATTACGCTAAACAGTACATAAAAGGAAAACCAATTAGATTTGGATTTAAAAATTGGGCTCTTTGTACTAATACCGGATACATGATTTCATTTGAAATTTATACCGGAAAAAGCGATAAAGAAAATAAATTTGGAATTGGAGGAGACGTTGTGGTATCCCTGCTTGCATCAGCAAATATTCCTCCAAATGAGGGATATAAAATATATTTTGACAACTATTTTTCTTCTGTGGCACTTTTTCAGCATTTGACAGAAAAGGGTTATTGTGCTTCTGGTACAATACAGGACCGCAGAATTGCCAAATGCCCTCTAAAAAGTAAAGCAGAAATGCAAAAACTGGAAAGAGGTTCATATGATTATCGAAGTGACAAAGACAACACGGTTTGTTTAGTCAGATGAAGAGATAACAAAGTGGTTACTTGTGCCACAAATGTTGACACTGTTACAGAAGGTAGATGTTGCAGATGGTCAAAAGTAAAAAAAGGTAAAATCGCCGTACCTCAACCGCAACTTTTTGCAAAATATAACAATGGCATGGGAGGTGTCGATAAGATGGATCAATTGGTGGCGTGCTATCGCACCAGAATGCGGCAAAAGAAATGGTGGTGGCCGATCTTTTGTTATTTACTAGACGTATCAACTGTAAATGCGTGGCTCCTGATGAAGCAGTTAATACCGAATGATAAGGATTGTTACTCACTTTTAAATTTTAGACGATATATAGCCGTTACACTACTCACAACATACGGAAAACCATCTAACAAAGGAAAGAGTGTGCCCGATCCTAGAATTGAAATACGTTATGATGGACGCGATCATTGGCCGGAGTATGTAAATACCGAACGCTTGTGTCGATTCTGTGGAGGGAAAAGCAAATTTATTTGCACTAAATGCAAATTAGGCCTTCACCCAAAAATATGTTTCAAAAGTTTTCACACATTTTAAATGAGCTTTCCGCACAGAATCCGATATATCGGATGCCAAAAATTTTCTTTATTTTAATAGAAAAAATTAATTTTGTGTTACAATGATCTTTATTCTCTATTAAATACGCAATAAATACAAAAACCACAAAATTTTGTTTTTTGGTAAACCTTATGCACTAATGGGCTAATACATAGGTAAAAGCGCGCGCCCGGTGCCAAGCTGCTCGACCGCACTGGTTACTGCAGCATGGCATTTTTGAAGGATATGAGCGGTTTCATGCAGGTTGAGACACGATTCGCATGTTGACGGAAAATTATTTGACTCGTTGATACATCTCTCAGTTGGTTGCCAGCAATCGTAGTGGTACTTTTTAGTAGTGCTTTAGAGTTTTGAATTTGTGTTTTTAGATATCTATAGTCAAAATGAGGTAAAACATTTTTTGTTTAGGTATAATACTAGTGTGAAGTTCAAAATATATCTGGCAGCTAGGCTCTTCTTTTGCCTCTTTTGACAGTTTTGTGATTCTGTTTTTTTTTTAATTTTTTTATATCTGGGTTATGTTGGTGTTTGTTTCAGTAAAAAATATTCAAAATGGGAGATGAAAAGGCCACTCACAGCCATAGAGCTAATGGCTGCTTTAGAAGAAGGCTCAGATTGTTAAAATGCTACATCGATTGATGTTGTTTATGTGCCTCCAGAACCTGACGAAATGACTGATGAGGAAAATATTGACGAAAACGTAATTGGGGGAGACAATGTAGATAAGGACATTGCGGGGACATATGAAATTCAGACAAATCAAGAGGGTGATTTTGATTCGGAAGATGAGCTACCACTTAGTGCTATTGCAAGCCGAAACAAGTTGATACCCAAAGAAACGCCAAAACTAAAACAAACTTCCGTGCCAAATTGAAAAAAAACCGCTTCAACTGCCTACATTACTGTTCCCGAAGAGTTTGATAACTCTTGGAAATATTTTCGCTATTTTTTGACAAGGAAGTAATTAGCAATATTTTAAGTTTTTCGAATACTTACGCAGCACAAAATAACCGTCATGACTACGAACTTACTGAAATAGACCTAAAAAAATTCTTGGTATACTTATACTATCAGGATATCATAAATTGCCACAAACTCACATGTACTGGTCAAAATATGAAGACAAGGAGGTGCGTATTGTACGTGAAAACATGAGTCGCAATAAATTTAGGACAATAAAACAAAACCTTCATTTGTCTAACAACACCTCGCTAAATAAGGGCGATAAGTTTGTGAAACGTACACCAATTTTTGATATTATAAATAAAAAAATGTATTCCATTTGGTATACTTGCAGAACATCTTTCAATCGATGAAAAAATGGTACCATATTTTGGCCGGCACTCATGCAAGATGTTTATTCGTGGAAAACCTGTGAGATTTGGATTCCAGTTGTGGTGTCTTTGCTGTGATAACGGTTACCTATTCAAATTTATTCCATATGGTGGAAAGGCGGAGAAAACTGAAAACATGGGCCCATTAGGATCAAATTTGTATTAGAGCTTCTTTCTGTTGTAGAAAAGCGGCAACAGCATAAAATAATTTTTGATAATTTTTTCACATCATATTCTCTTTTTAAAAACTTAGGTGAAAAAGGGATCTTCGCGACAGGAACGGTAAGAGACAACCGTACTGCAAAATGTCCACTTCAAGATAACAAAATCAAGTTAAAAAAGGAAAGAGTCTCTTTCACTTCCGCTTTTGATTCGAACTAGAAAGTTCTGGTTACTCGGTGGAATGACAACTCTGTAGTTACTGTTAAGACGAATTTCTGTAGTGTCTTACCAGTCACTCAAGCCAAACGTTACACCCGCAAAGAGCGTAAAGAAATGCTTAGCAATCAACCAAAAGTGATTTATGAGTACAACCCAACACATGGGTGGGGTAGACTTCACGACAATGGTATTGCCAATTATCGCATTGGTATTAGAGGTAAAAAGTGGTGGTGGCCATTATTCACCAATGTTGTTGATACTATGGTTGTAAACAGTTGAAAAATATTCAATATCGCAAATGAAACCAAAATATCCCAACTGGAATTTCGTTCAAGTTTAGCGCTGTCCCTGCTGAAATACGAAGGACAAAAAGAAGACACCCACAATGAGACTTCCACTTCAGCAAAATCCAACTGGTCTCATGGAAGACCTTCTAAATCAGCTTTACTAGGTGACATAAGATTTGACGATATCGGGCACATTATAATTCGAAATGATAAGAGTGCAAGAAAAAAGTGTCGACTTTGCAAAAGTAATACAATTTACTTGTGTAAGAAATGTAATGTGCATTTGCATCCTGATTGCTTTGATATTTTTCATACAAGAGACTAGTATTTTATTCGCCAAAGGTGCGTACATGCACCCATTTATTTTTTTTGTTAAAAATAATACCTAATTTTCTTGTACCAAAAATGTATCTTAATAACAGGATTCTGACTTTACTTTAATAAAAAAAAATGTTTAAAATGTTTTTTTCTTGTCTTGGCCAGTAATCGGTTAAGCAAGAAAAAATGCCGACTTTGCCTAGCCTATTGATACTTGCTTGCATAAAATATGTTAGGAAAACCCAAGAACTTTAGTTATCGAATGGATGGCATCATAATTACGAAACGCGCCACAGAGATGAGTTCCAGATTCAATATCACCGCTTGTAAACAACCTAATGCTATGTAGACTAATTGAGGCCCAAGCTATACAATGTGTATTAGCCAAATGGAATAAATTCGATAATAAATAAATGGGGCGTGTTCGAAAAAACGCTCGGACACGTCGATTGGTATTTTTAGTTGAGCATTTTTTTCAATAGAAACTTTTTATACATGGTGTGTCATGTAATAATGGCCAATATCAACTTATTTACAACAACAAAAAAACGCAAAAAGAAAACATTCCTTTTTACCGATATGAAATAAGCAAAAACTGTAAATCTTTTTGTTTACTTTTGTTTAAAACTCCCGGTCTTAGCAAATTGTTGCCTGCCTGCATGACAGTTTAGTTGTCAGTGCTATATAGTCGTTTTGGATTTCGTTAACTGCATATCAGAAAAATGGTTAATTTAACAGAATTGCACAAAATAACAATTCTACAGATGAGTGGTTATGAAGAAAACGCACTGGTACAAACGGAAGTTGCACGCATATTTCAAGAAAAATTTCCAAATTTGCCGCCTATATCCCAAAGGACAATTAGTAAAATAGAAAAGCAGTTTCGCGAGCATGGGCATGTAATGCAGATGAAAACAACAGCTCCCAATCCAATAAGTGATGATAACAAATTTGGCATTATACTTGAGTTTAAGGAAAACCCACATACGTCTAGTCGATAAGCAGCCACAATGTTCGATGCTAACCATTCATCGATTATTCGAACATTAAAATAAAATAAAATGCATCCCTATCAAATAATACCAATTCAGAGAACGTATTTTTGTGGACAAATGATGGCAATGTTAGATAACAATGTGATCCATTTAGAACATGTTTTTTTTTGTTTTTTACATTATCAAGAATTAAACAGATTACTTATTAATTTTTGAGTGTGTTAAAGCGAATTTCTATAATCTAATATTTTTCTTTTTTTAATGTTAATTTTTGCAATAAATCTGAAAATAAGATGTTGCATTTAAAATAAGAAAGTTGGTATTGGCCACTGTTACAAGACATACCATGTATAAAAAGTTTCTATTGAAAAAAATGCACAACTAAAGCTACCAATAGCCGTCTCCGAGCGTCCTTTTGAACACGCCCCCATTTATTTATCTTCGAATTTATTCCATTTGGCTCTATACACAGTGTATAATAAAGTCAGGAACCATCTTGATTAGAATGACAAGTCTTCATAAATAAAGCGGAGGATATTTTGAGTTATCACAGTTTCTATTCAGTAGACGATTTTCTAAAATGTGACTTAAATTATTAAAGACTTGTATTTAATATTTAGAAATTTACATTATACAGGGTGTCCAGAAACTCTCCTGACAAACGAAGACCGGAGATTCCTCAGATAATTTTAAGACAATTTAACCCAATTCATCCTAGTCCGAAAATGCTTCCTAAGGTCATAGGCGTCCGGTTTGGGTAGGTAAACGGTTATTTTCACGCATAACTTTTTTGTCTTTAACTGTTAAGCATTTGTGACACTAGATTATTAAATTTTCAGGTATTCTAGTACTAAAAGGTACTCTTACTTTAAGTCGGTAGGATACCCGTTTTCTAGAAAAATCGATTTGAAAATTTTTCCTTTTTTCGTCATTAAAATTCAATTTATTATTTTTTGCACTAGTTCGCTCTGAACTGCCAACAGAAATAAAACCTACGTTTTTAATTGTCAAATTGTTGTCAGTTCGCGAAGTTGAAATGACGAAAGATGAAATGACGAAAAAACGAAAAATTTTCAAATCGATTTTTCTGGAAAACGGTGTATCCTACCGACTTAAAGTAAGAGTACCTTTTAGTACTAGAATACCTGAAAATTTAATAATCTAGTGTCACAAATGCTTAAAAGTTAAAGACAAAAAAGTTATGCGTTAAAATAATCGTTTACCTACCCAAAACGGACGCCTATGACCGGTACTAGAAATTCGCAATTGATGGAATCGATTTATCTCTGGAGGATAAATAAGCATATCAGTTTTTGTTTTTCTAAATAGAAGCGTTCGGGAGATATTAAAAAAAAACTAATTACAAGGCGCCATCTTCAAAGAGCTCTAGCTCCCTTAGGAAGCATTTTCGGACTAGGGTGAATTGGGTTAAATTGTCTTAAAATTATCTGAGGAATCTCCGGTCTTCGTTTGTCAGGAGAGTTTCTGGACACCCTGTATATATATATTATTGTTTTTTGTTGTTGTTTGTTTTATTGTTATATACAGCTAACTGAGAATATTTTAATTATTTTTTTGACCTTCTTGTAATAGTCATTACAAAGATTAAACTACTGTTCTTATTATTATTATTATTATTGCTAAATTTTGATTTTTTTCACTGAAGTGAACTACTACTTCCAGTCAACAAATTTCACTGAAAATCTAATCAGATCTGAAGAAGCAGTTTAACCTCGTACATATAATGTTTGGTATTGATAGCTTTAGTTATTTGGCCGCTATCATGGTCACAAGCAGAGAGCCAGTAATACAAACATGTTTGCCAAAACCACTTTTGCGGTATCAAGAGATAAACTGACGATATGTGCAAATTTCTCGAATATTTCCGTCATCAAAAAAGTTCCTTATACTACGTATAAACAAGTAAAAACAGTAAAAAATGTGAATATCACAAATATATTTTCAAGTTGAATTATATCCGTATTAAATTTCGATAAAATTACTTCTCATGAAAAAGTTATGCAGCCGTTTCGGCACCTTACACTATTCCTGTATAAACAGACACTATTTATGAAAAACCTCTCCTGTCTTGATGCATCGCATTATAGTTTATCATAATTACACAAATCCAACTAAAAATTCTATTAATCTATTATGCTCATAATATTTTAAGTATTTGAGCCAGATTTTAACTGACGAAGGAAATAAAAAATACCCTACTGTATTTATTAAGGACTTAAAATTACTCACCATTACGTTCAAGTGTATATATTTCTCCATTGTACAAAATATCAACATTAGTATAACAATCTTTGCCTTTGCAATTTTTATCACTTATCCCAACATCAATTTGAAAGTCGGAGTTACTGGCAGTGAATGAAGTAAGTGTCATTGGACATTCGGTACGGAAACTGTAAAAAATTATAACAATATTTATAAATTTTTTCCCCAACAAAATGTTAAAATTATTTCAAAAGAGCGTACGTTAACCGCGTGGATAAATTCTTGATACAGGTCAGTGAAATTACAAAACACATGAAATCGTTCATAATTGTGCTGGACACAAAACTATTTAAGATATCGAATCTAAAAGTTTTTGTGATAACTGAAGTTGTGTGAAGTAGTTTAAATTCTTCAGCAAAAAGAATTTATTTGCAAGAAATAAAATTAATTGGTGTTCTTATTAATGTTCACTAAGAAAATAAAAGGTCTTAAATGTTACCCCAACGGTACTCCAGATATGGTGGCAATGTTCATATTCTATCCAAATTCGTTGTAGCAAAGATGGAACAAGATGAACTAAAGAGTTTTCACTAGCTTTATATTTTCGTAGATAAACTTTCAGTGTCAGTTTAATCAACACTTAAAGGGATACTTGAAATGTAAAAATTGCATAACATTTCATTAAAAAAACATAAGATTGTGTTTGTTCGTAAAAAAATTCAACTTATTGTCTAAAATTCTTATATGCATGCATGAAATGAATGCACAATCTGCGCTGCAGTCGACATTACAGCAACCAATGCACGTACACGTGTTTCGGCCTACTATAACACCTTACCAGCGTACGACGTGCTTGCTGCAATACACAATCAGCTCCAAACCTTACGTAATATTGTATTATTATTTTTGTACTGCTCATGATTACCTGCAATGTTTGTATTAAAAAATTTTCGTTATATACATTATTATATAGCGATATTGGACTACATCGTTATGACAGCCAGCATATTTTAAATTAATAAAATTCCGATTAAGCATCCTGTAGATAAATGTATCTATATTTACGCACATATATGAACTATTTATTTTAACATAAATATTCTCTATTTTATAAAGAAAAGCTTGTTCAACAACAACAACAAAAACTGCAATAAATGATGTTTTATTTATATACACTAACTTATAATTTGTAATCTTATTTATTTCCAAAATAAATTGCTTTAAATCTACTAAACTTAAGATATAAAATATATACAAGCCCACTATCTAAAATTATGTTTTAGAGCCAGTTAGTCAAATAATAATTTGTTTTATACCTTAGTCCATGATCATCGAAAGTCTTCACATTATAGCTTCCCCATACCATACAAGTGGACACTTTCTGCAGAAAAAAGAAACATTTTACTGTCAAATGCGTATAGCCACATAGCAATCATTTAAGGAATTCAATAACATCTACGAAATAGAATATACGAATAGGATATAAAATAAGCAAAAATATCCTGTGGGTTCAGATGGCACGTAGGTGGACAATGTTTACCTCGCGGCGACGCTTAAATGCATCCTCAATATCGAGGACATTCTGGCTGAAGCCCCAATTGGTAGTCTTTGTCTTGTATATGTCTTTCATTGTTGCTTTTCTTCTTCAAAGTTGTTCCATCTTATTCCTTGCCTACACTGCACTGACGAGAACCAATGAGTTCGAAACACGTCTCTGCTGTTGCATTTTCACCGGAGTTACTCCGTGAAAACCTTTATTTAAAGTATATATACCATAAGACCGCGTGCATCTGCATTATCGCGATACCTGTAGAGTAAGCGAAACAGATAGTGATGCCTGTGTATTAGAACGGTAAACAAGTGGACGCAGTGTTATACTGCATTACAACAGAGCTAGTCTATCGCATATGCCTATGATGCACTCGTATTTGTCCAAAAAATCTACATTTATGCGGTGTAGTCGGGCAGTCGCATTCGCCGTCGCTTCCACATATGGGCGTCAGTTCGAGTTTTATTATTGCTTAAGAATAAATTTTTTTTAGCTAATTACAGGTTAATTGCAATGTTGAATTACAATTCTGTTTTAAGAAGTAAATATTTTATGTTTCAGTATTTTATTATAGTTGAGTTTTTAGATTATAATATTTGTTGAAAAATATTATTTTAGTTAAGAAGTTTTTTTTATTTTAAAGTCTAGGAGTTATTTATTATTTATTTTTGCTCTTTTATGTTGTTTATGAAGCTGTGATGAGTTACTTCACTGACATATTATCAGTGATTATCTGATGCTTCAAACAACTACAAATAATTACTAACAATGGAAACGCAATACCTATTACACTGCTTTTCACTTGATTTGCCTACGAATACATTTATACGTATAACTTATACGCCCGCTGTCGGTGTGGCAATTCAAGTTGGCACGCCCATTTATAGTCGACCAGTAGTTACTAATACATGCATCGCGCAATGAACGGCGGCCACACGGTATATATATATACAGAGTGTCCCAGGATTGATGTTACAAGAAGTGTGCGGAAATAAAAATCTTTGAATGTCAACTTGATCTTTTGTACGTAAGCCCTGTTTGGTTTGAAACTTATTTTGAGGCCTTGACTGTTGAGCAAGATGTATTTTCGTTTCGAGTAAGGTACCTTTCTAGTTCATAGTATGCTAAAATATTACTAAGAAAAGTTATTCAGAATGACAAACTATGGCCCTATACAAAATTTTAGGAAGATCTACCTACTTTGATTATATCTTTATTTTTTAGATTCAACAAAATAAAATTATATTTATTCACAAATTAAAAGTACAAAATGTAATAATACTATTGCTCTAGAATCAGTCATACTATTATTACATTTTGTACACTTAATTTGTGAATAAATATAATTTTATTTCGTTGAATCTAAAAAAATAACGATTTAATCAAAGTAGGTAGATATTCCTGAAATTTTGTATTGAGTCATAGCTTGTCATTCTGAACAACTTTTCTTAGTAATATTTTAGCATATTGTGAACGATAAAGATACTTTACCTGAAACGAAAATAGATCTTGCTCAACTGTCAATGCCTACGTGATTTCACACACTCGAAACTATACTAAAAACAAGTTTCAAACCAAGCAGGGCTTACTTACAAAAGATCAAGATTTTGTTTCTTGGACATTTCTAATATGAAATATACTTACCACATACCCAAGAAAGAAAAAATATACAGGATGGCGCCCCACATTCCCGTCGGTTTATATACAAAAAGTGGCAAAACCGTTGACTTGTGTAGGTTTATTAGTGGCACGTTTTAAAATATACAGAGTGATTAAAAAAAATGTTGCGCACCAAAATTATGAAAATTGAAACGGAACACCTTATATATTATGGCATATTTCGATACTATAGGTTAAATGTAGGGCACCTAGTACTCTATATTCCGTATACCTAACTCAGCCTCTTTTTAAGATACTTTACTATTTTTGAAAATGTAGATAAATTATTTGGCAGTGACAGTACATAGTAAGAGAGAATTCGTTAGTTTAATAAATATTAGCTTTTTAAAAAATGAATTGTAAGAAATTAGTGTTTTAAATGGGAAATCCTAAATTACTAAAAAACTATAAGAGAGAGATATAGGAAACCATAAAGCACTTTCAAAAGCAATTACAATAAAAATCGAAATATGATAATAAATACTGGCTGTTTCATTTAAAATAAGAAAGTTATTTGTCTTTAATAAGAGTCAAAACAAAAATTTTGTTTTTGAATACCCTGTATAATCTTTAGATTCAATTTCAGCTTATCTTAAAGACTGCTGATTTGAATAAACAATAAATATCAAACAGAAATGTCTGTTAAATTTTGATCCAAATTTTT
Source organism: Amphimallon solstitiale (assembly GCA_963170755.1). NCBI lineage: Eukaryota > Metazoa > Arthropoda > Insecta > Coleoptera > Scarabaeidae > Amphimallon > Amphimallon solstitiale. The sequence continues at coordinate 130,314,107 of OY720680.1, forward strand.
TTGGATCACTCTGTATATTTTAAAATGATTTTAAAACGTGCCCCTAATGAACATACACAACTCTTGATAGAAAAATTTTAAAATATTTTGACACTTTTCGTATATAAACCGACGGGATTGTGCTGCGCCAGCCTGTAATATATTATACAGGGTGTATTTGAAATAAGGGGACAGAGTATGATAAATGGAAAGATGCAATTATGTAGAATATAAATCCCAAAAAATTGTGAGTCAATTACGACACGAACGCCAAAATTAAAAACCTCCTAAAAGTATTTAATGTGCCGCCTATGGATTTAGCAGGTATCGAGCCAGTTAGGCCAGACAGCCGACGTCATGAGTCGTAATAAATGATATTTTTATGGAACTAAATAAACACACATAGATACGCATACATACACACACCGCAATAACAGTTGTAAACGTTATAAAAACCCCAATGATAGTATTGTTTACTATTTCTAAACAGGTGTTCATGCTAGGAGTTCAACAACCTTAATATGAAATATCAGCTGATTTGGAATAAAATTGATGCGTGTACTTTATAAGATTTCTTTTGTTCTCTTTTAAGACATCTTAGCTTTCAACAACGAGAATTTTTTTTATTGAGATGCCGACTGTATGAATTTTGTAATTATTTTAATATTTGCCAGGATTATCCAATAATGGGTGGAGACTGTGGCTAAAAATGTGAAATAAAATGCAAAAGGAAAATCCCTTACCACCCTTTTTTTTTTTTTTTTTGTGGTAAGGGATTTTCCTTTTGCATTTTATTTGCCAGGATTATTTAGATATTACATTTTCTTCCGCAATAAATGTATAGTAAGTACTATTACTGTTATTATGATTAAATTCAACGACTTTTTACTTCTTATTTCTCACAAAAACAAATTTTTGTTGTAAAATTTGCCCAACTCTACTTATGAGAAACTTTTATTTTAATTGGACGCAAATGAATTTAAAAAAAAACATAATTTATTTCAGTTCGTGCGTTGTGTAAGCCATAGTCGAAACATCCACACGTAACAATCGAACGAGACTGACCTCGCACGCCTTCACACTCCTAGTTAGTACCTCACTCTTGCATGCCCTACAGTCGTATTAAAGTGTAGTGGCGCGACGAATATTTTAAAAATATCTTTGTAATTTTTAAAATTTGAATTTGCGCAAAATATTTTGGATTTGAGTCTAATAAAATTAAATCTTTCCATTAATCATACTCTGTTCCCTTATTTCAAATACACCCTGTATATATTTGATACGCAATTTTATGAAGAATTCAAACTCTTTGGCTAATTAACAGTTTCTTTTTTAAATTTCTCCGAACATATAAAAACCATACCAGTAAACTCTTCTTTAGAAAAATTCATTATGGCATAAAAAGTTTAAGTAATATTCAGATGTTCTATTTGGAAAAAAAATGCTTTGAGGAAAATGTCATGTCAGTTTAGTTAAAAGTTCTGCATATGCAATTAGTAATTGAAAAAAATCATATCTTTTGGTATAAGATCCTTTTATTATGAACCACATTTTCAAAAATTCTGGCCGTCTATATGTCGAGAAATATAATCTTCTTAGGTGCAATGAAGTATTCAAAAATAGGATAAATCGAACACAGGGAATAGAAAAATGTAATAATATATAGTGTGTTCTAATTGAAAGATTCTATGTCAAAATATCTTTATTCATAAAACACAATCTGCTCTTCCCGCGTAGATGACACAATTTTTAAATTGGAAATGTTTGCTAATGACATTTTCAGAGCTTAGAATTGAAACGTTCTCTGGAAATTATTTGAAAGAATAATATTAATAATTAAATGAACAAGTACTCACTTTCTGCTGTTTGGCATTATACTCTGAAAACGGAAATATGCAAATGAAATATTTTTACATATAATATATTTTTTGTATGTAACTCACTATTGATGCCGGGACATTGTCCGTTGGAAAATCTAATATTAAACAAGAAATAAAATATGAACGAGTACTTAATGAAAGGATGCATTATGATGTTCGAATCTTGCAACATATAATCGCAGATTCACAAACATATATGCCGGTTAAAATTTCCTTTTCTCAATTTATATACATGTATAGAAATACATATGAATTGTGTAGTTTCGATATCAGAAAATCGTACACCGCAAAGTAACATTCTTGGTAATGTCTAGAGCGATTAAATCAACGTAATTAGGTATGTGGTTTGGCAAATATGTGAGAGAGAAAAGTATATCTAAATCAAGATTTCGGTTTACCACATATTTACATGTTGTGCAATTATTGATAAATATAAAGGCGCTATCAAATGATATTTTGGTACACTAATTTTTTCATTCCGGTAATAAGCGATAATTCAAACCAGTTCTTATTATAGCAGACGATATCCGGTAAATACAATAACATACAATGTGTAGATAATTCATAATTCGTTAGCCACAATTTTAATTTTTTTATAAATAACTGTTGTAAAAATGAGAATTAAATAAATCAGAAGCAGATTAGCGTTTTTAAGAAGTATTGTATTTAAAATATAGAAACAAGTGAACTGTTTAATGGTCACAACACAATTGAAATTACATAGTACATTTATCATAAAGGAAAACTTAAGTTATCTCTAGTACCTGCATGACAATTTCTAGCATTGTCGTTGCTCTGTATCTTCCCAGGGTCTCATCTTACTTCCATATAACTCCTCCCCACTTTAGAACGGTTCATGGCGATCTTCGACAGGAACTCTTGAAATTCTTGGAACTCCAGAATGTTTGTCTTTTACATAAATATAACATTTTACAAGTATTACACTAAATAGTACAAGTAATAATACAATTATAAATACTGAATTTCCATAATTCATTCTAATTTTGGAATCTCTCTACTAGCTATTTCTAATTGCATTTTGTTAAATTTTGATAAACTTATTTTGTTTAACTTTATTGAATTCATATGATTTGAAATTGATAAATTCACACACAGTTTTCGTCCTTTGGAGTAGGGTCACTGTCACATACATAACTTTTCTCAAATTTGGGACAGGTATTGATTCTTGATATCACTAAATACGGTTTGATTAACAGGATATATAATTGTCATATGGGATTGGATAAATGTGAAACAAATTATATGTAGATAAGAATAATACAGGTACAGATATTTTAAATAGGATTTCTTTGTTATCTAAATAACTATGTATATGGAAATAGTTATAATAGGTAAATGCGTTTGTGAAACTAATTAATTGTTGGGGATTATATAGGGACTTTAACAGGTAATTCATCTCCCTTATGTTATTAATAGATATAGTTTTCTTAAATTCGAAAATATTAATGCATTTTCTAGTTCTCTCAAAATATCAAATATTATATTGTTATTTGGAATAATTTCTTCGTTTACATTTTGTAAAATTTGAATAAATTTTATTCTTTCGATATTTATCGTAATTCGTTAATTTTATTTTTTAAGTTCTGTTGGTTTTGGTTCAAAAGCTCAAATGTATTATTTATTTTGTTTGCCATTGATTTTAATATCGATAAATTCCATTCAAACCTCTTGGATTATCTATCGAGAGACAGTGATATTTGTTTAATGAAATTCATTTATTATGCTCTGATCCTAAAAAAGCGGATAAATTATCCCCAAAACCGATGCTACCAAAACCAAAAAAGGACAAGATAGCTGTATGTTCAAGATTTCATAATTATAAATTTTGTAATTTTAATAAATTGAAAATTTTGAAAAAATTTATGTAAAAAATATTAATTTAATTTTAGACAACAAAGAAATGAAACATGTTATTCCTGCCTGTTCTTCTGAATCCAAGAAGACAAATGTAAGTGTTGAAAACCTGTAATTTTGAATTTTAAATCCAACATAGACGTAAAAAATTCTTTACTTATAGGAAACGAAGTCTAGGAAACGTACTATTCCAACTTCTTCTTCTGAATCTAGCATTATGAAGCCGAAAGCCCACTCTACTCAGAAGAACATAATTAAAAAATTAAAAAAAATGAATTTTCATTTATTTTTTTAAATACATATACATAGGTACTAAGTTCTTGTGATAATTAAAAAAAGAAAAGAATTAATTGTTTTGCATATATCGTAGATTTTTTTGAAATCGAAATAATTATTTAATAATTTAATACATTAATAAAAACACCGAAAATTGGATAGAAAAAGAAAATGGGTTTTTACTGTTTTCTATAATTGCATTTTTACATTACTTTCCGATGTTTTTGAGACTTGCGAGCGGTTTCATATGAAAATTGAAGGTTTTTTACATGCAAATCCAAAAAAAAGGTGAATTCATGAAATTTGACACACAGGTGGGTTTTTTTATGCAGGGTCACATATTGAAATAAAAAACGTAGATGGCAAAATTATACCAGAAAACGACAAAGTAGTGGTAATTTTTAAAATAATAAATTCTTAAATGTTTTTGGTGCGAAATTTAGTAAGCAATCCAAAAATGAACCGATATATAGGATTTTCCATTTGAAAAAATTCGCCTTTTGACAAAAATATGTCATGTAAATTTAATCCAGTTTTCTGCGAATTCAAATTAGTAATTGCAAATAAGTAAAATATGTTTGTATTATGTAATGATATATTTTTCAAGTATATATATATAAGTTTAGTCAACGCCATTAGTAGTGACATAATAAAAAGAACTAGCAATAGTAAAACATATTCATGATTATTAATGTTTATTTAAGATGTCAAAGTAAACACATATTTAATACACATACGTGGAATCTATATGGTTGGAAATTATTATATATATTGCATATTTAAATTTGTAATAAGAAAGCCTTGATATGATTTTGGTCAATCGCTTTGGTAACGAGAACAGATTATTATTATTGATTTGGACGAGAAAAAATGTCAAGAGAAAAATTTAGAAACATGAATTAAATTAAATAAATTAAAGTTAAATATTACAATAAAGTTTGTACTAAGGAGAGGAGCAGTAATAGCAGTCACAACTTAGAAAGGAACAACGATATATTAACAGTTTCATAAAAGAAAAAACACAGTAATTTGAAAAGGATAGAATAGTTAGAATTTGGAATATACAACGCTCTAAATTATTATCCAGTGAGGATAGGACTATTGAATTGGAAGTTTCATGAAGAGAAGTCATCGTAACCTCAGGAGTTGAAACAGGAAGAAAGGAGAGCAATTTCATTTACATAATACACTAAATTCACACCATAATGTTAGTTTATTAAATTATATAATAGATTCGCGGGGGGAAATATTATTAACGTAAAATACTTAGATGTAAAATAATCATGAGTAAGAATTTAAATTTCATAGTAGTGTAATGGTGGAATTCTGTAACTTTCTCGGAAGCTGCGGCTATCGTAGGCCCTGGCAACGAAGTGACGTTGCGATGACGATTTCAGAATTTTTGCAGTTAGTGACGTAGAAGTGTCAATATACGATTTTTTGTACATAACCTTTATGTTTAACATGTAAACAGACATATCATCTCGTAAACATATACCAAAATATTTCAATTTAAAATTTTAACTAATAAGAAAATTGTTTGAAATATAATAGCGATTGCTAACATTTTTTTTAAAGAAAATGTACGGAACATTTTGTAATGCCAAGACATAGTATAAACATGTTTATACTGCTGCCAAGATAGCACGAAGCACTTTGGAAAATTTCAACAAGAACTGTTATCATTAGGAGAGTTTCAAAGGACGTAGTATCGCACTAGTGTATAGTGAATTTGCAGATAAATGTCTTTTCAGGCACATTTATGGATGATGAAATGTGATTTTTTTATAAAGCCAACAAGGACAGGTATCCCTATAAAGTGGACATTGTTTTTCTTACAAGAGTACCTAAACACAAAAAAATACATAAAACTAGCAGACAATATCCACACAACATAAAGCATGTGAAATGTGCACAAACTAAATGTTCGAAAAAGTCTATTATGGTATCGTATTCACAATAACTTCACAATTTAAGGTTGACTTTTTCATAAGATTTTCTAATAATAAAACTACATCAAATTGAGAGGATGTTTAACTTTATATTATGTTGAAGAAGATAAGAGGAAATTTACCTGTTTAGTCAATGACTTTCTTTATTTGTAAGTCAAACCGCAAAGATTTTATCAATATGTAACTATATTGAACGATTAATGGTTTAGGCTCCAAAAAGTAACATTAAATTTTAATAGCATTGGCCAAAGTATATAGAAGGTTTTTGTATTTAGAAAATCGACCAATCCTGTGATGTATTGTTGTACTTGGTACACCAAATCATTCGATATTATTGCAGGATTTTGTTGTGGAGTCTCTGATATTTTAGTAATTGAAAGTTCTCTTTATTTGCAGTTTTTACAGGAGAGTAATATTCATTAGGCTGAAATTCGCACTTTTTCAACTCAAAAGAATGTAAAAAATTATTGTTTAATAAATTTACCAGCAAGTATTATAAAACAATAAAAGACATTTGACTCGGATAATTATACTAATATTGGATATGAATTATATGTTTACTATTAAATCTTAACAATAAAGATCAAAAAGAAAAATAATAATACTGTACTAGAAATGTGAACTTTGAATAATAGGTACTCAAATAGAGATTGTTTGTATAAATATTGAAAAATAAAACACATTTTATTGTCAAATATATTTTATTAACCTTACCATAAAAGTAGTGCTGAAATTTAGAAAAAAAATTACAGTATGTGAATATAAAAAATATATATACAAAAGGAGGGTGTTCTTCATCGGCTAAAGATGAAGCAAGTATATCAACATGTGTGCCATCAATTACACCTACATCTCGTGCACCCCATTTTTCATAAAAACTAAACAGAACAATAATTTTTAGAACGTTTAGAAAAGATATGATTGCCCTTGGTAAATATATAAACTGGGTGCTATCGATTAAACAAAATACATCTCCGGTCTCCCATTTTTTATCATAAACACAAAATAAAGAATTATTTTTGCAATATTTTGATACAACATAATTACCCTTGCTTAACACAATTCCTCGATTCACAATCAGTGGGAAATTTTATCCATTCAGGGAATAAATTGTTTGATATTACAAGACAGACCTGATGAACTATTCGACTTACTGAACTCTGACTGAGAGAAACAAAGGTATTAATACCAACACTATTCTGATAGCTGCCTGATGTTACGAAATTTAATGTTGTTAAGACCTGTAACAAATATATAATGTGCACTATAAAGTTAATATGCATTTCAAGTGATGTTTATGATAATAACCTTCAAATGTAATGGTATATTTGTTTGTTCAATATGTCCATCCAATAACTGGATCAGGTTTAGAACAGTGTCCTTATTCAGTCTAAACATTTGTTTAAAATGCCTGTTTGGTATTTCAAAGGGATTTCTGTGATCTCTTAAACGTTTTCGTAGTATACACATATAATTTCTAAAATAAATAAAATAGCGAATATTATGTATACTCTATATATTTTATATTATCGATTACGAACCTGTTGTGATCTTCATCTAATAATAATGCTATAAAGCCATTCATATTTGCAAATATAAAACAATAATAAATATAACGAATAAACAAACAGGGACAATAATAGATATAACAAATAAACAAACAGGAACAATAATAATTATAACAAATAAACTAACAGAAACAATAAATATAACAACAGGAACAGTATATTAACAATAATTACATAATAATAATATAACCAACAAAATCTTTACTCACGAACATTTTGACACTTCTACGTCACTAACTGTAAAAATTCTGAAATCGTCATCGCGACGTCACTTCGTTGCCAGGGCCTACGATAGCCGGAGCTTCCGAGAAAGTTACAGAATTCCACCATAAATTATACTTTATATATACAGGGTGGCTGACAAAAAACGCCCCAAGCCGTAGCTCTGTTATTTACTATCCGATTTTAAAAAACAAAATATCAAATAAAATGGTTAAGTAAATACTATCAATTGGCGTAATCGAAATATTATTAGGAACAAAAAGTTTGAACATGCGATAGTCAATTTTTTTTTTTAAATGGCAACGTATATTTTTAATTAATGTTTCGGATAAAGAATGTTTTCCTGATTTTGATGATGTATAACACGTCAATTTTCAACATAAGTTTCAAGTGTGCCGTGGTTAATATCATTTTATTGGAATGGAAATTTAAAAAAAATACAAATAAATACGAAACTTATCTACAAAAATTGTTCAAATTGTCTGCCGCCTTGTTGAAGACATAGTTGACACCTTCTAATTACTCCATTAGTGGCGTTGAGTATAAAATTAGGAGGTATTTCGCGGCAAGAATTCAGAATTCTTTGCCGTAAAATGTCTATATTTTCCGGACTAGTAAAATAAACCTGATCTTGAAGATAGCCCCATAACCAAAAATCCAGCGGCGTAAGGTCGGGCGAACGAGCGGGCCATTGAATGCAAATGTCGCATTTAACCATTCAACATTTATTAAGGAATTATGAGAAGGGGCGCCATCTTGCTGAAAGTACATTCTGTTTAGCTCGGCAATTGGCAAATCATCTAAAAAAGTTTGTAATGTTTTCACGCAATAGTTGATGGTATTTTGCTTGATTTAAGATGCCATCTATGAAAAATAGGCCAATTAATCGATCACCCCAAAGACCGCACCATACATTTAAACTGAATCTTTGCTGAAAATTATTCTCAATTATAATTCTTGGGTTTTCTTGGCTCCAACATCGATTGCTCTTTCTGATAAAAATGCCATTATTACCGAAACTGCATTCGTCTGACCAAATAATTTTTCGATAAAAATTACGATCTCGTTGTGTAACATTTAAGAAAAAGTTGCAAAATTGCATTCTTCGACCATGATCATTTTGCAATAGTGCTTGTACTTTTTGAGAGATGTATGGTATGAACTTGTGCTTTTTGAGTATCGCTTGTGTTGTTTGGTGCGATACGCCGACCTTATTTGCAATTCTCCGAGTAGAAAAGTCCATGGACTTTCTTCCACGCATAAAAGAACATCCAATTCTGTATTTTCCTTAAACTGTCGACTCTTACTTTTTGGCATTTTGAAGGCTGCATATGTTCTTAAATTCTGTTCGATTCTTCCGAATTTACGCCGGTCTGGAACCTCTCTTGTCGGATAACGATAACTGTAGAGTCTCACAGCTTCAGCACTCAAAGTATACTTGCAACATGTCGGTGAGTTGATTGCTATCCATGTTAATGATGAATTAAACTCACAGAAAGAATCAGAACGTTGAACTAATGTCACACCGATACACAAATGTCACAATGACAGTATTTATTAACATTTACATTCTAATTGACAGTATTTATTACTTGATGCATTTGATTGCTATTCACGGCGCACTTGAAACTTATGTTGAAAAATTGACGTGTTATACATCATCAAAATCAGGAAAACATTCTTTATCCGAAACATTAATTAAAAATATTCGTTGCCATTTATAAAAAAAAAATTGACTATCGCATGTTCAAACTTTTTGTTCCTAATAATATTTTGATTACGCCAATTGATAGTATTTACTTAACCATTTTATTTTATATTTCGTTTTTTAAAATCGGATAGTAAATAACGGAGCTACGGCTTGGGGCGTTTTTTGTCAGCCACCCTGTATACAGGGTTAGTTAAAAGTATGGAGACGGCGATTTATTGTCGTTAATATTCATTTTAGAGAATTATGTTTAATATAAAAGTTTGTTAGGATATTTTGATCTACATTTGAGAATATATGAAATTTTTTTTTCTTCAATTGTTTTTTAGTTACGCCTGTCCGCGCAGTTTTTTTAAATGGGAACTAGTAAATTTCGATAGAGAATTTTTTTCTCTTTACAATAATATTTTTGTTTTTTTAAAATTCATTTTAATAACTTTTTTATAAGAAAATGCCGGTTCAAGTGTTTCACAGATGTTCGGTACATCGCAGATAGACAGAAGCGATGCGATAAACAAACTTGAGCGACATAATTTTATCAGTGGTTATTGTGTACGTCAAATCTTTGACAGAAATAATTCATTTGTGTAATTTGTTGCTGTTAATATTAACAATGGCGAGTTTAAGTGAACATGAACGAATTGAAATACTTATGATGTTGGGTTATGGAGATTGACGCAGAAGTTTACAAGACGTTTGTAATTTATTTAATGATACGCATCCAAATAGAAATCCAATTTCTAAATCCGTTGTTGGTAAAACTTTAAGACGCTTTGAACAAACTGGTAGCGTTAAAGATTTGCCAGACCTAGACCTAGACCTAGAGCAGCAAAAAGCAATGATAACAAACTGGATATTTTATTGGCTGTATCTGAAGATCCTCATTTATCAACCAATCAATTAGCGGCCAATTTCAATATTTCGCAGTCATCGATCGTGTCATTTTTAAAAAGTGAAAAGTATAAACCTTATAAGGTACACCTTGTACACGAGTTAACGGAAGATGATTTTGATAGGAGATTACAATTTTCTGAAGAAATGTAAAATAATGAAAATTTTGTCAACAATATTCTTTTCTCTGACGAAGCTACTTTTTTTTTTTTTTTTTACTTTAATTTACTTTGTTATTAATTTGTTTAATTTTTCTTGTAAAAGTTATTAAAATGAATTTAAAAAAAACAAAAATATTATTGTAAAGAGAAAAAAATTCTCTATCGAATGGTAGAGTAAAATTTACTAATTCCCATTTAAAAAAACTGCGCGGACAGGCGTAACTAAAAAACAATTGAAGAAAAAAAATTTTCAAATATTCTCAAATGTAGATCAAAATATCCTAACAAACTTTTATATTGAACATAATTCTCTAAAATGAATATTAACGACAATAAATCGCCGTCTCCATACTTTTAACTAACCCTGTATATACAACAGTGAAGTCCGCATCATATGGGATTTTTTTTTATTAATAGATTTATTCTAAATTTGAGTTTGGCATCAATTTCTGCTTCGATCAAGATGAAAATTAACCAAAAAAATAATAGTCAGGTGATTCGCATTATCTGTCAAATTTAAATTTTTTTCCAAAAAAAATTCAGAAGTGGGGTTATTTCTCAAAATATCGAAAAAAGTTATTAGAAAAAGTTTTTCTAAAAACAATTTTTAGCCCATGTGCAAAATTTCAGCTGTATAAGATAATTTAGATTTTTTGCCAATTTTTTGTAAATTGCACCACTGTTGCGAAATAAGACAACGCAACCTACATAAAACTTCTTAGTTTTAACAATGCTTTATTCCAGACACATTTTTTTTAAGGCAGCGCTATATTCAATGTGTGTTTTTCTACAAAATCCAAATAGGGCTATTAAAATTTGGTCACATGTGATGCAAAGTTCATTTGTTTTTGACCCTGTATAAGGTAACTTCATAAAATAACTATTTTTGAAAATGTAGTTTGTGTCTAAAAGTAATACACATTAATATTAATACAGACAAGTACACAGCGTCACAAGTAAAGTCTGCATTAAGTGGAAAATAAATTTTCGTTTAACGTGTAAGTTTAACTAGTTTCAATGATTTAATTTAAAACCCCTTTATTAAAATTTGTTATGGAGCTATGTTATAAAAAGTAAAAATAGTCTTTTATTATTTAAGTTCAGTTTCCAAAAAATTAACTAGTTTTGTACCTTACGCTGATGCACCAAACACAAGTTGGCCGCAAAACAAATGATAAAAAAGGTCAAGCCATTGCTTTATTAATGACAGTCAAATCGCTTTCTGTTTGTCATAGTGGCTTTTAATTAATATTGCGTATTAAATAAAAAAATGTTAACTGTACAGGGAAGAATTGAAATTGTATTAATATGTGGTGAAAACACAAGTCATCCTGTACCGGCCAACATTTTTAATGAAAGGTATCCAGGCAAAAATGTGCAACAATCTACTGTGAGTAGGATTATGGTGAAATTGAAATCAACTGGATCGGTGGAAAGTTCATTTAAAAAACCTCACAATCCTATAAAACATAGTGAAAAAGTCCAATTAAATGTTTGCCTAGATATTGTGGAACATCAAACTAGTATTAGACATGTTTCTCGCAGAACTGACGACCAAAGAGAGAGTGTAAGGAATATTTTGTACAAAAATAAATTTAAGCCGTATAAACCTAAATTTATAAATATTCTTAAGGAACAAGATTTTGACATACATTTGGGATTCTCTTTTTGGTACCAGGGGGAAAAAGATGAAAATGTGTCCTTTCCGTTTCACGTTTTATGGATCGACGAGGCCACTTTCACTTCAAACGGCGTTGTTAGCTCTCAAAATTGTAGATGGTGGGCTCAAGAAAATCCAAATTTTATAATAGAATGCAAGGACCAGTCATTGAAGTTTAGGACAATATGCCTATTGAAGTAGGGCATAATTTGTGGTACCAGTGTGACGGTGCTCCCGTCCATACTACAAGACGGGTTCAAGAACGCCTCTTGGAAATATTTAGGGGCAAAATAATTGGGCGTAATATGGAGCAATACTGGCCGGCTAGGTCTCCGGATTTAACCCCACTTGATTTTTTCTTGTGGGGTTACCTAAAACAAAAAGTTTACAAAGAAAAACCTTTCCGTAATGTTGATCATTTGGAAACGGTGATTCGAAACTGTATTTTAGAAATAAGGCCCCTTGGTATCAGAAACTCCATTAAAGATGTATCAAGAAGAACAATTTTTTGTATTGAACGCAATGGGAGGCATACAGAAATGTAATTTTAATTTTTAGGTTTTTCAAATTATGTTTAATTTAATATTAAAATACCAAAAATACATATTGTTATTAACTGAAAAGGTGGAATTTTAAATGCGTTTCATTTTTATAATGTATTATGATAATTTTATTAGAAAATTTGACTTTTCAATTAAACTATTTTCTTAATATTAATGTGTATTACTTTTAGACACAAACTACATTTTCAAAAATAGTTATTTTATGAAGTTACCTTATTACAGGGTCAAAAACAAATAAACTTTGCATCACATGTGACCAAATTTTAATAGCCCTATTTGGATTTTGTATAAAAACACACATTGAATATGGCGCTGCCTTAAAGAAAATGTGTCTGGAATAAAGCATTGTTAAAACTAAGAAGTTTTATGTAGGTTGCGTTGTCTTATTTCGCAACAGTGGTGCAATTTACAAAAAAATTGGCAAAATATCTAAATTATCTTATGCAGCTGAAATTTTGCATATGGGCTAAAAATTGTTTTTAGAAAAACTTTTTCTAATAACTTTTTTCGATATTTTGAGAAATAACCCCACTTTTGAATTTTTTCTGGAAAAAAATTTAAATTAGACAGATAATGCGAATCACGTGACTATTATTTTTTTGGTTAATTTTCATCTTGATCGAAGCAGAAATTGATGCCAAACTCAAATTTAAAATAAATCTATTAATAAAAAAAAATCCCATATGATGCGGACTTCACTGGTCACACTGTATATAAATTATACTTTTTATGTATATATATAAAGTATAATTTACACTACTATGAAATTTAAATTCTTGCTCATGATTATTTTACTACTAAATATTTTACATTAATAATATCCCCCCCCCCCCGAATCTATTATATAATTTAATTAACTAACCTTATGGTGTAAATTTTGTTTATTATGTAAATGAAATTGCTCTCCTTTCTTCCTGTTTCAACTGTTGAGGTTACGATGACTTCTTGAGTAAGAATTATAGAGGAAATACAAAAATGTAATAATATATAAGGTGTTCCATTTACAAAAAAAACTGTAACTACGGTCAGCCACCAAGTTAAGGAACACTCCTTATAATACAAAATAATTTTAAAACGTGCTCCTAATAAGTGACTATCGTTGGAAAAAAACCACTTTGAAATATCTTTTCTCATAAAGTCACTATCTGCATATTGTGATATTTCATAGTCTTCAGCTAAAACATTCCACGTTCATAACCAAAATTGGTAACTAGTGGAAAGCTTCTTTATTTATAAGTGACTATTATCTTAACACGGTGTTATATACCTAATCAAAAATAAGACGAAAATGATGTTGAGTTTTAAAACCCACACACACACACATGTCACATTACCTTAATTTTCGTTTTGTAATTGTTTTATGTTGTCTATATTTTGATGTTTTCAAACAATTAAAAAAAGACTAATTTTTAGAATTATTATTATTTTTACGAATGGGCTATATCTATAAGGGAACCTGTGATAATAAAAATACAAAATACATTTTTAAATGAATATATTGAATGTAAAATCTCAAAATTCAATTGCATGGTACAATTTGGTACAAATTGATTTTTGTAAATATAACTATAATATTTAGCAATTACAAAGTTGATATCTTATTAATATTAACAATTATTTTTTAACATAGATACGAGTAAGTACAATTTTCTTCCTTAATTTCTGTGTTCTGATGTCTTCTTCAGGGAGTAGTAGAAATGTCTGGAAAAAAAAATATTTAAAATTTGAAAACATATATATAGGCAGTTGCTTAACCCATTATTGACTATTGTACCTTTTTGGGTACAGCATCATTAATGTTATTTTGGTGACAGCTTTGATGAAATAATTGAAACCTACATTTACCGAGATATCAGTAATAAGTATTCTTTGGAATTCTAGTATAGGTTGAAAACTTTGCTTATCCGGTTGAAAATAACAATATACAAAACCCACACGCCTTTCTAAATTTTAGAGGAGAGTAGTGAATATTTTACTCAATTGTGCCTTTAGTTTAGCGAAAATTATTACTTTTTGAATTAAACATTAATTGTTAGTTATGTAGTTACAAAGTTTACTTATTATTATTACATACCTTTAAATTGTTTTATATTGTTTATGCATTGTTATACATTTTTTTATACTCAGTCGAGTGCATGGGAATTGGTGTAGTAAGAATCACCTGCTGTTTGGCATTTTCAGTGTTATTTCTATAATTCGCTTGTCTTCTTTTTATGGAGAAACGATTTGAGACTTTATAAGCGGCATTAGATGCAATTGAAAATGTGAATCTACTAATTCAGAAATCGATGTATTGATCTTATTCCGCAAGATGTGGATGATCAAGCTGACGAGAAGGCATTTGGTAATGATGATCTAGTAACTTTTGAAAATGCCGAACGATGTTCCAGGCCAAATTGAAATAGAAATGAATGAATCAGAGAATGACAATGAGTGGGAAGATGATGATAATATACCGTTGTCGGTTTTGCCAAAGAGAAAAAAGAAAAAGCTAAAGATTGCATAACCTAAGTGGACTCGTGTTCATGGATATCAAGGGCACTAGCGATGCTGATGTGCACTTCACTAGAGTACAAAAAGAACTCTCAGCATTGAATTCTGTACAAATTTTCGAAAAACTCTATGATGAAGTTATTCAACATATTGTACATCAAGCTAATGTTTATGCAAGAACAGCTAATTGCCATACTTTCCATGTTACGGCCGAAGAAAAAAAAATTCATTGGATTTCTTCTTTTCAGCAGTTATCATAGATTACCTCGTGAACGTCTTTAATGGAGCTAGATAAAGATCTAGCTATACCATTTATTTCGAATGCCATCAGTTAAAATAGATTCACCAAAATCAAGAAGTACATACATTTGGCTGATATTGCAACACTCAATAAAGGCGATAAAATATATGAAATTAGGCCGCTCATGAATTTGCTCAATAACAAATTCTAACAATTGGGATCAAGATCGCAAGTAGTGTTAGATTTTTTGATTCCAACTGATCACATCATATTTTTTAACAATTATTTCTCAATTTATAAACTTTTGAATGCCCTTAGAGAGCAAGGTACACGAGGGACAGCCACTGTGCGTGATATCGTACAAAAAAGTGTCCAATTGTAACTCCCAAAGATCGCGGCTATTATAATTATCAGTACGATATAGAAAATTCTCTCTTATTTGTAAGATGGAACGATAATGGAGCGGCAACCATGACAACGAACCATCATTCGTTAGAAACAATAGGACATGTCAAGCGATGGTCTGCGAAGAAGAAGAAACATACATACCATGCCTTCAAATACTTTCCTCATTAGAGACGGCCATGCTTTTTTTTAATGGTTGGTGACAGTGCATAATTTTGATTGTTTGGTTATGTCAGGTATATAGGCATCTATAATTTGAATTTAAGTATAACAACTGCCAGAATTTGACGTTTCCAAAAGCTTAGCATGTACACCAACATTGATTACTCAAAAAAACTTAAAAAAACAGCCTACTCTAATGAGGAAAGTATTTGAAGGCATGGCATGTGCCACAATCACATTTGATAAAATCTTGTTACGCATTAATAGATGGTGTGGATCTACTAGACCATGCCGTCAATAACTATAGGATTAGCATTCATGGCAACAAATGATAAGTAATGTAATATTTGCATTTAATACATTTGTCTATTAAGATTATATAAGATTTAAATTGTAATTGTACATAAGCAAAGGGCATTTGAAAAAGTGTATTTATAATTCATATAAACTTTATACATTTCTAAAGCATTGTGTCTACTATCAAAATACTTTAAAAATATCACTGTACAGTTAATAAATACATACAAATCATACCCAAATGTTTTAGTTGCTCAGAAACTTACCAGCACATTTGTACATCAAATTGGTCCATACAGCATTTCGCTGAGCATATCCGTAAACACCTAATCTTCCTCCTCTTAAAGTCTTATCAATGACGTCTCCAGAATCGACAACAAGTTTGTTCCCGTTGAAGATCTTCAGATTGATCAGTCCCAGATTAGGTCGATGAGTAAGCTTCCAACTATAAGACGTACTGTACTCCCACGCAAATTCCTTGGGATCCTCCCACAAAAGAGTTGTTTGTTCGGCTATAGACCCAGAGTGCCACAAGCCATACCTCAACATTTCGCCAGGACCAGTAGCAGAATTGACGAGTTTTATTTGAACTCCGGCTTTAGAGTAGTAATAATGTGGTGATATATCGGAAGTTCCAAAAGTTTTTTTCTTCCATACAACCGCGTAAAATTTACGATTAGTTTGGTAACTGCAAAAAGATAAAATTACATATAAAAAAAAATATTGAAGATATACATAAAGTTAATATTTTTATAGTGGTTTTGTTTAATGTTTGTTTCAACATTTTATTCCACTTCGTTTAAAAGATAACAGGGGGGGGGCTATAAACGCGCACTGTATAATATAATTTCAAATTGTAAAATTTATGGAAATTTCTCTACTTGTTTTTTAGTAAACTCTACATATTATTCAAAATTTGTATGGTATTTCGATTTTCTTATTTGTTACGTTGTATGTAATTACAGGCATAAATTCACTTATGTCCCTACTTTTCTACCTATTATAACACATATCGAACTCATATACGCTTGACAACCTTAACGTACGACTGACGCCAATTATTACAATTGATGGAAAACCCTGACATTTTAAACCTTAGACCATTTATACATACAGACACGCCGTGTTCAGTCCCGTCTTGAACACGAACTGAAGCAAACATAACGCAGGTATGTGACGTCACGGGTGGGCTTGTTTCTGCTGTTGTTGTATGTCTAACGTCCGTTTTAACGTTATAGATACAGTGTTAATATTGAATAAATCGTTCTAATTTTAATTATGGTACAATTTAAAAATTTAATGGCTAAATTATGTATAGAAGTTCTGAGCAGTGTTCATGGCAAAATTTTCAACAATTACAAAGAACACATGTATGACCACGATGTCGACAATAATCATATTGTAAATTTAATTAAAATTATTTGTTTTAATTATTGTAAAATTAGGCTATATCATCAAGGTGAATGCATGAGCAGATATACTAATAAATTAAGAAATAAATTAAATAAAACAATTTTGTTTTCTGGACAACAATTGAAAATACAAAATCATTTTATAAGTATTAAATAAATCAATTTCTTTTACTTTCTTATGCGTAGTATAAGGAAGTATTGTGACGACGAAAATTTTCGACCTCCAGATTTTTGACGATGCCCACGTTTCGAGGTCCCCTGATTCCAAAAAAGTGGGTTTTAAAAAATGTCTCTGTCTCTCTCTCTCTGTGTGTGTGTGACCACGATAGTGGTCAAACCGCTGTAGATATCAATTCCAAATTTTGTATTTAAGTGTATAAAATCTCCCTCTTCAGATCTGATTAGTTTTTCAGTGAAATCGGTAGACCGGAAGTAGTAGTTTACTTCAGTGAAAAAATTGAATTTTGCCAATATTTCGTCAACTACTAAGTTTAAACAAATTTATAAAGAATTCATACGTACTCAAAATTAAATTTGAGAAAAATTTTACTATAACATTTTTTTTTAATTTCTACCGGAAGTAGGTCTTTTACTCTTATCGAAAATCAGTTTTTTTGCAAATATTTCGCAAACCATGCTTTTTAAACGGGTACATTACGAGTATAAAGGTATTTAGAACTTAATCTCCAATACTTTTTGTATAAAAAGATTTTCAAAATTCGGACCGGAAGTAACACATTCGGACACATTTACTCACAGGCGTATTTTTTAAGAGGACAAATGTATTTAAAGATAAATTTAGAACAACTTGACAACAATTTTTTCTTAATAATAAATATATACCACAAATTGTTTTGAGTTTTATTTTTGAATAACCAAAAGTAAATGAAATTGACTGGTCTTTACAAAAATTTATAATTATTTGAGGTAAGTACGATAGGACACAATAAACGAAATTTCTGGGTTATATATTCAGATTTTGTTTTACAAATATTCTTAAAATATCAAGATTATAATGTTTTTAAACAAATATTCTTCAAATAAGAAGATTGGGGTTTTTAATAAATTAAAATGAAGGATTTTCTTTACTTTTATAGTACAATGTCTAGGTATGTAGTTGCATCGTGCCCACCCGTGACGTCACCCGCATCGAATTATCTTTGCTTCACTGCTTGATAGTTAAGGCATGTCTATATGTTTAAATGGTCTAAGTTTTCAACTAAGCGTGCGGTTGGCCAGACGAAGTTTGATGAATTTTCCATATTTCGTAAAATTTAGTGTATTTTTACTATCGCACAGCCAGATATGCCACGATTAGTTGCCCTCACGCTATAAACATAGCAATCAGCATGCTTTGTTTTAGGAGTCGGCAACTGATCTCAATTATGTATTTTTTTTTTATTATAATTTAAGGTTGTCATCGAATGTTGATATACTATAGGTATAAGATTTTTATTTCGTCCATTATTTTGAACATTTTTCCATGCCCTTTATAAAAGTTTCTATCACATATGGGATTCATACTAGACCTGCCAAAACTAACACATAACATTCCATTCTTTAAAATGCAAAATTAAATTATGATAATTTGTTGGACATCACATTTTCTCAGACGAGGCCTGGTTTCATCTAAGTGGATATGTCAATTTCCAAAATTATCGACACTGGTCATCCGTAAACCTACATGTTTTTACTGAAACTGACATGCATCCTATTAGTTCATTCCTGTACATAAGGAGGGTGATATGAGTTGCCTGCGATATCTAAAATTTTTGAGCATGTCATTTCGACGAGCCTGGTAAATTATGTTGAAGGAAGTAAGCTTTTGTCCAAGCTCAACACGGATACAGAGAAAATAGATCAACCAAGAACATCCAGAACCGTTGCGACTTGACACGTGCCTTCGATACAGTTAACCATACCATACTGTTAGGGAAACTTAGTCATTATGGTCTTAGAGAAAATTGTGAACGTCTCCTGGCTTCATCTTTAAGTAACAGGTATCAATACATGGAATTTGTAGGACAGAAGTCTGGTATGGTACCTGTTAGAGAAGGCGTTCCACAAGGATCAATTCTTGAACCTTTACTCTTCATCGTGTATATGAACGATTTAGATGCGTCTATTTCTGCAGACGGCATTGTCTTTTATGCAGACAATACGTCGATACTGGTTAAGGTACCTACCAAACACGAAAGAGAACATAAAACTCAAATGGTACTGCGTGAAACAGAGCAATGGTTCACTGAGAATAATTTACACATGAAGAAAGAAAAACGCAGAAAATCTAATTCACAGCAAGCAAAGACGGAGACACGGAGTCTATAAAGTTCTTGGGTCGCAACGTGAAGACTCAGACTCAGCTGGTCTATGCATCTATCCGTCACTGCGGGAAAGCTAACTGCCGCAATATACAGCATAAGAAGAATAGAATCCATCGTGAATCACGAAGGTGCGCGAATGACATACCTTGCAAATTTTCATAATGTGATAAGTTACGGTGTTCGCATACATGTTTGGGGTGTCTTGTAATAGTGCGCGCATCTTCCTTCTACAGAATCACAATAAATGATGTTTATTTAAGCTCACAACACAACAATTACCTTCGATTTACTCGTTTTTTGATTGAAGTTTAGCAAAACTCTAAATACGAAAATCTAGAGAAACAAAATGGCGGCTGTACCCAAACTGGATAAAACGAGTGAAAACACAAATCACAATCTAAGGTTCGTGTTGCATCGGTTATGCTTCGTTAAATCAGTCAATAGAATTAATACGATGCAGAATGTCATTGAAAATAGGATGTTGGAAATAGTATTAAATGTTTATTATTATGAAAATCACTAATAAAATTGAAATTATTAATATAAATGTTGTTTTTGTAAGTAGATGGAATATTAGATAATTAGTTGTATCAGTTATATTTACGTACCTATATATAATATTTATGATTGGTATTTATTTATGATCGGTAATTTGAAAATACATAATGAAATTGAAAATTACCACTATCACAAAATTTTACCATTGTTACGATAATCCATTATCTGCTCTTACTAATAATTGGTCTTTAATTTGCCATGTGAGTGCATTTATTTTAGAGAAAATCATATACATATTTCGTAAATATTAAGGTATATAACACAAAATAAGTTGACTTTTATAAGAATATAATGAAACATAAAGCACGTTTTACAACTCTCAATATTGAGCTCAATACAGATATAAAGCAACCTTAAGATATACAAATGACATACATGATATGAATTAGTTATTTTCCAGTGTACTCAGTCTTACAAAAAAGTAATTGTCACAATAAAATAGCAAACACATAAAGTAGTATATATGATAAGTAACAGTACTATATATGTTTATATAGTTTAATATCTCAATTATATTTTGTATTACCTACATGCTTAAAAATAACTGATTAATCATGAGCATTAATATATAATAATGTGGAACTAATGTAACTTATGATAACAATATACCTAATATAATGTATTTAGTCAGAGAAAATAAACACCATCAACTACTATTTGTTAATTTTCGATTCAATTTAAAAATCATTGTTTAGGTTTAATGTAAGAATTACTGAACGTGTTATAAATGAATCAGCGTAGTGGATTAAATATTTTTATATTATAGTCCCTGCAATTGTTAATATGAAATTATTTGGTGGTATAAAAGATATAAGGTAATGTACGTTTAAATTGAATAACTCTCAACAAACAGTAAATTATAACTAAGTCGAGTCGATTTGGCAACCGACACGGCCAAATTACGGACTAAAGACGACGATTCAATTTTGTTACTGATTTGCATATAATTTACAAACAAATATAAAAAACAGTGAAAAAAACTACAAATCCATCAATAATTAATGTATTTTAAAATAATTTGCCTGTAATTTTGAAATAGAGACACAATTTAGATGGGCCTCTACTCAGTAAATAATGCTATGGAAACCATTCGTTTGAGTCCGTTCGACCGCATGTAACTTAGAATGGGCTGCATGTTGAGGATGAGACCACGTGTATATCAGCTGTTTTGTTGACATTCGATGGTGCTTTTAAAATCGCAGAAAAGTAATAATAAAACATACAAATTGAACTAGATTGTGTGTGATAATGTGAAATACACATCATATATTGTGATTTTCATTACTTCAATGATCTATATGGGATATCTTACATGATATGTAACCTGCAAAATTCACTCGGTGGGTGAGTACCTAATTTATTTTTTATCTCCACTTCTGTACGTTTCCACTCATAATGTTATAAGTAAAAGTTGTTCAATTAAAGGTCCTCTATAAGATACACTAGTCATTTTGTCAAAAATCGCCCGGCACCTCAACTGCAATTATTCCGTTATTTCTATACTTATATGTGTATGACTTTTATCTTAGTGTCTGTCTAAAGTTAAGACACTAAGATTATTTTTAGATAATGCCTCTTTCAGATTATCGCGGTTTCTTAGATATATTTACGTTATCTAGCTATTAGAAATGTAAAGGCAACAAGTTAGGTACTTACCTAAATACAAGACCAATTTGATTTATGTCAACATTGCCATCAACAAAGAAGATTCCCTCGTAATCAACGTCTACAAACTTATCGAAACCTATTGCTGCACCTGGAAGATGGGATCTAGGTTGTACGATTTCAGCACCTTGACTGTAGACATGCCAGACAGGAAGACCCACGTTAATCTCAAATGCAACTGATTGATGTCGCCCAAAGTCGGTTTTCGAAATCAAATTATTTTTCGGGCAGTTGTCCAATGCATCTTCTACCCCATCACCGTCAAAATCATTGTCACAAGCATCTCCTCTATTATCGTCTGAAAATATCAAACATGATAATATCATACAAATCTGTACTTTAAACTTGAATAACTTTCAATATCAGAAACGTAACTTACTGTTGTAATCGCTCTGGTCTGCATTAGGAACCATCATACAGTTGTCGTTACCATTAAGAATACCGTCATTGTCAATATCATCGTCACAACTATCACCTTTACCGTCAGCATCTAAATCGTTTTGGTCAGGATTTGGTATGGCCTTGCAATTATCCAGGTCGTCATTGACGCCATCGCTTAAATATATACAGCGTGATTTAATATTATCATATAAAAATACGAACATTAACCAAATGTGTTGTAAAAAATATAGATTCAATATTTAGTCAAAGATTGGTGGGCACGAGGCATGTTATAACAGAAAAATATAACAGTCTAGAGGAAATGAATGATAAAAGCTTGTAGAAAATGTTCATATCTATGACTCACAGGTTTTGGATTTTATTTCAAAATGTCTTTTTCGCGTCCGCTTACAGCTTTTTTACAGTTTCGTTTAAAACGCGATTACTGTCGTGACGCTTTTTAGAATGTTCGATTTTATAAACTTTTGAAGCACCACTATATACATACATTTTGTGAAGCCAATCGTATACTTTATTTAAAATTCTTCTCGAACTGTTTTTTACACAAATCGGTACTCACTCAAGAGCGAGAAAGGTAATTTAATTTTAAGCATAAGTCATGCTAAAATATCCAAAGAAACAATGAGCTCAAAGAGCGCAAGATTTTCATTGAGACAATGTACAATACTATTCTGATGTGACAGTCGAAAAGCTTGTCAACCTTTGGAAGTCTACTATCGTTAAGAAAAAAGCACACAATAATAATAAAAATGAACCTAAAACACAATTTGATTAAAAATTTAAAAAAAAACAAGTATTAAATTTAAACCTTATTCAATCACGTTTCGAGAGCCGCCAAATTGGATCAGTCACTTTTTTAAAATTTCGGCTTTTATTAAATTTTATTCCGTTCTATGTCATTATATTAAAATAAGTAATATTAATTATTGTAAAGTTAATGTTTAAAGTATTATTTTAATGTTTATTTCAATAAAAAATCTGAAATTATTTCTTTTGGGTACTAATAGATGGCGTTACATAAGGATCAATATTTTGAGGTTAGCAGAATAAAATTCATTAATGTAAATCGAAGTTATGTGACGGCTTTATATCGCGCAGCGATAGCGAGATACAGTTGGCTTTGCGATATTTGATTAATGCCGCCCTCTATGTCCCACTATGCAAAACATAAAAGACATCCCTCATAGTGTTGTATTATTATACACGATTCATGTGAATGAAAGTTTTTATTTAGAAAATGAATGCATCTTTTTTTAACCTATTTTAAAGATATAATATATTACCCATCAGTATCAGTTCCACTATCGCATATATCGCCAACCAAATCATTATCTACGTCTTCTTGCCCTGGATTGGCATTTAACGGGCAATTGTCGCAGACGTCTCCTACACCATCACCATCTCTATCCGCCTGGTCTTTGTTTGGTTTGTTTGGACAGTTGTCAACTGTATTTTCTATACCATCTTCATCAATATCAGTATCGCATGCATCTCCAATTTGATCGTTGTCGGTGTCTAGTTGATCTGTGTTTGAATTGTCAGGACAATTATCACAAGCATCACCGATGTCATCACCATCTTTGTCAGCTTGGTCAGCATTCGGAGCTCCTAGACAATTATCCTAAAAGCAAATAGATTAACGTCAACCATTCGTCGGAATTTATAAAATTTAAAGGATAATTGCTAATATTAATATAATCAATAACAATATTCTTTTTAATTTTATAAAATCATTATCAAAATATGTAATAAATAAATTAAATAATAATAATTGAAATAATAATCGTTCAAAATTAACATATACAGGGTGAGTCATCTCCGCGGGTAAGGCCGATTGTGCCTTTACGGGTAAAGATATTTCGAAGCGGTTTTTTTCATAACGTGGTGGCTGACCATTGTTATAGTTTTTTAAATAGAACACTATATACATTATTAAATTTTTGTATTCCCCGTAAAATTTTTAGACAAGAAGTTATAAGATAGTATAGGCCTAAAATTTAAGGTTTTCGATAATTACCATTTTTCTGAAAAATTCAATGTTTTTATAAAATTATATTTCTCGAACACGGCGTGTTAGATGGACACAATTTTTGGTAGAGTTGTTGTATTTTATTTTTTTACAATTGCTAATTGAATTTGCAGAAAACTGGATTTAAGTTACATGACATGTTTTTGTCTAAAAGTGATTTTTTTCAAATGGAACACCTATGGCTCACTTTTGGATTACTTACAATATTTCGCCCCAAAAACATGTAAGACGTTATTATTTTAAAGGTGACGATTACTGAGCTATTGTCGTTTTTAGATATAATTTTGCGAATTTTATATTTTTTATTTTAACAAAGTATAGTGAGCCATGATATTTGCCGCGAAATTGATAATTGAATAGATAACATTCAATGAGTTGCTTTTCAGTTGTCGAGCCTGATTCTATAAAGAATTTTTCAAGAAATCAGCTTGGAGAAATAGTTTTTGTATGTATTGGGGTAATAACAAAAAAATGGATATATCTTATTTACAATACAGTAACATGATTCAAGATATATGCAGAATATAGCACAATACACAAGTTTTAAAACTAAGCAAAAAAAATTAATAACTTGAGTTGAGTACTTATGTTTCTAAATATCTGTCGAATATGTTCCCTCATAGCTACTTTTGTGATTACAGGTGTACTGCATATTTGCTTTTACGGATCCCTATAAAAACAAACCAACTTTGTGATGTTCGAAGAACCAGCAGGCTAGTGAATAGGGCCTCCACTAGCCACTTCACTGGAAATATTTCATTAAAATATTTCGTGTCTGTAGCATAGAATGTGGGGATTCGCCGTCTTGTTGCACCTACATCTCGGCCTAAATTTAGCAAAACATTTTCCAATAATTCCACTAAATGTTTGATAGAAATTACTCCTAAGTTTCTCCGTTAATACTGCCTTCAAATAAATGCGGGCCTATCATCCAATCACCAAGAATGCTTCCCCATTGCTAATGATCTATTTATTAGTGAGTAAGAGTTTTCATTTGGATAGTAATGAAAATTGTTTTAGTTAACAGTTTCCTTCCTACAGAAACCAGCTTCATTCGTCCATTTGCAGAGCACTCTTCTAACTATAAAGTAATGGGTGCGTAACTCAATATTTAAATGTATTTATTACGGATGATATTTATTTCATTTTAAGGTCCTTGCAACGATGGTTTGCTAATATCCAGCAAATGTCTTCATTCATGGGCACCAATGTGTGGATTATCTGTTATTGCTGTAAGAATTCTGAACTGATTTTCATCATTAACTACATATTTAGATTTCCTTGTTTTTGAATTTGCAATACTACCAGTAGTAATGAAAGCATCCATTACTCTTCTAAAGGCATTTGTTTTGGGACTTCTTCTCTCAGAGTAACGCTTCGCGTAAACTCTTTGGGCTGATAAATAATTTTTTTGACATTCCTTCGGTACAAAAAGACCACATTAAAATAAAAAATATAAAGTTGGCAAAATTATTTAGAAAAACGACAATAGCTTAGTAATGGTCACTTTTAAAATAATAACGTTTCATCTTTTTTTGGTGCAAAATTTAGTAAATAATTCAAAAATGGACCAATATACAGGATGTTCCATTTGAGGAAAAAATCAGTTTTAGAAAAAAATATGTCATGTAATTTTAATCCAGTTTTCTGCAAATTCAATTAGTAATTGAAAGAAAAGAAAATATGTGTATATTAGGCCCTTTTATTATTAACAACTCTACCAAAAATTGTGTCAATTTAATACGTCGTTTTCCAGAAGTATAATTTTATGGAAACATTGAATTTTTTAGAAAAATGGTAATAAGTCGAAAACCTTAAATTTTAGGCCTATACTATCTTATAACTTTTTGACTAAGAATAATACGGAAAATACAAAAATGTAATAATATATAGAATGTTCATTTAAATAATTATAACTATGGTCATCCACCAAGTTATGGAACGCTCTCTATAATACAAAATATTTTCAAACTGTGCTCCTAATGAGCAGCTATTCCAAAAAAAAAATAACCGCCTTGAAATAACTTTAAATTTGATGAAATCAAATTGTAGATAAAGAAAAAAATAAAAAAACTAGGAACTTTCTTGAACTCATACAAATAAGGAAACACGATAAGGCAGTAAATGACCTATCCGAAAATCAAAATTTGGCAATAGCTTATTGTTCGATAATTTAAGAAGATATATTATAACATATAAATATCCAAACGCAAATTGTGTAATTAAAACTGAAAAGGATATTTAAGTATAGAACAGCGGTTATTACCTATGTAGTTTCATCAAAAGTTCCTGATTTATCATGGACAGCATCCAATCTCACCACACAAATAATACTGACTTATGTATCAAGTGGTAACGCAAAGAGAAATTATATTGCAGAACTGTTTAAATCAAACATGAAAATTTATACTACTCGTAATAGGTATTAGGTAACCATAAACACATGTATTTCTAACTTATTTGTTTTCTTCAGTATGGCATAACCAAAAAAGTGTATTAATTAAATAATATGTGTAGTATTTCCTTAAGAATATCAGTTTAAAAAAAAGACCATATATGTTCATAGTGTAAAGTAATAGTTGTTAGTAATTCACTTTGTATTGTGTAAATGCTAATTCTAGACCAGGTAATTAGTAAATATGTTAAAGTTCTTAGCCAAATACAAAAGAAATACGGGATTTGGGTTTAACGAAAGAAAAATCACAAATTTTGGGATCTCGATCAAAAGAATGGAGTCTTTTACATTCGACAACAAGAATCTCCGTATGAGGAATCGTCACGAAAAATTCCGTTCATTTTACGAAGTAGAAAAAATTTCTCTTTCTGTACTGATGTAACTCAACTTTTGTATGAAGTGATTATAGTATATAACTTTGCAGTATGGAGATTGTTTATCGACTAGTCGAAAGCAAACCTCAAGGCCGTTTTACTTTATAATGGTAACTCGAAACCATCAATTCCAATGGCTCATTCAACAAACACAAAAGAAACGCATGACAGTATGTCAACTATATTAAATCTCATTCAATATTCGAATCATCTCTGGCACATTTGTGATGACCTTAAGGCTATTTTCTTTTTTGTGTCTGTGGGATAGCCGTGCAGTTCAGCATCATTACCAAATATAGAATGGCAGCCATGGACCAACATTGTTCCTGGAGAATTTAATATAAAATTTGAGCCCTTTCTAGATTATAATTTGGCGATCCTACCCCCTCTACACATTAAATTAGGATTGATCAAACAGTTTATCAAAGCACTAGAAAAAGGAGGCATCTGTTTTAAATACTTAAGGGATAAGTTCTCAAAGCTGTCTGGTGCAAAATTTCGCGAAGGAATATTTGTTGGTTCACAAGTTAAAAAGCTGTTCAAAGATGAAAATTTTGAATGTGCCATGTAGGATTTAGAGCTAGCGGCAAGAACTCCTTTTAAAAATGTTTGCAAATATTTTCTGGGAAATCAAAAAAGTAAAAACTGCCTAGATTTCGTGGCTAATTTGCTAGAAAAGTATAAAAATTTAAAGTGCCGAATGTTGCTCAAAGTTCATTTCATTCACATTTGGATTTATTTCCTGCTAATTTAAGAATGCCAAACAAGGGAAAAGGTACCATTAAGAGATTGCAGCATTGGAGAAACATCGAGATAGGTGGAATCCCGTCATGATGGGAGATTTTTGCTGGTTTCTCATTAGAGAAGGCAACAGGCAACATGAAAGGAGTTAATTCGACATAACACGAAATACAGCATACCGGGTGTCCCGTAAAAAACGCCAACAATAATAACTCTGTTATTTATTGTCCGATTTTATTGAAACAAAAAGTCAGTTAATTAGCATCAAAAATACTACAAGAAAGTAGTGTTTTAGTTGTTTTCAGTTGTTTTCATTAATGTCAAACGATAGTCAACTTTTTTATTTTAAATGGAAACAGATATATTTTTGGCAATATTCGGATTGTATTTTTTTTCTGAATTCACAATGTATAAAATGTCTAGTTTTTTATAAACGATTATTGAAAGAAAACCATTTATTAAAATTGACCATGCGTTTTTAATAAATTATGTATAACATTTCGAATGTGCTATGAAACATTGAAAACGCAAGTATTATAAGTATTATTCTAAAAAACAAAACAAAACACTTGACAATAATTGTTCAAATTGCCCGCCACCTTGTTCAATACATAACGCACATCTCTTAATTCAGTGGCGGCGGGTGAGCGCCTTTTGGCGGTGCAGTTGCGTGGACGGGACTAGTTCGTTTGTTGTCGGTGATATGCTCGACATCTAGGAGTACATCGCCGATAATGGGCGAGTCGGTCTTGTCTGTGTGGTTGCTCACGCCCCGAGCCGCCACTGTCCTAATTACTCCACGAGTCGCATTTAAAAGACAAACGGCAGGTATTTCTTGACAAGTGTTAATAATTCTTTGTCTTAAAATGTCAACATTTTCTGGAGGTGTCAAATAAACTCGATCTTGTAGATAAGGCCACAACCAAAAATCTAGGGGCGAAAGATCGGGTGAACGCGCAGGCCACTCGATAGGACCGGATGTTCCTATCCACCTATTTCCAAATTGGGTGTTCAACCAATCAGTATTTACTCTGGCGTTGTGAGCGGGGGCCCCATCTTGTTGATAAAATATTCTATTTAAATTTGCCAAAGGTAATTCATCTAAAAAGTTTTGGATATTTTCGTTTAATAAAGTGTGATACTTTTCTTGATTTAAGCAACCATCTATGAAAAACGGCCCAATTAATTGATCGCCTAAAATACCACACCAAACA
This sequence comes from Amphimallon solstitiale, assembly GCA_963170755.1. NCBI lineage: Eukaryota > Metazoa > Arthropoda > Insecta > Coleoptera > Scarabaeidae > Amphimallon > Amphimallon solstitiale. The sequence goes on from OY720680.1 coordinate 130,343,614, forward strand.
TTTACGCTAAAACGTTTTTGAAAATTATTTTCAATGACAAATCTGGGATTGTCTTGGCTCCATTGTCGATGTGTGTTTCTATTAAAAATACCATTATTGCTAAAAGTGCATTCATCAGACCAAATTATCATTCTGTAAAACCTCCGGTCTTGTTCTAATGCATTTAAAAAAAAATCGACAAAACTGTATTCTTCGGCGTTGATCATTTTGTTCTAATGCATTAACTTTTCGAGCTATCTACGGTTTACATTTGTATTTTCTTAAAATGCTATGGACTGTAGTTTTTGATACCCCAATATTATGTGCAATTTCGCGAGTCGACGTTCGTGAATTTTCTAGTAGTGCAAGAAGAACATATTCCGTATCTTCGGCGAATCTACGTCGCTGTGTTTTAGTTTTTTTAAATGAGCCATAATTCCTCAAATTCGTTTCAATTCTCTGAAATATTTTCGAATCTGGAACTTCTCTGTCCGGAAAACGAACACTGTAACGCCGAACTGCTTGAAGACGATTTTTATTACATTCAAAAAACACTTGCAACATGTCTGTTAACTCATTGTTATTCATTTTTACGAATATACTTTTTTTGTGGCAAAACGTTCAAGCAGAACAATAAATAAGACTTAATAGACACTCACACTGACGTTTATTGACGTTTATCGCATTTTTGTTTTTTCATGGCACATTCCAAAATTTATAAATAATGGAATACAAAGATGAAATTTATTAAGTGTTTTATGTTTTTTTTCAATAATTGTTTATCAAAAATAGGCATTTTATACATTGTTGAATTCAGAAAAAAAAAATCCAATCCGAATATAGCCAAAAATATATGTTTCCATTTAAAATACAAAAGTTGACTATCGTTTGACATTAATAAAAACAACTGAAAACAAACAAAACACTGCTTTTTTGTAGCATTTTTGATGCAAATTAACTTTCTTTTTGTTTGAATAAAATCGGACAATAAATAACAGAGTTATTATTGTTGGCGTTTTTTACGGGACACCCGGTATATGTGGTATGTGGTATCCATGTTTTATTTTGAGTTTTAATTTTAAAGCCAAAATATTGTTCATAATATCTTTGAATTAATCACTTAAAGGCTCCTTTTGCGATTTTGTAACATATAATCCACAAACATAACAAAAACTGTTCGAAGAATGTTTTCAGCTTCTTTGACCTGTTTTCCATTCTTAAAAATCACACACAAAACAACTTGTAGAACACAGTTTCAAACTTTCTTAACGAAGTGACAATTCAGTTACATTTAATTTGTCTCTCGCCAGACCGCGTCAACAACTAAACAATGAATGAATCACTACACCTGTTGCAACCTTCATATATCACATATCGACTCCAGAAGTTTCCATTATAGTATATTCGGCGATGACTAATATATTAGAATTCTCTACTCCTCTCTGGAATGTGTGACGTCGTATGCTTTGTAGTTGCCGCTGCCCTTTGCGGTATAGCCACGAACATGCTCGTGCTTGTCACAATAATTTTTTTGATTTTAAATTTTAGGTTAATCTTAGTGAAAACATAAAAATTTTCATTATGATAACGCGACGTGATATCCCATGTTAGAGCATAGTTTTTATGTTTAAGACAATGCAAAATACTAGAATTTTAAGTCGGTTATAAGAATCGTTTCGGCTAGTGGTTTCTTACAGCTAGAATTGAATTGCATAGATAAAAATGTAAAGCCAACCAATCAACCATGCATTTTATCATCGGTCTGTGTTTATGGACAGTTGTAACATTTTTCAATACAAGCGTATGTTTGGAAGAAAGAAATAAAGTAATATTCTTACATCTTTGTTCGGCACACCATCTTTATCGACATCGTTTTCACATGCGTCACCTACTCCATTCATATCGAAATCATCTTGATTAGAATTCGGTTTTGCTGGGCAGTTATCCTTTAAAAGAGTATGCTTAAATATATTTGAATTGTACAATGTAACAAAGTAATTCTTGGAGAGTAAGCGCTCCCACACTATTAAATCTCTCAAGTATACATACACGACAAATTTTTTTTCGTATATGAATAAATGTATGAATGCACATCTACCCTAAGCTGGCATTGCGAACGACAACGTGCAGACAGCTGTTTCGACCCTACATTGGTCTCATCAGTGCACAAGCGTGTTGTTCACAATGCCTTTAAAACTTAGATTACCTGATATAGTCAACTTACGTACCAAACGCCATGAGAGATTCCCAGCGGCATCTGTTACCCAAGCGCGACATCGCAAGGTAATGTTACCCTCCGTAGTACAACTACTAATCAGGCAACTGTAGATATACGTGCATTCAATGAACACGCCATAGGTGGCGTACCTATTACAATACAATGTAACAAGTAATTCTTGGAGAGTAAGCGCTCTCACACTATTAAATCAAAGAAAAATTTCGTGTATGTATACTTGAGTGATATTTGAATTGTGTTTTATAATTTCTAATACGAACCTTCTTGCACTTGTGTCCAGAGCAGGTCAACTCAACATCGGGCCAACCATCCATATCAGTATCAACACCACAAACCGTACCATCACCGGCCCAGCCAGAATTGCATATACATTTATTATCGGCTTTTACAAGAACAGCGTTGGGATCACATCCAACACATTTGTAAGAACCCTACAATTCATATTTTTTGTCAACAAAAACTAGTAAAAAACGCGTAAATATACATAACCTCAGAATTTATGCACAAGTTATCGTTTGGACAGTTGCCATTATTTACTTCGCATTCATTAACGTCATAACAATTCAAACCGCTTCCTACCCATCCAGTATTGCACGTACATTTGTCACCGGCTGGAGACAGGACAGCGTTAGGATCGCATTTAGGTGGTTCCTTAATAAAAGCATTATTTGTAAGGATATTCTTTAGAGACACAAATGTTGGAGGACATGATGTAACTAGCACTGCCAGATCTATCGTGTTTGCGGTACATTCATTTGAGGATTTAAGTACACTTGCACCAAAAAATCTACGATTAAGTTGGTCTAGCTTCCGCATATACTCTGTGATTGTTCTTGTGCACAAGTTGTATTAAAGACATTTCTTATATTTAATTTATTATATTCTGTTAGTATACGACTACGTACCTATAGAGAAAACGCCTTATATTCAATTGGACGGAATTGATGACGTTTTACATGTTGTCATAACTGTATTAGGGAAACTGAGAAAGTTTCTTTGTTAAATTATATTTGAGGGTTTTTATTTCATTAGTTTAATTAGAAAATCTATAAATTGATAAAAATATACGCATTCATGGCAAATAAACACATAATTTCCGTTTCAACATTAAATGTCTCTCTTATATATTTTTCATAGATTAATAGTTCAATTCGGTATTGGCAGATAAATCATATCTGTCAAAAAGGCGTGTGTTGTGTATATTTTTCCTGTAAAATTTTCGTATTTATTTTTACTTTGATATACCTATATTGTACAAAAATAGTTCTTCTTGGAACTGTACATCCTGTTTATTATCTATTTGCGTCCTTTGAATATAATGTCGAAAGGTTTCTATTAACAGTCTAAGCTTTTTACAAACTCTTCTATAATCATCTGTTAAAATTAATGTGAACAGCGTAAGTATTGTAAGTATACGTTATGAAACATTTTTGGTTATCAATATAATAAATAAGTTGAGAAGGACTGCAGTTTTAGAGTATTTCAATTACTAAATATATTACGATATAATTATTGTATTGTGAATAATTTTTTTTCTTTGGTTATATCAAATGTCACCGACAGAAATAAAAATAGACCGGGCATGAATCTAGTATGACGTACAATTGAATGTAACGCGTTACCTCTATGTATACGTTTATTTTCAGTTTTCTGTTGTTTTGCATAAGTATAATTAATTTAGGAAATATACAGGGTGGGTCATTAGTTGCCGCTTCTTTGATTGCTCTTTTGTGTTTTAAATAAAAGAAAAAAACAATTAGTGGAAGATTCATGGTTGCGTGTGGCGCATATTCTAAAAATATTTTAAGCTCTGATGCACTTCCGGTTTCTTAAATGATTCACCCTATATATTTTTTGATTTCCTAGTACTGTTTTAGATTGTCTATTTAAGTGTTTTTCTTTTTCAAAATTGAGATAATAGTTTTTGAGTTATTAATTTTTTGTTGAAAATGTTTGACCAAAACGCGTGTTCAGAAAAAATATCATTGTCGCATTGTTTTTAAAAGTGAAAACATTAAATTTGGTGGTGCTTGCAGCCAATAAAACTCTGCATCATTTTGTATAAGTTGCATTCCCGAAATTTTCTCTCAAAAATTTATTTTTTTTTAATGGAACGCCCGGTATTTTGTTGTGGAATTTTGTTCTTTTAAGTCTTTTTTATTTTCCTTAATAGCGTTCTATACTTATCTTTTGGTGCACATGTCGAGCAGTTGTGAATTTTATATTTAACAATGTTCGTATTGTAATATTTCGTTTGTTAATTACTGGATTCATTTTGAAATAAAAGTTTTTGGAAACGTTTTTTAATTGTAAATAACTTTAGATGCTATGAATTTCGCAAATTTTCTGTAAGTAAACTGAAGAAATATCATATGTATATAACGCAACTTCGACCACGCATACCTCTGTAACAGTTGAAAATTTGGCTCATGTTTATTAGTTTTTTTACTTACTTTTGACCGAGGATTGACTATACAAAAACGTCAAACTACCTCGTCGGGCACCCTGTAGAGTAAAGATCATCTTAGAACATAAACATTTAAAATACCCCTAGCTACAATCCCCTGAATTTTTACTCCATATTTAGTATGCACCCTGTATAAGGAAATACATGTAATTATGTTTTAGGTTTAACTAAATTTTATGCTTTTAATAAACTACTGACTCTAACAAGAATGTGTACTTTTGATTGCTAACACTTTGACTGGTAGAACATGTTATCTATAATAACATACATAGGGAAAAATCCCTTACCACAAGAAGTATATAAAAATCCTATGTACCAATTTCGGCAACTAAGTTGACATCATCAGTAGAATTCTGTATAAAACAAAAAAGAGTGTTAAATGTAGTATTTGTGGCTAAGGTGTAACCTTAGAAGATATGCTCTTCACCAAATCACCAGTAGGGTAACACTCTAGTGTTACACCAAATCACCAGTGAGATAGCACTGAGAGTGTTATCCCGGTGGTGATTTAGTGAACAGCATATCTTCTTAGATTATACCTTAGCCAAAAATACTTCATTTAACATCCTTTTTGTTTTATACAGATTTATACTGAAGATGGCAAGTTAGTTGCCGAAATACGTATATAGATTTTTTTATATATTTTTTTGTGGTAAAGGATTTATCTTTTTGCATTTTATTTCAGATTTTCAGCCACAGTCTCCACCCATTATTGCATGTTATCTATAATTTAGGTGGTACATCTTACTAATTTAACGCACACCTCTTACACATTTTTAAATCTGCCAGCACTAATTGTATGAACTCTTCTCCTCTATAAGCACCTGTGGGCAATCTATTTTTCCGTCCTTACAAGTACAAACTTGACCTCTCTGTACTACAGTTTCGCCAGCTTGAAGTACGCCGTTGCCAAACACGCAAGGGCATTTCTTTTTGGTGTAGCAGTAGTCATCCAGAAAGTAACTGGATGCTGGGCAATAACACCCTTCTTCGCATTTTCCATCAGGTGTTACAGGCAGTGGTACGTCATTGCAAGTTTTCAAGCCATTTGTAGGAGCACACGTGACAGCAAGTAAATTTCCGGCACATTTTCTCCCTGAAAGTATTAAGAAGTAGTTAGACAGATCATTTGCATAATTGTCAAACATAAAGGTACGTTTCTCTTGAGTAAAATTAATATTTTTTGACATACCTCGTATACAACTGAAAAAATTTAATATCTGATGATTGAATTTTAGATTTTAGAACATGCAGATTTTTTTTATGAAGAAAAGCGTTTTTTCCTAAAATTAATAATAAAAAAGTTTTCCATATGGTCCCATATTAGTGAGACATATTGTATAAATAGCATAGCACGGGAATAGATGAAGCAGAAATATCCTACGGAATAGAGATTGCAGCCAAGTTATATCACCCAATGAAAACTGTTCTTATATGGAAAAAAGAAATATCTAGAAAAACTAAGATATACATTCATCTTAGTTTTTCTGGATATTTCTATTGCAGCAGTGTTCAACCCAACCCTGACCTACGAATGCGAAAGCTGGGTACTTACCAAACGAATGAAAGTCTGACTGCAAAGTATGGAAAGTATGGAATAAAATACCTCGGGAGTACATTTTAATAGCGGTTGCGTAAAAAGAATCAGAATCGTAAAATATGAAATTTTGTAACAGTTGCTTTCGAAAAACTAATGTAAGGTGTCGATTTTCGCAAATTCATAAATGTCAATATCTCAAAAACTGGAATTATCTCTACTACCAGCTTTAAATTCGTACAAATCTTAATTAATCCATATACATCGTTGTAAAAAGTCACTGACTCCAAACAGAACTAAATACGAGGTAGGCGCCATAAATTCTCGTCCTCATATACAAAAACGAAACTTGGAACAATATAAGAATTTTAATTTTTCAATGTCATCTCCCCTCACTTTTATACATTTATTACAACAATTAATTAATAATTTGAAACCCTTGTAAGGAATTTTGAACACGTTTGAACCTGTTTATGCATATCAGGCGGAGAATTTATGGCGCCTATCTGGTATTTTAAAACAATGCAAAAAAACGTTGATTATACAATATGTCAATTATTATAATTTGTAAATTATATAACCGATAAAATAGGTTTTTAACTGATTTTAACAGACATTTCTTGTGTGGACAGTGGTACCAGATACTACACATTATAATAATACTTACGGCATACTTTTGTTTCTCTCCATTGTACTTTAGACAAACCAGCGCTAACACTTGCTTTAGCATAAACATCTAATGTTTCACATATACAGTCTGTACTTTTTTTCGAGCAAGCACAATGGGACTGAATGCATGTATCGATGTACAACTGTGGATCGACAATCTGAAAAGTAACAAAAGTTATAGAATGTCTTCGTGTAACTTAATTTCTATTAAATAAATTGGATCTTATTGCTCTTTAACAGAAATTATTCCTGCAACACATTTTCGTAAGAAACTCAGTGGCATTGGCTAACGACAAAAAAACATTCTTTGAAACTATAGGAGGTGATAAAACTTTGATGTATTAGCATGCACAAGAAAACAAGAACACATGCAGTTTGTGCTCAAATTATTGAACCAGGAAATCTGGCGAGAGTTTTTTGGAATATGTAAGGAATCTTGCCATTTAAATACATAAAAAAAAGACTGTACAGAAGAAGTCTCTAGGGAAACGATCAGAATTCTGAAAATTGATATACCATCAAAAAGGCCCCACAACTTTGATCACGAATTATATTGCTTCATGACAATTACCAGGTTTACAAATTTTGCCAAATCCGTAAGGTAATCCATGATTCCGGTTATGTCACTGAGTATATTATAAATTATACAAATTAGTGGCAGATTGTGCCTGCAACATATTTGTGTAAAAAACTCAGTGGCATTGGCTAACGACAAAAAAAACATTCTTTGAAAACTATAGGAGGTGGTGAAACTTAGATTTAATAGCATGCACAATAAAACAAGAACTCATGCAGTTTGTCCTCAAGTTAAGGGGATATTAAAGTCGATTTGTATTTGGAAATTGACTATAATTGCTTTTGGAGGTGTTGGCCCGTAGGAGGAGCCAAATGCAAGCCATCTCATTCTCATATATTTGAAATGAATGTGTTGTTTTCCGTCACCCGAATACAGAGAAAAGATACAGCTGAAGGCGCTGCTAAAATACAAATAATTCAATACCGCACCATTCCGGAATTTCTTAATTTAGTTACCCAAATTAAACTTTTTTCCGCAATTCAAAAAGCTATATCTCACAAGAAAACATTGGTCTACACGGGAATTAAATCCGTTTTGATCAATTTCATTTAATTATTTCAGATTTTGACCGAGAAGCACACGTACATTTTACTCTAATTGGGAATAAAAAAAATAGATGGTTGTGACAAAAAATTACATATTCTGACAACCTTTCCGTGTACTCATATCTATATTGGAGTTGTACAGGAAATTTCACATTTCTGTCTTTGAACAATAGTAAAAAAAAACTGATAAATCCGATATCTTGCTTTCTCGACCGCTTTAATATCCCCTTAATACGTATTGCATAATATGCAAACAAATATGTTAGGACAAGTCTTGTATGTGTTTATAAAAATTTATCCTAAAAAGCAACTGGGATTTCCCGTGAATAATGTCATCTCGTGTGTTATAGTGCGAACTATTTCTGTGCAGAAATTTACCAAACTCGACGCCATCTTAATATTAGAATTAATGTTATATTACGTGTCGCAGTATTAGTGGCCTCTTTTGGCGTATTTTTAAACCAAATATACAGTTGCCATTTGATGCATAAGGACAGTTTATCTGTTTAGTATTGTCTGTTGTGATGTTACTAACATTTTTCGAAGAAACAATCGAAAAGAAACGAAGCAAATGTAAACAAAGATAAATTATACAATTTCTATGAATATTTGAATTTTTTCTTCCGTAATAATTTACCTTTAACGCACGAATACTGACTTGATTACAAGAAATAGTGTTTTCTTTGTTGAAAGGGGTTATGACTTCAAAAATCTAATGGGTAACTGCTTTCCAAAATTTTCAGATGGATTTTAACCATTTTACTTGAAGGTTTTAAAGAAGTTACCATCGTTGCCAAAAAAAGTCATAAAATTTTCATCCTTTTCAGAAAACAGTTTCTATCGATTATTTCGAATCATTAAGAAGTGATTCCCTTTCAACTATAACCGATTCAAGTATATATGTGTCTATATTATACTTACATTATTTGCGTCTTTGAATCGTACGTCTGTTAATAATTTACAAGCTTTTTCGGCTTTCTTAGTATTGGAAGTACTACCCGCACATTCCGATTGTGTGTCTATAGTTTCTGAGCATGTAGCTGCATAAAAAAAAATCACAATCAAGTATATATAATATGTCATGTAATAAGTTGATACTATTCTCTTACTAGAAACTTTCCATTCATCCAAAAATGATTCCAAACTAGATAGGTCTGCGCTTGTTCTAGACTGCCGATCATTACTGGAACACTTGTCATTATTTCCGCAGAGTCCAAGTATTTGATAACCTTTATCGTTTTGAATTGAAACTTCAACCATATTCTAAAAATAAGTTTATACAGGGTCATTCTAAATAAATGCGACAAATTTTATGGTCTGATTCCTAGGGTTATTGTGATCAAGTGATCATAAGAGTTCATATGAATGTAAGTCTTAAACGGCATAGTTCTAAAATTATTGGATGTTTAATAGTAAATTTTGTTATACTATAATTAACAAGTTTTAATGTCACCTGGTTCTGCGGAAACATTCGTTTTGAAAAATATTTATTTGTCATTTCAATATTATTGTGTCAAAGTTTTGTCAAGGAATTGTCAAAGTTTTCTAATATGTTTTACACAAATGCTGAGTTGTGCGATATGCACTTTGTTTACCGTCTTGCCAATGGTAATTCACGTTCAGCTGGAGATGTCTTTATGAAGAACGACACCCGAACCATGTCATCCATAAGTGGAAGACACGGTGCTAAATGAAATTGAGGAACATCCTACTACAAGCACCAGAAAAATTGCCCCTGCCTTAAACGTAAGTCAAGCCACAGTATGGAGGATATTGAACTACTGCTGTATCCATATCACATGTAACGGGTACATGCACTTTTGCCAGTATATTTCCCGAAAATATTGGCTTTTTGTCAATGGATAGCACAGAAAATCACTCTAAATCCTACGTTTTTTGGTCAAGTATTCTACACTGACGAGGCTAATTTCTCAATATATGCTATTATTAATTTAGATAATCATAATAATGACACATTGGCAGAAGAAAACCCACACGAAACTTTGGAAACCCGTCATCAACATTAACAATGCTACACCCTCACGAGTCTAAACTAGTGAATTCAAAAGGGCGCAGGAAAACTGGTGTTGACGTAAACTAAAATATTCATCCGTTCGGCACAGTTACCAAATACATTGTTTGACTAAGCTAAAACAATGGCAACCCCACAAAATTTGACAGCAAAGCTTCGGAAAGTTCGTGCTTTCACCTTCAGGAATGCCTTACCTTTCACATCCCTAGGTACAGCTGACAAAGATGGAGAGGGGCACTGCCTCTTGCTCAGTCGCGATGGCCGTGGGCTTACTTAAAACCGCAGCTGGATAAATTTCGGATGCCACTCCTATTCTGTAATACACCCAACCTCAAAAGATCTTTAATCCAGAGGATTATCAGTTAAAAATACCTAGGTGGCAAAAGACAAAACGGAACCCAAAATATTTCCAAACACAACAATTTATTAACTACAAGTTGTTCTATTGGTTATAAAGAAAACATATGAATGTAAAAATTATGGAAGGTTGAAATTATGAAATGTAACAAGATCAAATGAAAATTTAAAATTGTACCCAATTATGTTATACAAGTTATGATTAAATAAAATTTAAGTTGAGGATTCTAAGTTGAAAACAAGTAAAATTTAAGTGACCAAATTTTTCGGACACCCTGTATTATATCTAAATATTATTAAATAAAATTAAAACTAAGCATGAATTGACTAATAGCTGAGATCTCACCTTTACATAGATTTACAAATATTCTAAGCAGGTTCACTCTGTATATTAAGCATGAAAATAAATCACTATATGAAGTTATCGGAAATTACACACCAAAAAAAAAGGACATAAATTTAATTTAAACTGGCTGAAGACCCTCAATACAAATATTACCATCAATTAAAATAAAAAATTGGACATAACCTCTCGTAATTGATAATTAATTAAAGTCAAACCGGCCAATAACCGGCAAAATTCTACAAATACTTAAAAATCGACTGAATAAAATAACTTAGAATAACGTTCTTAGCTTTACAGATAATTAAACATAACAAGAGGCTCTGAATAATACAGGCCCTCCGAGCCACAGAAGTGTATCGTGTCAGGAATATCAAAATTTACAAAATGGTTCTCAATAAATTAAATTTCAAGAATATAAGGCCAGATTTTTAAGTAGTGTAAATTAGAAGTTAACACTCAAATAAAATATATAAAAACATAAAACAGGAAACTTAAGACACGTGGGTAAGCACGGACGGTAATCTTCTGGAATATTCGCTTGTATTCGATCTCAAAAACCAATATTGAAATTCCAGGCGCTTTGAAAAAGGAGTTCTAGTGGAGATAAATCGTTTCTTCCCTAAAATAATAGGATTTAGAGCGTTTCCGAAGTCGGTCAACAAGATGGCGGACCATGAGGTCAGTTCCTTTGTGTCGACATTTATGCGGAATTGTCGCAGGGAATTAGAAGCTATAAACAAAAGGGAGAAACGACACTCATTAAGGATAAATTAAGCAATAGAAAATTACGAAAACTCACCAGAATACTCAGTTACACGTTCATAAAATAAGGATCAGTTGATACTCAAGAGATACGCGATATAAAACTAACTTATTGCCTTTTTATCCGCTTCTATTAAGCGCACTTAACGATATACGGTATTACATTTTAAGAATAAGAATAAGAATAAGAATTTTTATTTACATCAAGTTAAATATACAAATGAAGTATACATATATGATGTGTCATTTAAGAAGTTCGAATGAGTAATAAGTAAATCTGACTTTTTCCAAACAAACAAATAAACATACAAGTAATTTAAGAACCAGAAACCAGATAAACTGTTCTCTGCACTGAACGTCAAGGCGTTTTCCTCAAATTAAAAAATTCTTCCAGGCTGTAGAGAGGATAGTTGGTAAGGTACTCCCTGCACAATTTCCGAAAGCACTTGATTCTGGTCTCTGATCGTATATGCGGTGGCAGCGCATTATACACCTTCGCGCACATATGAGGAGCAAACTTTCAAAAGGAATATTATCCAATTAAATCAGCTACTGACGTATAGGTGGTGTTGGGTGCTTCAATACTACATCTACATGTTACCAAACTGAATGCGTTCTAAAAATTGTTTATCCCATATAAAATTAATATCAAAAGATTGCAATTTTTTCAAAAAGATTCTTATCCTAAAGTTTATTTTCAAATGGAATTTTATTTTTTTATTTACATGAAAATCAGCTCGTTTATTCTTTTAGGTCTATTTACCGAAAAAAAATGGATGTAGATGGTGTTTTAGTAAGCGAAGCAAATGAGGGAAGTCGCAAAAGGAATAAAAATACAACCAAAAAGGAGAAAGCAAAGCAATTCAGGTAATAGGACAAGAATTTAATTTTTAACTCTACTTTTTTATGTTATAATTATTTAAGATACCTATTTCATTTTCCGAATATGGAAAACTTTCAACGTCCTGCGTACAGGGGTCTACATATAAATGTTTAAAAATACGAAAACGAGTTATAATTGCAGCAAGAAAAAATTTTTTTCAAATTTCGGATAAGCATGTTTAGGACAGGAAGTTATCATATTTCTGTAAAGTTTCTGATCCAAAGAGGCACAGAGAAAAATATAAAGCCAATTGCCGAAATCAACAATATGTTTTGTCAGCAAAATATCAAATGGTTAGGGCAAATGGGGAAACCCACAGGTGTGCCTAAAAATGATTTTACCATGTTTTGGAATTTCATTAAAACGGTTGCATACAATTACAAGAAATATAAGATTTGGATATGACATAAAGGAGAGAAGAGGAGGAGACATGCGTTCAAACAAGAACAATGAAAAAAGAGAAGAGGTTAAAAAGTTTCTTGGAAAGCTTCGTACCACAGAAAGCCATTACAATCCCAAGAAATCAAAAAGATTGTATTTGCCTGCCCATTTGAATATAAGAAAATTGTGGAAATTGTATAATTTCACTGTTGCTGAAAATCATAGGGTAAAATATGGGTTTTTTTATAAGGTCTTTTCTGTTGATTTTAATATTGGCTTCGGGTCACCGGCGGGATGTTTGTAGTTTCTGTTTTGAAAAGAAAACTGAACTAAAGAATTGCACTGAAACGCAAAAAGTTAATTTGATGACAGAGTTAAGACTTCATAAATTAAGAGCCAAACAATTTCACTTACTGATAAATCAAAATGAAGAAAATAGTGAAGTATTTTGTTTCGACCTACAGCAGGTGCAGAATCTGCCCAAACTGCCAATCGGAGAAGCATATTACTTAAGGCAGCTTTCCTTTTATAATTTGTGTATTACGGATGTCGCACATTCATCTCCCTTTTTTTACATCTGGATGGAAACCTAAGCCGGTAGAGGAGCGAATGAAATTGGTTGTGCCATTACAAATTTCTTAAATTCGCATAATTTTTCTGATAATTGCAAAGTGTTACGTTTATTTGCAGACGGGTGTGCAGGGCAAAATAAAAACTCATTTGTTATGTATGCTCTGGCCCTTTGGCTGTCAAAATGTGCTCCTGTGACATTACAACAAATTACACTTACGTTTCCGGTTAGAGGGCACTCCTTTCTGCCAGCGGATCGGGTGTTCGGACGTCTTGAAAAGAAGCTTAGAAAAATAGAAATGATACTGAATGCTGAGGAGTACATAGAAATTTATAAAGAAGTGGGAACGGTCAAAAAACTAGGAATCGATTGGACAATCAAAGATTTTATGGCTCTTGATGGAAGTTTGAAAAAGTTACAAGGTGTAAAAGACATGAGAAGAGTTATATTAAGAAAAGATTCTAAGGGAGTTGTTAAAATAAAAATGGAACCATATTACAGAAACGACGACTTATCGAAAAGTTTTGAAATTTTAACAAAAAAAGGTAAAGCTTTAAAGCAGCTGAATGTCAAAGAAAAGGTATTAAGAAACCTAATAAAGGAAGAAAAATTAAAAAATCTTAAAACATTGTTGCTCTTATACGACGAAAATTGGCAGCAAGAAGAAAAACTTCTTTAAAGAATTACTCTTGGATTAACCACACCTAGATTCCTCCACCAGCAAGGAATAGAATGAACCTTGTGATTGCAATGAGGATGATGGTGGTGTTTCTATATAACACTTAAAATTAATATTGTTTTCTAATAATAATAAAAAATGTTTGATAATAATAAATTTCTTTTGTACTATTACTATTTTCAGTAAAATGTATGTACCTACCTCTTTTGTACATAATTATTGATTATTTCAAAAAGATTTTTATCCAAAATTTTTTGTTCAAATAAAGTTTAATTTACATTTTTTTCCCGAAAGGAATTTTATCCTAATTAATTAATCAGTTAAACAAATTTGTAAATGAACTAAATTTCTAATTTTTGCCATTTGGCTTTACAAAAGTTTGTATTATCTATATCACTTTACAAATTTAATTTTCATTATTCAGTTTTGCAGCAATCACAAAACAGCTCTTTTCTCCAATTCGTGACAAAGTTATAATATTCCTTTTGAAATTTTGCTCCTCATATAACTTACTTCCGTCTGACATACGGAAAGTCTCTGATAATCGGCTCGAATTAGGTCGCCGGCCCTGGTCGGATACCTATGATGTTCATTATTCGTCTGTAGTATCAAGTGTTGGGAGAACACCAGTAAGTTGTATATGTACAGTGAGAACACCGTCATAATTTGATATTTCACAAACAAGTGTCTGCAATGTGCCCTATACGCAGATCCCTCCATTAATCATAGCACTTTCTTCTGCAACTTCAGGACCTGATCGACGCGGCCGCTGGAACCCCAGAAAACCAGTCCATACGACATCACCGACTGGAAAAGTCCATAGTACATCTCGCGCACTACTTCCCCCAACACAGTACCTCCGATTGCGAAGAACATGTACACGACCGAACTGAACTTGGCGCATACCCAATCTATGTGTGTTTCCCATGTAAGTTTTGGTTGAATGTACAATCCAAGATATGCAATAAAATGCAATAAACTTTTAGGAAGGTTCGAGTTAGTTCTGCAACTTAATAGATCGATAATTGACGGCAAAATGTGGTCGATCTCGCTACGAAATTTCCCAAGACAAGCGTAAACCAAACAGCGCTACGGCGGACCACACGAGAAAGAATTCAGTTATGTAACCAACATTAAAAAAAGTACAAGAAAATTTACAAGATACAAGCTCAACTAAAATCCCAAAAACACGCAATACATTTAAAATCAAAATTTAATTCTAAAATAAATAATAATTAGGCATGGACTGGACCAACCGTTAAATGTTCGACGAAAATCGCAAGTCCATCATTCGTCCACAGATGGCGGGACCGTTTAGAATTAGAATTAAAATTAAAATTTACTTGAAAAACACGCATTAGTATAGTAAATAAAGAATAAGAGTAATTCTAACGGAAGTATGCACAAGTAAAAATGACAAAACACACACAAAAAAAAAACAAGACAATAATTCTAAGATATAAATAACTGAATCTAAATGTATACAGGATATACACTGACCCCAAAAATTAATGTAAGAACACTCTGTTAATGTGTGGGCCACAATTGTTGGAGATCACTTGATAGGTCCGTACTTTTTGCCGATGAAGTTAAATAGAGATGTATATCGCCGCTTCTTGAAGAGGAGCTACCATTACTGTTGGAAGAAGGCACGTTGCAGTTAAGATTGCAAATGTATTTCATGCATGATGGTGCTCCAGCACATTTCAGTTAATTAATTGAGGAGGTCCTCAACAATAACCTCCGCGATCTCCAGACTTAAATTCTCCAGATTTTTTCTCGCCATTGAAAATGTTGATGAACTGAGATTATTGAGATTGTTGAACGCACTCACTAACGAATGCAACGCAGGATAGAAGCCTGCACTACCTTTCGAACAATTTTTATAAGGTCATTTTGTTGAATTAGTATATTTTATTGTATAATCTGTTAAATTACTTCTTATACATACGTATTATAACTTTAAAACAATGCCGTTTAAGACATACATTTTTATGATCAGAATAACCCTAGGAATCAACCTATAACATTTGTCGCATATATTTATAATGATAAAAAATATATAATCAATTGAATAATAAATGTTATTATTATTAAAAATGCAAAGTTGTCTTGTCATTTCTAGTCTCAAATGTTTATTAATTTTTCGTTTGTTTAAGAACAACTCACCGTATTATCCCATTTGATCACAACTCCAATTTGAGTGAATTCGAGAAACACCCTATTTCCAGGTTTCGTTAAAGAAATATCAGTCAATTTCGCTGGTACTGAGTACGAACCAATTGCTGTAGAAAGAGCTGGCAAACCCATTGCTACCAAAATGTAGAAATTTATTTTTAGAAAATTACAAAATAGTCTTAATATCACTTTATGCCTTTGAAAGACATCATACGAGGATGTATTGATATTTAGTTAGCCTTGACCGCTTCCGTCAATAAAGAAAATATTGCGATGGCATAGCAACGAAACATAACCTATTAGAAATGTCTCTGTAAAGTCAAATCAAAGTTCAGCACTAAAATTTGATACCCTTGGCGATCAATGTCAATCGTATGCGTTCGTGAAAAATTTAATTGCAAGCTTCAAAAGAGGTAAATTTTCCATTGAATATAAACACCGATCGGGAAGGCCAGTTTCTGTGTCCGTCCCCGAAAATCTTGACATGATTTTGTAAGATCGCCGAATTGGGCTAAAACAAATATCTGAAGCACTGAATATTTCATATGGACGCGTCCATCATACAGTCGATTGGATATGATAAAAGTGTCTGCAAAATGGGTCCCCAAATGTCTGTCTGTTGACCAAAAGCGTGCTAGTATGAAAGCATCGCGTTTGATGTGTGCTCGGTTTGAAAAAAATACAGGCTTTTTCAGCCGTATTGTTACTATGGATGAAACTCGGGTACATTTCTACGACCCATTAGCAAGACAGCAATCGATGGAATGGAGATACTATGGTTCTGCAAGTCCTAAGGAGTTTCGTGTTCAAAAATTTGCTAAAAAGTTCTTGCTTCAGGTTTTTTGGGATTGCCATGGAGTAATCATGATTGATTTTCTGGATAAGGGTAAAACAATAACTGAGAATTACTATTCAATGTTACTGACCACTCTACGAGAAGAATTATGGAGAGAAGATGCGAAAAGTGGTCCAAAGGTGTTTTGTTGTTGCAAGACAATGCACCTGCACACAAATCGCGTGTTGCCAATTCAAAAAATTCGTGATTTAGGGTTCGAATTACTCGAACACCCCCCTTAATTACCAGGTCTGGCTCCGTCCGACTATCATGTCTTTCCTCAACTGAAAAGAAGTTTAAAATGTCGTAAATTTTCTTCCAACGAAGAGATGATAGAAACTGTGGAGGCCTGGTTTGCAGAGCAAGATAAAAATTTCTTTTTGAGATGTCTAGGAACCTTGAAGGTTCGTTGTAATAAATGTATCCAATTAAGGGGTGAGTATGTTGAATCATAAAATATTTTGACTTCAGATTTTGTTTGCTTATATAGTAAGCTAAGGCTTTTTCAATACATCCTCGTATATCATAACGGTAAACGCTAATCTTTTCTCGTTCTTCTCTCAAAATTGTTATTTAATTCATATTTTGATGAATTTCACAATTCTGATAGATCCCTACAATATTAATTACAAATGCCAAGAGAGTATGATTTCTTGTCTGTGTTAGATAACGATATGCTATCTCTTTCCAAAAACAAAGGAAAGGTAATAAAATCAGAATTAACACATTCACGTAAACACTTACCATCACGACCAAGCTTATACGTATCGCCAGCATACAAAACTTCAACGTAAGTATAACAATGGTCCTTTGCACAAGCTTTGTCATTGTTACCCACGTCAACTCTGAAATCTGCACCACCAATTTTGAAGGACACCAGCGTCATTGGGCAACCAGACCGAAAACTGTAATTAATTATGTATTATCATCAAAAATTATTAAACGAATCTGCCGCTGTCAATTATTCTGAAGTCAAATTTAAAAATTAATACATGCTAGTCAACCACTTCCTCAAAAATGTCATATCTGAATACATAAAACTAAGATTATTTTTTACCTGAATCCATGATCGTCGAATGTTTTGACATGGTAGCCACCCCAGACCATACAAGTAGACTTGATCTAACATAAAAAAAAGAGTAAGTCCTATTTTGTATAATTTGCATGTATTATCTAATTCTCCTTAAGTATAATAATATATCTGTATTGCCCAGCAGACATAGCAGACATACATACATCTAATTACAAGACAGAAAATGAGATGAATCGGTAACTGAACAATAAACTAACAAAAAGAAAATATATATATAGAGTGACGCGCTACATCTCCGTCGGTTTATATACGAAAAGTGGCAAAGTATTACAATTGTTTTATCAAGAGTAGTGTAGGTTCATTAGGACCACATTTTGAAATTATTTTGAAATATACAAATTCAATAAAATGTTGCGCACCAAAGTTATGAAAATGTAAATAGAGCACCTTGTATATTATGCCATATTTTGATACTACAGGCTAAATGAAGGCCACTTACTGTTATATTCCCTATACCTAGCTCAACCTCTCGAGATATTTTACTATTTGTGAAAATGTATATCAAAATTTAAAAGACGTCTTACATATTTGGGAGAATTATTTTAAATCGTATTTATTGTTTACTCAAAGCATCAGATCTTAAGGTAAGTTAAAGATGATGTCTATAAATTATACAGGGTGTTTAAAACCAAATTTTTGTTTTGACTAACATTAAAGACAAATAACTTTCTTGTTTTAAACGGAACATCCTGTATTTATTACCACATTTAGAATCTAATTTTAATTGCTTTTAAAACTGCATTAGGGCTTCCTATAATAATAATAATAATAATAATATTAACTTGAAAATTGACAAAAGGTGTGCGATTATTGCACGACAATGCTCTCGTCCATACTGTAACCTGATCTCACACCTTGTGATTTCTTTCTGTGGCCAACTGTAAAAAACATTGTTTACGCAACACCTCCTACAACGGCAGAGAACATGCAGCAAAGAATAAGAAACGCTTTTCTTAAATTAAGTGAGAATAACTTAGCTCAGAATGTAAGTCTGTCGATACAGAGACGGTTGAGAGCATGTGTAGAGCAGAATGGAAATATATTTGAACACATTTTAAATTAAGATTGTTTTATTATGGAAAATTTTCAAAATGTAATTCTAAAACAAATGATAATGCATTTAAAAAACAGGTGTTTGTTAAAATTACTTTGTTTTATTTTCATGGCCAACCAACTATTAGATGCCCCACATATTGCATGTTATAAACATGAGTATATCCCATTAAAGGGTTATAACTTTGAAAATACTAGAAATACTAGAAATAAGTACTATGTTATAGGTACCATTTTAAAGGCAATTTTACAAGGAATATGCTGACTTATAAAAATATTATAGTTTAGGTTTAAAAAAAAACGAAACCAATAAAGATCGATAACTTAGGCACGACATATTTAACACCCTGTATATTTATTCACTTTGTTCAGCCTGAAAACAAATAACGTGTTAGTTAATAAATTAGTAACACCAGAGTTACGTGAGAATATACCCATTTTCAGACTACAGCTTAAAATGTTAGATGCTGCAACTGTCAAGATTTTAACAAAATTATCAATAAAATCAAAACTAACAGTCTGAAGTGCACATATCTATATATCATTGCAAAGATAATTTGAATGGCTATCATTATAATATCTAGAAAGTATAGCAATGTGTTTAAAATAAAAAAAGTTGAAGGTTGTTGCAAGAATTTGGAACAGCCTGTATATTTGAAAATAAAATTAGAAACCGCTCAGTCGCATACTACAGACGTAGGCAAAGTCTTATTGCTACAGCGTTATTAATTTTCATACTAAGCTCCGCCGACACACTATTGCACCACCCGGTATATATGCAATAAATTAAGTTGTCGTTAGCTTTTAAAAGTAAATATCGAAATTCTCCAGTGACAAAGAAGTTCTACTCTACGTCATGACATTCAAAAAAGATTATCCCAATTTAAGCTATCGTCGTCCAAGAGTAGATATATGTCACACTTGCGATAGAAACTGCACATTGTGAAGTTAAACTTAATTAAAAAAAATGAGATATGGGCACCACAAGTTGTTCCAAATTAACTTTAAATTCTGTATTCCTTAATAAAATAAACCTCTCAATAAAAGTGTTACTTCCGGTCTGAATTTTGAAATTTTTTTTATAGAGAAATTATACCAAATCCACCTCATATTAGTTTTATTCTCGTAATACATGTTTATAGAAACATTATTTGAGAAATATTTTCAAAAAGCTGCTATTAGATAAGAGTAAAAGTACAATTTCCGGTCCAAATTTTAACAATTTTTTTAAACAAATATTGTTCAAAATTTAGGTCTAATTACTTTCGTACTTGTCATAAATCTATACGGAATGCTTAATTTGCGAGTCATTTGCAAAATACTGCTATTCTATAAGAATAGAAGTGTTACTTTCGGTCCGAATTTTGAATCTTTTTATATATAGCTCGATTAACCAAACAGACGATACACTTCATAAACCTACTAATCCTAATATTATTCTAGCTTCGGATAACGCTTTCTGTTACCAAAACTGTACGCGGTTGCAACATATAAGATGGTAATATTTTATTCTGTCAAATGTCATAGTTGTTTACATTTTTCAGTCGCTTCATTATCACGTATTTCTTTCATTTTTACTATATTTATACGCCGATTTTATTTTTAACAATCAGTTGTTTTCACAACTAAATCATGCCTAAATCGTTAGGTAAACAAGGAAAGAAAATAAATCTCTCCTTAATCAGTTATTTTGAGAAAGAACGCGATAATAACGCACCATTGTTCCCCCTAACGGCAGTTCGAGAGGTAATATTTTCTGTTATTTATAGTTTAAACAATAAACGTTTAAATAATAATGTTTTTCATCTAAAGAGTAGCAAGTGCATTAAATATTCACATTGCAACTGTAAATAAAATATCATCTACATCAAAACGGGGTTGGACCATCTAGTCTAGTCCAAAGCGAAAACGGCCTAGAAATAAACCTGTTGTAAATGTTGATGATTTTACTCAGTGTGCAATTCGAAATACAGTATATGACATGTATAAAAACAGTAAGTTATTAAGAATTTACATTTATAAAATTAACATTTGAGTTTATTACAGAACAACATATCACGCTTCATTCTCTGAATATAAGTCTTAAAGGAAAGGACTGGTGGCAAGTCATCTTTAGGGGCAGTATTACAGTTTTAATTACAAGAAGGATGATCCTAAGCGAGCTTTAATGGAACTACCACAAATTGTATTAAAACGTGTTACATTCTTGTAACAATATGTTCATATGAAACATGAAAATGCTCGCCAGTTTGTGTTTGTTGATGAAACCTGGGTTTTCACAAGATGGAACAATTCTTAAATCTTGGCAAAATGAATATATAGAAACAACAAAAGCATCAAGAGTAGGTGGAAAAAGGTACATTATATTTCTAAGAATAACATATTCTTCTCTTATGTATATTTATTATATTATATTGTTTTAGATATATTGTATTACATGCAGGTAGTTCTAATAGATTTATTCCTGGAGCAAAATTAATATTTCCGACAAATAGTCAGCATCTAGATTATCACAGTGACATGAACAGAGACCACTTTTTATACTGGTTTGAACACCAACTTCTTATTAGTTTAAAAGAGCCGTCCAAAATTGTTTTGGATAATGCCAGTTACCACAGTCCAACATCATCTGCCACTAAAAATGAAATACAGACATGGCTCATCAATAATAACATTGACTATGACAGAGCTGCTTTAAAAATACAATTATTGGATTTAGTTAACCCATTAGGTACCGGTACTAGAAATAATTGCAAAACAATTCAAATTTTTATCTACAATTAGTTTACCGACATTAACAAAGAGTTTTATATAAAAATAAAAATTAAAATAATTTTTCTAATATTTTTTTTAAAGTGTCCTATATATAGGACACCGGGACCACGTAATGCACAAAATCAATAATTATTTCGTATGATACGGCTGGAAACATTCAACGCACAACGTGATATCGCATTTGGAGCAATATGTCAATGGCTTTTTCTGACATCCTGTATACTGGCACCTTCTCTGGTTGCTTCTACGTTGAATCCAGTGATTTTTTTCGTCGTATCTAACGTCGAGAACTACTCCTGCAGCATGCGTCTTTCGTTTAGATCCGTTACAATTGAGTTTTAGATATGGGACAGCAACTGATCTTCTGAAGTCCAAACAACTGATGGACTGTGCCCCGTGTAAAATCCTATATAAAATCCACGCATTGGTAAGGGCCATGTCTATCATACGAGTGAATATTGGCCAGTACCATTTTTTTCCTCGAATTTGAATTGCGTATTTCCCCACTAGCCAGTCTTGGTGATCAACTCCTCCCATATGCTGGTTATAGGATTTGATGAGATTTGGTTGAGGCACATTTAGTTTTGCCTTACTGGCACTACTCCAACGACTCGCTCGTCCCATTGGCTCAATATCGTCGTGGTTGGTACCCATAATGACACATTTATTGTCATTCCACTTTACCAGCAAAATCTCACCTTGTTCATCAAATCTATAATCGTAAGAGCCGCGTTGTTCTTTTTCTAACTGCTTCGAAGATTTTAGTGGGCATTTTTCTGTGCGGTTCTCGCGTATTGTACCAGTGGCTCTAAACCCTACATTTTTTAAATGAATCAACAAGTCACGATTGGTGAAAAAATTATCAAAATATACCACGTGATCTTGGGGTACTGCAACGCATTCCAAAAGACTGGTGACGACTTTAGATCCTAAGTTCAGTCCACCGGTATCGTCTGTCATACTCTTTCCCGTATATACAGAGAAATTATAGCAGTAGCCACTGGAACTGCATAGCGCCCAAAATTTATAACCAAATCTAATTGGCTTACCACGTATAAATTGTTTTAATCGATTATGTCCGTAATACTTAACGATCATCTCATCAATGGAAAGGTTTGTGGTAAAGACTCCCCACTGCTGAAAGGCTTTGTTAATTTTTTGAATTAGAGGACGAACTTTGAAACATTTATCTGCGTGGTCTGTCTCATCGTTATTGGCAAAATGTAGCACTGATTTTATTTTCAAGAAGGTATTTCTTGACATTGCTTTTTGCACAATTGGTACGCCCACATCTTCATCAGTTGCCAAAAACAATTTTTCAGAAGGAAGGGTATGGTACCCCGAAAGCAGTAATATGCCAATAAAAGTTTTAAGGTCGTCAATTGTGATATCAAAATTTAAATCGTTTTTAGCACTTTTTGCATAGCGAATTGTTTCACAACGAATATGTTGATAGAATTCGTCATCCAAAAATTTTTCAAATAATTGAAGCGGTGTAAATTCAGCAAGTTTTTCATATAATCTTTCAACCTTGGTTTCCTCAGACTCGCCAGCTTGTGACACGTTTCTGTAAATAGGACTTTTCTTTATCCATTTTGGTGCAATGTCGGTTAGTTTTCTTTTCTTTGATCCTCTTCTACTACCACTAGTACCTGCTGCAACTTCTTCACCTTTTTCATTTTCAGGTCTCTCGCCTTCAACTTCAACAGTTTCAATTTTATCAGCTTCTTCAGATTGAACGTGCACTTCTAAAGTACCGGGAATATCATTTATTTCTACCAGACCTAAATTATCATCATCTCCTTCGTCTTCGTCACTCAGAGAATTGGATTCTGGAGGAACTACAACCACATCTATGGAATCTACATTTTCCATGTCATGCCAAAACTCTTCTCGCTCAAATTCCGCTTCTAGATCGGCCAACGTTAGAAATTTTTTTGTTGCCATCTATGCACAAATAATCATAAAGAACCTTTTCTATTTTATAATTTGAACTCACCTTGAGTTATTCAGCGGATTCAGCGGTACCTTGGAAGATTAGATTGCCTTTTAGGAACACAAAACATAACCCACTTTCATGCAAGTAAGTTGTCTAGACTTGTCAAAACGTGAGTACAGCGCGCGCACACCGTGATCAGTTTTCCTTTCAGGGTACCGGTGTCCTAAATATAGGACACCCATGTTTTTTGAGAAAAATCTAATTTATGAATGTACCAGTAGACAAAATTGTAACGTAATAATTATCTTACATAAGTAAAGAAGCTGTTCACGAGGTAAAATTTATGTCATGAATTTATTTGTTCTAATTACATGATTTAACGCACTGGCATGCAGAATGGCGGAATATCTTACAGAATTAAAAAAATTACAGCATCAGTAAAGTTGCTGATTTTGTGAAGAAAAAATTAAATATATATTCAGAATAGGTACATGTTGATCCTACGGTAGGCCGTTTTTATTATTATTAACGAGATTTCTTAAAAAAAAAATGTAAGTCAGTTGTCCTATATATATGACACCGGCACGTAATGGGTTAAACGGTTAGTACATATACATTTAAATATTTTATTGAATAATTTTATTTATGTCTACGTAAAGGCATAAAACACCAACTATATATGAAATTGATGATTTAGCAGAGAAGTATGGGCACGCAGTTCTGCAACATCCACCCTACCATTGTATATTTAATCCCATAGAACTAGTGTGGGGAATAACAAAAACATATAACAATCACATTGGAAATTATGGTAGAAAAGTGGACGAATGCATGAACTGTGGAAAAAGGTATTAACACAAGTAACCTCAGACATTTGGGCAAATAGCGTTAACCACTGTGAAACTGAAATTCAAAAATGGTGGGATAGAGAAGTAGGTTTTGAAAGACCAGATGTATTACCTTTTATAATTAATGTAAATGACTCCATTTCAGAAGACAGTGTAAATGATTAAGAAAACTAGCATTTCCACGTAATATTATTTTTTTTTATCATATGCTTATCATAATGTTATGGGCTTTTTAATCACTAATATGTATAATAATATATAGATGTTGTGTATATTATTTTTGTGAATATAATGTAAAATAAATAAACTCACATGTATTTAGAATTTCTTTATATTTTTTGTAGACATAGTCGAATAATTTAAAAATATTAATAGTATTTGCTAACATCTTAAAATGTCAACTTAATCCTAACAACAGATTATTTTCAAAGTACACCTTAGTCAAGGCAACGTTATTATTATTATAAAATTTTGCCTAGTCGAGCTCTAAATAATTTTCTGTTTCAGATAAATCTGTATAGAATGCGTAATTTGTGAAATATTTTGAAAAAAAAAACATTTTTCGAGGAGACAAAATGGTCTACTTTACTTAATTCACTTTTTCTTTAAAAATTTGTCTAAACATAGCAATTGACGAGATATTAGTAAATTTTAATTTTTTTACAGAAGTAAACTACTACTTCCGGTCTACCGATTTATTTGAAAACCTAATCAAATCTCAAATGGTAGATTATACTCATAAACATAAAGTTAGGTATTGGTAAGGGAGATGTGGGTATAGTAAACTATAGTAACCATCCGGAGTAAAGTGACCACGAGTAAATTTATTTATTGTATTAGCGCTATCTGTACGGTAAAGTGTTGAACTATTGCAGGCGTCATTACCGTCAACTGTACAAGAAAACGTCTATACATCAGGTGATATCTGCATAATTGCGTTTTTGCACGTGTTTGATGTAGTGTTGAGGCTGAGTTCACTTACCTGTGCAACGCGTTTAATTAATGTAAAAGTGCTAAGTCTTTGCTAAGCCTAAACATACGGCATAAGATATGTATCCGTGTAATAGAATTGATGAATATGCGAAATACATTTTGTAGGTTATGACATTTCTCATAAGTTGCAAAATGGGTTTAAGTGGTCACAAAGTGTTCACTATACCTCGTGCGAACATTGCAGTGGCACTTTAACCCATCGATTTTCGATTACTTGTAAACTTGAAAATTTAATACAGGGAAATGCCAAGGAAATATATTGGAACGTCACACCAAGTATCATTGGATCCTAAGGCTATAGGCTGTATTACACTTACCAAGTTCATGACCAAGTTATTGGCCAAGAACTTGATCAAGTTAAAATTGACGACAAGTCGTGTATTACACATGTCAAGTCGACTTGGCCAATTTCTTGGCCAAGAACTTGGTGGCTTAGAACATGTTCTATTTTTCTTCTCAACTTGATCAAGTTTTTAGTGATTTCTAGTAATATTCATGTTATAAAGTTTTTTGCCAACTGTCTAAAATGTAAATACAAGTTCCATTTTAGAATATTGTTAAAAATGACATGTTAACTTGATACTTCTTGAAAGAATTGTATGCGTAAATTATTTTTTTTTTGTATCTCTTGTGCAGTTATTTTTACATTCAATATCAAACACAAATCTTCGGTAACTTTATTAATTTTTTTATTTCGTACTTTAAGGTAAGTGTAATACAGCCTTTATTACACTTACCAAGTTCTTGACCAAGTTATTGGCCAAGAAATTGTCGGCAAGTTCTTGATCAAGTTATTGTTGACCTTGGCTGTTTTACACTTATCAATTTCTTGGCCAAGTTTTTAGGTGAATTAGCAGTACCAATAGTGCAAAAGTACGGAACAAAGAAATTAATAAAGTTACCGAAGATTTGTGTTTGATATTGAATGTAAAAATAACTGCACAAGAGATACAAAAGAAAATAAATAATTTACGCATACAATTCTTTCAAGAAGTATCAAGTTTACATGACATTTTTAACAATATTCTAAAATGGAATTTGTATTTACATTTTAGACAGTTGGCAAAAAACTTTATAACATGAATATTACTAGAAATCACTAAAAACTTGATCAAGTTGAGAAGAAAAATAGAACATGTTCTAAGCCACCAAGTTCTTGGCCAAGAAATTGACCAAGTCGACTTGACAAGTGTAATACACGACTTGTCGTCAATTTTAACTTGATCAAGTTCTTGGCCAATAACTTGGTCAAGAACTTGGTAAGTATAATACAGCCTTATGGCACAAGCAATAAAAGTCATAAAAAAATCAGCATCTGCAATTCCAAACAGTCAGTAAAACTTATAATGTTCCGCGAAATACTCTCAAAAGTAGAGTTCTAGATAAAAACAGAGACGCGAAAGAGAATATTAAAGTCTTAGGCTCTATTCACCCAGTTTTTATTTTTGAAGAAGAAGTAGAAATAGTTCAACATATTGAAGAACGGGAAACTCGATTTTATGGTTTCACTAAAAAAGACGTTAGATCACATGCATATCAGTTAGCTGAGAAAAACGGCTTGAGGCACAGTTTCAACACAGAAAACCAGCTTGCTGGGGAAGACTGGTTAAAGGAATTTTGTGACAGACATCCAGAAAGTAGTATTCGCACACCTGAAGCTACTAGTGTGGCCCGAGCTAAATGGTTTGAATATTTTCTGAAGCATGCGAAGCCTACAGCGGCATATCATTGCTTGCTAATACTAGATGGGCATGCAACACAGACAAAAACTTGAATTTCATCAATATGGCACGTGATGATTTCGTGACTGTGTTGTGTTTACCACCCCATTGCAGTCACAAATTACAGTCACTTGATGTGGTATTTATGTGCCACTTAAATACATTTTATGTTCAAAAAACTGAAATATATTTTAAGAATAACCCAGGAGCAGCAGTGCCTAAAACAGCTATAAATGGATTCAGACATTGTGAAATTATTCCGTATAATCCACATGTGTTCAGTAATGCAGACTTTGCTGCAGCTGAAATTACTAACGGAGATGTTGAAATTAGGGAAGATCATCTGGAAAACGAAAATTCCAATGGTGATGGCAAGAAAGCAAATGACAACAGACGTGTTGTCAAAACATGCCTAATATCCAAAATTGTAGACCAAGCTGCTCGGGATTACTCGTCAGTCCAGGACATTTTTCCGATTCCAAAATGTAAAACGTAAACGCAGAAAATTAATAGAAAAAGAGGTTCTACCGCAATAATTACAGGCAGTCCTTATAATAATGAGCCAAAAATAGCAATGGAATTTAAAAAAACCGGTAGCAGTTAAAAAACAAGTTCTTGTTAGTAAGAAGACTAAAAGCAATATTACGACAAAGAAATCAAGAATTTCTGTTAAAATGACACAAGAAGCAGTTACGATGATGCACAGAAAGATGTCGAGTGTCTCTACTGCGCCAGCCTTTTCTGAAAATCCAAGAAAGAAGAGGGCTGGATATACTGCTCAGTGTGCAAGAATGGGTGCATGAATAATGTAGCGGGTGCCATGAAGATGACGATGAATTTACATGTGAACTTTGTTCTTAAAGATGTGTTTTGTGTGTAAATGTGTAATAAATGCTACACATGTGAGACTGTTTTGCCATACTTTTATGCTTTTATCATGGTCACTTTGGCTCACTGTGTGGGGTAAAGTTGTCATCTGCACATATTTTGCAAAATATTTTGTTATAAAAAAAAGTTGAAATCAAGGCTTGAATTTTTTTACTATGACTATAATAATGTTTGAGCAACATTGGGTACTGGGTTTCATAATCATCTTGCTCTTTATTCAAAGTCACGGGAATTTTGAACCTTAGGGGTGGCCACTACCCACATCTCCCTTACTTGTAGCCGTGTGGCCGCTAACGTTGTCACATACGCACACACACACCAACAGAGAGATAGAGAGAGAGAGAGAAAGAGAGAGAGAGAGAGAGAGAGAGAGAGAGATGTTTGCATAAACCATTTTTTCGGTATCAGGGGACTTCAAAACGCGGACACCTGCAAACCTCTAGAGGTCGAAAATTTTCATCATCACAATACTTTTCCATACTACGTATAAGAAAATAAGACACTACTGCCCAAAAGTTTAGTGCCGCTTCATAAATAAACGAAAATAATAATTTTGCAATGAATTAATATTATTGAAACGTTATACTTGTATTTAAAATATGAGGACTTTAATTCCTTTTTTATAATTGCTAATTTATTTATTATTTATTATATCGGCTGCGTACAGTGTGATAGAATTTACTCTATTTTTTTATAATGGTAATAATAAAGATTAATATAAATTTCCAATGAAGTGCTGATATGAGATATATATGTACTCACCTTTTGCTGATTTTGATTATATTCTGAAACACAGGAGTTTTATTTTAAATTTATGAATTTTAGAAAAAATATATTTCGGTAACTTACTATTATTCGAACACGTTTGAGCCCGTGAAAAATCTATACTGCACATAAAATACAATAAATTGAAATAAACTACGGAACGTAACATTATGAACTAGAAAACTTGTGATATTGTGCACTGGCAGAGAGACCCAAACACCTAACACATATGCCAATTTAAAATACTTTATATGTGCATTGGTAGAACATACAATCACCACAATCAGTTTCGAGGAAAATGTCTATAATTATTTTAATCAATATATAAAAATGCCTGCGGTTTAATTCTGACTGCTTTATCGAAATTATGGTTTACCACATTTATTCGTTTAAAAGGTCGAAAATAATTTAATTATAAAGGAGATATCGGTATGTGTAACTTTATCGATAAATACTTATAAATATCACCATGAATTTAACGATTTTAAAAATAGAGGAATTCAAAAACAGTTTTTATATAAAAAACATTAATGTTACTAGTAGGTATAGATATACAGGGTCGGGCAAAAAGAGCGGAACACCGAATTTATGGCTTAACTAGCACTTTTTCGAAAATTTAACCTAAATTAAAGTTTTTGTATACTTTATGTATTATTTATTGGTGTTTGCAGATTTTCCGTTTTTGTCACATTTTTGTAGATATGATGTCACCGGATAGTATTTTAAATGAATCACCCTGTATTTATATTTTTTTTTGAGTAGATATTTTTTTCCTGAATTGACTAATACCAGGTTTAGTGAGTCTCTGACTTATGGTTTCATAAGAAAAAAATAAAATGTAATGGCACCTAAATATTTATTTAATAAAAAACGAACGACAATAACTGAATCTACGTACATTTATTTACAATAGGTGTTCAAACTGAAAACCTTCGGCTGCCTGACAGTATCCTAATCTGTCAACAAATAACCTTAATGAAATATTAATATTATTAAATATTGTAGATAAAAATAAATAAATAAATATTGTAGATAATAATAATAATAATAATAATAATAATAATTTATTTATTGCCCAACGGATAATCAATCCAATAACAGGACAAACAAAAAAAAACAAAAATTGTATACATACATTTAGAAATAGAAATTATACAAAAGAAGACGTTAATACAAGTAAATTATATTAAAAAAAAGTATCACCATAAATAAGCTCAGCTGTGCGACACATAGTTGTTACAGGAGAAAAAGATAGTAAGTTGGTTCTAGGAATAGGAAGGGAGAAAGTAGGGGAAGATCGGGAAGAAATACGCGGAACAAGGAAATTTATGGAGGAAAGAATGTAAGAACTATCAATGAGTCCATGCACTAGCTTCCAAATAAAACGCGCACCATGTCTTTCACGACGCGACGTCAAGGACTGCATTCCATGTCGTGCCAAAAGCGTAGCGTAATCCATATTGCGCATAGGATAAGTGCCATCAATTTTGTATGACAAAAACTTCAGGAATCTTCTCTGAATCTTCTCAACCATTAACTGGAGGTAAGTGTAGTGTGGTGCCCAGACTGGGGAAGCATACTCAAGTTTGCTAGCAACAAAGCTATAGAATAGAGTTTTCAGTAAACCGATATTGTTGAAATGCTTGCAGGTACGTATAACAAAACCTAAGGTTTTAGAGGTAGCAAGACATAAATTTGAAATATGTGGGATAAATGTTAGACGGCTGTCAAAAATTACACCAAGGTCTTTAAATTCGTTGACCTTAGAAAGATTGTGATCGTCAATCACATAAGTGGATGGAATAATTCTATGCTTCCTAGTAAAAGTCATGTGGCAACACTTGTCAACATTCAGAACCAGACCATTATGCATGCACCATTCGCTGACCATATTCAAATTCTCTTGCAGAAGCAATACGTCGTTCCAGGTCCTGACGGATTGATAAATTTTAATGTCATCTGCATAAGCAAGTGTAGGACATGATAATGAGGTGAGCAAATCATTAATAAATAGATAAAAAGTTTTTGGTATACCTACTGCGATAATTACTTAGGGCCGATATCATAATAAAAGTTAATGCTGCATTAAGAGTTCATGTCACCTTTAAGCGAGAAATGAATTTCATAATCATTTGTTAAAGTTAATGGACGCTTTAATGAATAGAATCTTTAGTTATTGTCGTTCGTTTTTTATTAAATAAATATTTAGGTGCCATTACATTTTATTTTTTTCTTATGAAACCATAAGTCAGAGACCCACTAAACCTGGTATTAGTGAATTCAGGAAAAAAATATCTACTCAAAAAAAAATATAAATACAGGGTGATTCATTTAAAATACTATCCGGTGACATCATATCTCCAAAAATGTGACAAAAACGGAAAATCTGCAAACACCAATAAATAATACATAAAGTATACAAAAACTTTAATTTAGGTTAAATTTTCGAAAAAGTGCTAGTTAAGCCATAAATTCGGTGTTCCGCTCTTTTTGCCCGACCCTGTATATAAATTTACATAGATAGATTTAGAGAGATTTTTGATTTAGCAATAAGAAAAGATTGATTTAATTAAATACACAACGCCCGTCAAAAGTAAGGCAAAAATTCATTTATAGCTTACATAGAGAATTTACAGAAGAATCTCTTAAGAGATATAGCGATTTTGTAAAAAGAAGGCCATTATTTTACGCTAAAGATGTACTTTTGCAATTCTATTTTCATTGCCAATTGGGTTACACATTTTTTGCCATATTCGGGTAGATCAAAAAATTCTCTTTTTAACAATACAGGCTGATTTATTTTCGGCCCTCACGATGAAGAGCTCGCTTATTATTGGATATAGAGTATAGGTTTTACTTTGGCGACGTTCTTAAATATTGTGTTTGTTATGAATCCGTATAGAAAATGGACCTGTGACAAATGACGCGAAAACACTATTTTGTTTTTTTACTTGTAGCACCTACATTTGGCCTTGTAGAAAAAAAAAGTGGGTGTGCTTAAGACCACACGGCAGAAGTGAAAACTTCATCAAGGCGAAAGACCAGGGGGTCTATTCTTGAAGACAGATCGTACGTGCGATGCTGTCGCCTATCTCATTTCGTTCGAATTGGTTTTCTGCAATTCTTGTTCCAAATGGTTTTCTAAGAACTTTTGTGTTCTTTGTAAATTTTGATAAAACTAACGGTTTACGAGATATAGGAGATAATTGAAATTGTATGATTTCAGTAAAAATTTTATTTTCAACAAATTTGAAATGAATGCGAAATCTCGATACGCAAATATTTTAAAAAATTTCCATAATTGCAAATATCTGGTCTACCGATAGTTTTACGAGAAATTACAAAGAGTACAAATGTTTGCAATTATCATTTGATAAGGCGTTCATAGATATTTCTTGAAAAAGGTGACCGGAAATGTTACTTTTACTCTTACCGATGTCACTTACGGTTAGGATTATGAAAAATATTTTACGCAATTCTTATTCCAAATGATTTTCTAAGAACTTTTGTGTTCTTTGTAAATTTTGATAAAACTAACGGTTTACGAGATATAGAAGATATTTGGAATGTTATGATTTCTGTAAAATTTTTATTTTCAACAAATTTGAAATGAATGCGCAATCTCGATATACAAATACTTTAATAAATTTTCATTTAATTAGAAAGAAAAACTCGTTTCACAAAAATATATACTCCTATGATTTATTTCATAAACTAAATGTCCATTTCGTTTGCCAAGCAAACATCATCGGTAGTATACAGATTCATTCGTGTTTTTACATTATATATATGTTCGAACGTTTGCAGTGACAAACCCTCTCATTGTAGTAAGTTAAGACCTCTATAAATCTAACCGTACTTTTATTACAGTAATATTGTAAAACTATGGTGGGTGTTTATTGAATGTGTGAAGCACCCCATTCACTATACGAACCCAGAAATGACTCCCAACCGCGACCCGACATGCGACTTATCCACATTTGTCCACACATTACCCGGACAATGCACGAACCGTGCAAACGGGTTCAGTCATACACTGAACGTGGTGAGCCCTAGACGAATATTATTAAATAGACATGCCTCCCGTGTTCTCCAAGAAGGCAAAAATTGTTTTGGCTGTTAGTACATTGATGTTATGTGATGAAGAAAAAAAGAAAAAACGCATTTGGGTAAAACAGTGGCTGCAAAAGAGGAAAGAATTTACCCATTTACGCTTATTGAAGTGCATCCAATCATGCGAACCACTTGACGTTATAAATTATCTTAGAATGGACTATGACATATTTCAAGAATTATTAATTCTAGTAGCACCTCTCATAGAAAAGAAGAACACTTTGTTTAGAGATGCAATAAGTGCTGAAGAGCGTTTAGTGGCAACACTGAGGTTTCTGGCAACAGGAAGAAGTTTTGAGGACTTGAAGTTTTCTTGTATAATTTCTCCTCAGTTACTGGGAAAAATTATTCCAGAAACGTGTCGTGCAATATATCACTCCCTCCGGAAAAAATACTTATGTGTAAGTATACTTATGTTTATATATTTAGTATAGTATAGAAAGGCATATACAAAAGAGACTTGGCAAAAAGCTTTTATTGTTTCATACTTAACAACCAGTTATGAATTATTTCATTTCTTAAAACATAAAAATCCTCGCATCATTTCGCCATGTGTAGACGCCGGAGTTAAAGGTGTCAACTCGTTTCCAAATGTTTGGGGTGTCGACACTTCTGATTGGGATGTATAGGACGCGGTGGGCTCATTAAACGTTGACCGAGTGGCAGTTGGATAATTGTTGGCTGTTTGGCGATATACTGCTGCTTGTGGAACGGATGGGACGAATGAGTATGGTGCTGGTTGGTACCCCAAAGAAATCTGCGACGAATCAGTCAGATTTCCCAATTTAGCATGAAACAGTATATCTGAAATCAACTTTTGGGCTATTATTTTCTGCCTTGTTGCCTGAACGTCTTGTAATTGTTGCCCAACATTTTTACCAAATGTTATTTCTTGGGGTTCGATAACAGACGGCTGCGTTACATCTTCTTTTTCTAAAATTCTGAGCGACGCATCTAAAAACTGCTGTCTCTTCTTTGTCCAGGGGGTAGTCTCATGAGGTCGCTTCTTGCGGGAGCTTGATGTGCTCGAAGTTGGGGGTGTTTCGGGTGACAAAACTGGTGACAAATTCGAATGTGCAGTGGCGTCTTGAGATTCTTGTGTCTATGAATCAGTTTCCTGTAAATGCCAATTGCCTACAATTAGGAATACTTATTGTGATACATAGCTTGATTTCAGTTTCCATCGAATGAGGAGGACTGGCTCCACATAGCACACGAGTTTAAGGACATGTCGCAATTTGAAAATTGCTTGGGGGCCGTAGACGGCAAACACATTGCCATTAAACAGCCCCCAGGAAGTGGTTCATACTATTATAATTATAAGGGATTTTTTAGTGAGGTGTTGTTTGCAATTGTAAATGCTAATTATGAGTTTATTTATGTAAGTTGTGGAACTAATGGAAGAATATCTGATGGAGGTGTCATTAAGAATACAGATTTTTATAAATTATTAACCACAGATTCTCTAAAACTACCACGACCAGTTAATATGCCAGAACTTGATAACCCATTACCGTTTGTGTTTATAGGCGACGAAGCCTTTAGCCTTCGGACTAATTTTATGACACCCTATCGACAAACGCCTACAATTGGATATCAAGAAAAATGCTTTAATTACCGACTTTCCCAGGCACGACGTGTGGTAGAAAATGCCTTTGGAATCATGGCAAACCGTTTCAGAGTCTTGCTAACACCAATAGCGACTAAAGTGGATACAGTCGACGACATCGTAATGGCAAGCTGTGTTCTACACAACTTCTTACGTCGAAAAACTGCTACATATATTCAACCGAAGAACATAGACATAGAAGACATTAGCACGGGAAATATATTGTTAGGTGATAGACATACAACTGGTGACCTAGTGTCTTTGGAAGTGTCCAGACAAGACTTTCCCACTACGGACGCAAAGGCGGTGCGAAACGGTTACAAAGAGTACTATAATAATGTGGGTGCAGTTGACTTCCAACACCGATTTGTAGATTAAGTGTAGCCAGGAATTGATGTTTAAGATAGGATTACATATCGAGTGATTAGTAAGAATTGTGATATTTTAAGTGAATTGGTAGACTTGGCTAATGGGTACACTATGTGACATTCAATATTGTGAGGTAAAGTTCCTCGTCATTGCATTGATTTACTTGAGAATTTCTTATTTATTTGTCAAAATACAGTTTTCCAAAGTTCACTTTATCTTTTGTGCAACATTACTTGAGGGATTGTGTTACCAACTTTGCAACTAACATCACAATAATGTATGATCACTCGGTATTAATAATGAACACACCACGTAATTTAAAAATTTAAGATTGTAGTTGAATAAACATGAATACTTACTGATACATGTGATTGGGAATCCAAGCTATTCTCTTCTAATAACGAAGACACTGCCGGACGCAACTCTTCTTGGTCCAATAAAAATGATAATAGATCAAAGTACCACAAGGTACTTTCTGGTACATCGCCTGCACCCGCACCACTTCTTTTTGTACCATTAATGCGCCTTATTTGGAGCCGAAAAGATGACCGTAAAGAGGCAATTTTTTTTACCACAAAGTCTTTATTGGCTTGTGGAAAAAGTTCTTGACATTTTTGGATTAACACACCATATGCCGCGTTTTTCTTTTGCTTATTGCGGTAATCCTTACTTTTAACATCCCACAAGCAAGGATTTTCTTGATACAGAAGAATAAATCCTTCCCAAAACACTTTATTGTCTTCAAAAGGCATTTCAATTAATAATAATAAAGAAATTCACGGCACTAAATAATAACTTATTATTATTTTTATACACCTTCTACTTCTGGAGTCGCGCGACAAGTCTCGACAGGTCCCACACATTGGCAATTAGCTCAGATTTGTCGGGGTCGGGTCGTACGCTCGGGTGTCAAAACAGCGAACCCCCAACCCTAACCCGACCGATCTCAGACTTGTCGTTTATTTCCATTCATTAGCGGATCGGTCGGCGGACAAGTCTGGACGGACCGATCCGGTGGACCGATCCGCCAGTGAATGGGGCGCTTAAGGCTGTTCTCTCACAATCACTTGCATTGGTTGGCGGGGCAAGTGTGCGGGGAACAGCAATCGTTGTCTCATGCGAAGTGTCGTTACGTTAACGTTTGAACCCCTTTTAACTTGAGACAGAGATAGTTCGATGTGGAGGAGAGTGGGGTGAATATGCGCTCAATACCTGCGCACTGTAGTTTATGAGAGTGCTTGACAGATCCGGACCGACTGAGGGCTATTTCTTATTCTTAGCAAAGAGAGCGTTTTAATTCGTAAGATTATGGGAAAAAACGATTCTAACTACCGTAGGGGTAACAAAACTCGTCTGCAACTAAATGCGTCAAGAATAAAACGTAAAACATTTCCATTAAAAGGAAAGGTTTGTTATAAGCTTTCGTTCTGAATTACCTTTTCCTATTTTTAAACTAATTTTGGGTTAGGACGTTGACGAAGATATTGGCGAAATCGAACGTGTTGTCGTTGGATGGAGGTGAAAAATCACGCACTTTCGAATCAAAATCTCATACGGTAAGCATTTGTGGTTTTTTGATTAATGGTAGAAATTATCCTGGGTATGGATCTATATGTATTAGCTAAAGTACGAGAGCAATTAGAAAAATTTGCGGCCTAATGCAGAATGAAGTTACTTACTTTTTTTAAATGAAGTTTATTTGTCTACTTAGTCTCCCTGAACTGTACCGCTCTTTGCCAACGATGACCTTTCAACAAATATTTTTAAAAAATAAAGTATTTAATATATTTACATTAAGCTTATCAAATTACCATACAAGAGATTGAGGTTGTAGTGCTGTGAAACTTTTCGAAACATCTTGGCCACTGTAGTGTTATATAAACCATACTTTTAAAATAGGTAAAATATTTGTGACTATAAAAGTTTATTTAAAAATGTAAAATTTATATAGGCACATTATACAAATGTGGACTCCGTTTTGTTATAAGGGAGGATAGGAGAATTAAAATAACTAGACTGTACCTCTACTCTACCTGTTTTGCGTTCTTTTCTAGCAACGAACGACGAATTCATGCATCCCCAGTACAATCTAAACTATTTTTTTTTTTTTTTAAATTCACTTGTTTTATTTTAATTGTAACATCTATTTTTTATTGCACTGCCATAATTGGAATAATTTTTAGCTTCCAAGTGATATAAAATATGCTGTGGTTTAGTGGTAGATAGGTATAGTAGAAAATCTAAAATTTTCTAAAAGTAGTCTAAATTCAAACCAACTTAACAATAAAACTTTTTGTTGTATAGTAATTCTATTGTGAAATAAATGTTTCCTTCGCCAATGCGTGTAAATGTGAGAAATAGGTTATCTGGTGGTTTTTGTGGTTCGGCAATTGTTAGGAAGCGGTTTCATTTTAATGGATAAATTTGATAGATAGCGCCACCTTTGACAAAAATGTCAAAATTTTCAGTAGAAACCGAATATGAACTGAAAAAGAATGAATGTTGTATTTGAAAATTCAAAATTAATGTCACTTCCGATTTGACCGGAACTGCTATCAAAAACTGAGCGCACACGAATAATCATTCATACATATGGTCGAAGTTTCTTTTAGGTATTAAATAAATGCCGGGCTGATACATGATCTAGTTGACGGTATATAGCTTATTATTGTATATGTATGGTTTGTTTGTCTAGTTGAAAATAAACAAAAAATATTCATTTTACCTATAAGTTAGACCGCAAATTTGTGAAACTCGCCTCGTATTAGGTATGTATCTCCAGGCTTGAAGATGAAATAGGATTGCAATTAATAGCGGAAGCATTATTTCCTAGATTGTTTCCGAAGATCTTACACTCGATGAAGTTATGGGCAGTGAAATAGAAGAAAAAAGAGAAATGATTGGTGAGGTAAGTTTACTGACTGCCCAATTGCCTAGCCTCGTATAGTGAAGATACATAATAACACGAAAAGGATTTATTCTCTGTAAAATTGTAGGAACGTCCGCATAGAAGTGAAAAAATGAATTTTGTGTTGGAAGGTCGTAGAATTGTGAATATAAATTTTTTCTTGAAGTCTCTTTTTGAGTTGAACAATCACTGTCCCAAGTTTAACTGCTGATGATTACTGTCGTGGCAGACGGCTGTTGGGCCAAAAGTTCATATCGTAGTAAATATGATTCTTTGTCGGGAGCTGCTACAATTATGGGATACCAAGGAAAAAAAGTTCTCTTTCTTGGCGTTCGAAATAAATTTTGCACTATTTGCAAGTTGGCAGAAAAGGCGGATTTACCTACAAAAGATCACAAGTGTTATAAAAACTGGACTGGATCTTCTTCAAGTATGGAGGCCGATATTTTAGCAGAAGGTTTCCTTAAGAGTAAGGAGATGTATAACCTGATCTACCATCAAGTAATTGCTGACGGGGATAGCAACTGCTATAAGAAAATATTGGATTCAAATCCATACGATACTGTTGTCGTGAAGAAAATTGAGTGTAAAAATCATTTGATGCGCAACTACTACAAGAAACTTAGAGAATTATGTAAAGACACTACTGCAGGACCATTAAACCTTCGCCAAGAAATTCAGGTAAAAAAATTCATTCCTGTTTTATCAATACGTACCTACGTACATTCACTGCGTTTCTGTCTTGTACATTGCTATGAGCCTTCCTTGTGAAAGGGCAAATGAAAACGCAAATGATATAAAATTGTGTTACAGTCATTGGATATTGAGGTCATAGCAAAAAAAAATAAAAATGTTAGCAATGTTCAACACACAATCGTTAACAGAAACTCAATAGAGATGTTTTTCATTTTAGAAAAATCACTTAAGATTAGGTTGGGCAATAAGCAAAGCAATAACATTCAGAAAAGACGAAGAAGTTCCACTTAGCGAAAAAATAAATCGCTTGAAAGGTGATATTGACAATTCGTTGAGCCATGTGTTTGGAGAACATAAAGACTGCCAGAAGATTGGTTATTTCTGCGAAGAGTCCTATGTTCCTAACGGCTGTGTAATGTCATCCATTAAAGGAACAAGTACGAAATTCACATGATTTGTATGCTTAGGCTTGTGTATGTTTAATATACTTTTTTTAGATTTATATGCCAAACTTCTGACGTATAAAAATCATCTCATAAGACATGCATCAAGTCTAATTTATGACGTTAACAACAACATTGTTGAACAATTCAACTCAATCATTGCCAAGTTTGTTGGTGGTAAAAGAGTAAATTTTTGCAAGAAAAGATCATATAAAAGTAGGTGCGCTGCCGCCGTGGTAAGCCACAACACAAAGAGACCGATATATACAATGAAAAAGCATCTAGGGTGTGGAGTCAGTCCGGGGAAATTAGCAAAGAAAATAGAAATTAGAAATAAAGAAAAAAACGACAAAAGGAAATCCCCCGCCGTTCGAAGGTACTTAAAGTATAACACTAGTGGGGAAAAACCAAAAAGTGGTGATAAGTATTATGGCGAAAACTGTGAAAAACCTGATATGCTTCCAGGAGAGTTTAGTTTAGAAAAGACAGCATTTCTAAAAAGGCTACACAAATCTGAAAGTGAAATCAACGAAATTGAATTTACTACTCGCGGTCAGCAGCAGTGTGAAGTGTGGTACCTCGAAAGACGAAAAAGACTGACAGCATCGAGATTTGGCGACATATGCAGAATGAGGGAGACAACTAGTTGCAGAGTTATAGTTGAGTCCATAATTTACCCGAAACAATTTACGAGTGCATCTTGCGAGCACGGTAAACAAAGTGAGGAGGTTGCCAAGAAAAAACTACAAGAAATTATTGGCAAGCAAATACAACCGTGCGGTTTTTTCATAGACTCAGAGTTTCCTTTCTTGGGAGCATCTCCAGACGGCCTCATAGAAGAGAGGGGGATTGTGGAAATTAAATGTCCCTGGTCTGCGAGAGAGGTTACTCCTGAAGAAGGAATTGCGAAAAAGAAAATAACTTTTTGGATAAACAACCAGGTGAACACCAGTCACAAATGGTACTATCAGATCCAGGGACAATTACACGTTACCAAGCGGTCATATTGCATTTTCGCAGTGTGGACGCCTCAGGGCGTAAAAACAGAAACTATTTTTCGAGACGATTTTTTTTGGAAAACTCAAATGGAACTTCAATTAGTTTCGTTTCATAAAAATTGTCTTTTGCCTGAACTTGTGGATCCAAGAAAAACGAGAAATATGCCTATCAGAGATCCCGATTACATAAAACAGGCGATAGAAGACAAGAGGAAGAAGGAGGAGAAAGGCAACGTAAATGTTGACCATTTACAAATATAGATTGGTAGTAGGTACAGTCGCGAGAAATTGTTTTATGTAATGTCATTAAGAAAATGTATATATAAAAATTATGATGAAAACATTAATTTAAATGGATAAAAATAGATTTTAGACTTGTACAATAATCTCAATTCATGAGAGAGTTTTATTATCATATTTAAACGTGTAGTAAATACCTGATTCTTATATCTAAAAACATTAAAAGGATATATACGGAAAAGTACTCTTTATTCGAGACGAAACATTGGTAAGTTTTATGTTTTAATAAATGCAGAAGTCAAAATACATTTTAGAAGTTTTGTATGCATAAACACAATGTCTTCAAAGATAGCAGACCAAATCCTGTGTGGTTTAAAAAAGCCTCCAAAGAAGAAATAACATTAATATTGTTTGTAGTTATCTGCAAATCGACATACTAGAAGCAGAGAAAAACTGGATAGAGCTTGGAAGCAGTGCAGTGGATGCGAGTACTCTTTGTAATACAGTTTTCATGGGTATGGAATCAGTCCGGGAAAATTTGCAACAGAAATAGAAATTCGAAATAAAGAAAAAAACGCCAAACGGAAATCCACGGCCGTTCGAAAGTACTTCAAAAAAATAGCAAATACAGCCGTGCGTTTTTTTCATAGACTCAAAGTTTCCTTTCTTGGGAACATCTGCAGAAGGCCTCATAGAAGAGAGGGAGATTGTGGAAATTAAGTGTCCCTGGTATGCGAGAGAGGTTACTCCTGAAGAAGGAATTACGAAAAAGAAAAATTTTTTTTTTGACAAACAACTAGCTGAACACCAGTCACAAATGGTACTATCAGATCCTGGGACAGTTACACGTTACCAAGTGGTCATATTGCATCTTCGTAGTATGGACGCCTCATGCCTTAAAAACAGAAACTATTTTTCGAAACGATTTTT
The DNA here is from genome assembly GCA_963170755.1 of Amphimallon solstitiale. NCBI lineage: Eukaryota > Metazoa > Arthropoda > Insecta > Coleoptera > Scarabaeidae > Amphimallon > Amphimallon solstitiale. The sequence goes on from OY720680.1 coordinate 130,385,029, forward strand.
TTTTGAAAAAAGAAATGGGACTTTACTTAGTTTCGTTTTATAAAAATTGTGTTTTACCTGAACTTGTGAATCCAAGAAAAACGAGAAATATGCCTATAAGAAAACCCGATTGCAGAAAACAGGCGATAGAGGACAAGAAGAAGGATGAGAAAGGCAACGTAAATGTTGACCATTTACAAATATAGATTGGTAGTAGGTAATTTTGATAGTTTGGTTGGTACGTAAATAATAATAGACGTCTATAATTTGAATTTAAGTATGACAACTATCATAATTTGAAGTTTTCAAAAGCTTAGCATGTACACCAAAATTGATTACCTAAAAAACTTTAAAAACAGCCTACTCTAATGAGAAAAGTATTTGAAAGCACGGTATATGTGATTTATTAACTAAGAAAATATACAGTCAATGTATTTGTTTTGTAAATGTGAATCTCTTTGGGATAATATAGAAAAGGCGTGGGAAGAATTAGTGGCAGATGAAAATTAACTAATTCAATGCCCATCCTTAAAATAAAGTCGTTGAAGAAAACAGCAGTATGATTAATTTATTAATGTTTTCTTATTTTGTTTTGTATTTATTTTTATTTGTATTTTATTTTGCGTGTTGATTATTAAATAATTATATAATATAATAAGTTTTATTTAATGTTAATATCTTTACAAACAACAATTTCAAATATAATAATGATCAAGGTAAAAGATAATTAGAGCCAATCATCTTGATGACCAATGTCAATAATGAAGGCATTATTTAACCTTTCAAATACAGGATAAAATAAGCAATTTTCACATTGACAAAATAATGTCAAAATTAGCAATAAGACATGTACACCACTTTATTGCACAGAACTGTACATGCAAACATCAACAGCCGTTAATGCAAGATAAAAAGAATTTTGTATTCCGGTTTGCCTGGAATTTACTAGTTTCATATGTAAAAATAGCAGCATAAATAATGAACGACACGAAAGTTTATCTTTTGGGCCCCTTCAATTTCTTTTAATACTTGCAAAAGTAATTTCTGGCGAACTCTGCTTTGCATGCAGGGGGCGCCACTTCCCAGTGCCTAAATACTGCCTCGCAACGGGTTCGGGGAAAATTGATTACTGGCTTACTTTTACAATTTTTTCAATTTTTATTTTGGATTCTTGAACAGCAAATATGAAAGCATGATTGTATAATTTAACTTTTTTCAAACATATTTAAAACTGGCTTTTTTAATTACACGGAAAACGTTGATTTCCGGTTGAATATCGCATTAATTCAGTTATTAATATTTAAAATCTATCGTTATACAATCATCTATTGATCTTTAAACAATATATTAAGATCAACTAGAACCAAAAATTCACAAATTTGAGTGCACAGTTAGCTTTCTTCCAGACGCTTGCAACGTGGTAGCCAATCCGAGCGTAAGAACAGCCTTAAGGGTGGTATGAATTCTAGGAAACTCTGACTAAGTGGAGAAACATCTGTGTTTAATAAATTGTTTTTAAATTTCTTCATATAAATACTTTCCCACATATTTAAATTTTTACATCTAGTTCCTTTGATAACTTGTACATTATCGATTGAAAATGTATGTCCTGTGTTTACAAAATGATACGCTAAAGCTGATTTATCACTATTGTGATTTTTCAAATGATACAAATGTTCTGATGCCATAATTTCTGCGTTTCTTTTTGTTTGTCCAATATACACTTTATTGCAATTATTACAATCAATTTTGTATATTCCTGAGTATTTTAAAGGGTCTGACTTTTCAATGTTGTTATATAATAAACTCTTAGTATTCTGTTCATTGACAAATGAAGGAATTATATTGTATGTTTTACACAAGTTTGAAATTTGATATTCCCATCTTTTATTTAAACAAAATTTACAAAAAACTTTTTTGTTTTCTAATTTAATGGATTCTAATGTAGTTCTGTTGGTAATTAATTTTTTCCTTTCTAATTTACGTTTTATTCGATCTATTGTATCTTTCTCGTACCCGTCCTCAGCGGCTACTTTGTATATTTATGCTAACTCTTTATTATAATTTATTTTAGAAAGTGGGGTGTTCTGTAATCTGTTGAGAAGAAAAAAGAATGTAGTTTGTTTATGTCTGAAGGACGTGTACGAAGTGTTATGAATATAATTATCTGTATGTATGGTTTTTCGGTATATGTCAAAATGGAAACTGTTTTCCTTAATAGAGATAAGTAAATCCAAAAAGGTAGGGTGTGTTCAATTTCCATTTCATGGGTAAACTTGATAGATGGGTACTGATTATTAATGTAATTGACAAACTGGTCTAAGTCAAAATCTCTTGGAATAATTGCAAAAATGTCATCAACGTATCTGACCCAAAATTTAGGAAACGTTGGTCCATTTTCTTTTATATCGTGTTCAAAATAATTAAGGAAAAGGTTCGCAAGAAACGGTGATAGCGGGTTGTCCATAGCTGTTCCAAAAGTTTGTTTGTAAAACTGATTATTGAAAGCAAAAATGTTCTGGTCCATACACAACTTGGTTAGTTTGTGAATGGACCAGAACATTTTTGCTTTCAATAATCAGTTTTACAAACAAACTTTTGGAACAGCTATGGGCAACCCGCTATCACCGTTTAGATTTCTTCCAATTTTATTTAGAGAAAATAAAGTAAGTTAAAACAAAAACGAATTAAACGTCGTGGTGTTATACTTAGGAAGTGCCTCCGTAGCCGGCGCCGGTTTTAAGTATGGTTGCCGGCACCGGCATACCGTATCGCTACCGGCGGTTATGTGCATATGTGATTGAATCTCTACCCCCTTTTACAATTCCTATAATTAAAAATTTCCAACTAATTTTAAAATTTTATCTACAATTATCGCATTATCTATGAATTACTAAGGTGATTTTGGCAAGTTATGGCAGTGTCAGTCAGTTGAATAATAATGACAGCGATGGAGTTATGGTCCTAACTCAATCGTTATGTCAATATCAGTTTCTTTCCGTGAAAGTTGTAGATAAAGTATCGATTTGGGTGTTATAACGCACTCAGATGCTTACATTGTGTGCAAGTCATCTTCGTGGGTTATTGCCGTCATAACACGCTCATTGAATAATATACTTACTATATTTAATACACATTATGATATAAATATTATAGGTACTATAAATATAGGAGAATAATTTCTTTCTTTCAAAACCAAATATAAATCTAAGAATAATTACATTAATTTAAAAAAAATTATTAAATATATTTTTTAGTAGATATTCTTTTTTTTTTAAAACCAATAACTGTGTTTCCGCATCCGTTGGGGCGGCCTCTAATTTTCACAGTAGGTATCTTAAAAAATAAAATTTTAGCAAACATTGCCAAAACACTGAACATACTAAGTAGGTACCTTAACATCGGAAATTATGATGGCTTTTGATTTCGAAGAACTTTCACCAGATTGATTATCTTGTGTACTTGGGTTTTTGCTTAAATTTATAATATTAATTTCACTATTTCGGTCAACATCCCAACACACTATTTGGTTTAACTGCGAAGTTGAATTATCGTTATTGTTATTTTCAAAGTTTTTCGTATACATATGCATTTTGGGGCTACTCTGATTTTCAGTTTCCTTCTCAGCCTCATTATCATAATTACTGGGGAAACTACTAAGGTTATCAATTTCAATTTCACCGTTAGTGTTATCTCCAGTAGATGTATAACTATTATTGGACCATTCTGTAACAAGAGACTTAATGAATTTCAGCTGTTGTAAAAAGTCTCGGATGAAATCTCACTGCATATCTGGGACAATCTCAAACATTCATCATTCATTATTTTCAACATTTGGTGATATGTTAGTGGTCTGCGTTTATATGGATTATCATTCGTGACTTCTAAGTTAACCTCAAGTTTTGAATTAGTACTTGGCGTCTCTTCAAACTGGCTAGTTTTGAGGGATGGACAAAATGGGTGACGTGATTCAAAATAGGTTCTCTTCCATCGTTGCAAGCAAATGTTTTCATCAAATAAAGACTGGTTGCACATAGATCGAAGTTTGAGGATGTGGCGACAAGATAATTGGACGGAGCTCGCGGAGGTCCAAAACATACACTGACAACTATAAGGTGTTAGCTCTAGAAGACCTTCACTAGTAGGACCGATACATTTTTCTTCTTCAATAAATTGAAAATCTTTGCATTTAGTCATACATTCAAGTTGCCGTTGAACCTTTTTAAAGGTGAAAGTCGTTAAAAGTCTAGAATATAAATCTTCTACTGAACCTGACGTAAATGCCCTGGTAGTAACTTTATGATATTCTTTAGAATTTTTGATATTTCTATCTGCTCGTGAAGAATTGAGGATAACATAAAAATTTTTGATGAAATCCTCTGGATTAGAAAATTTGGTAATGACAGATTTCAATTTGGCATTGATACTTTCAATTCTGTTGTTTGTTTTGTTCAGAAAAGACGGATTTGCGAATGTCAGGTACAAAATAATCGATAACGACTTGATGAACATGTTGTTTCATTTCCAAATAGATTTTTTGAAAACACTCGTCAGATAAAGCATAGGCTAAATTGTGCAAGTACTTTTTGGCGACTTCACATTCTACGGTGGACAATCCCATTTTCTTCACACTTACTTCTCTGTTAAATATCTGTAGAGTATGAAATAAACATATCTGCAAGGAGACATCAAGAAAATTTTCTTTTAAAAGCACTTCTCTCTTTGTTGTCCTTATCAGACATCACCACTTTTATATCTGATGTTCTCTGATTCAAATTTTTGAATGTTTTTATGAACCAATCGATATTTTCTTGAGTTTTGTTTAGTAATATACCAACTGCTACTATTGCACCACTTCCCTCTGCATCCTCTACCATAATTAAATATGTGGCCGCTCTACCGCTGTGTAGACAATAGGTGCCATCTATAAAAATTATTTCTGGATAAGAGTCAAACATATGTTTCATCTCAGGATCTTGAAAATAGATGCATTTCAAATTTGCTTCCACATCAACGTCAATATGAACGTCGCATTTGTAAGTATTTCGTAAAATTGATTGACATTCATCAAACTTTATTCTGTTCTGTGGTTTTCTGTTTAGATTTGTTAAGTCTTTCAGAGTCACAAGGCACTCGGATTCATAAATAATATTATTTTGTACGATTTTTTTGTTGCGCTAGCCTGCAATGCTGCTACTGAATTAACCTTAAGCTGCTTTGAAATGTTCAGTCTTTGCTGCGGTAAACTTTTAAATAAAGTTTGTGCTTCCGGATGAGTGTGATCTTCATTCAGTTCCTTTATCTCTAAAAATTTCCCCACAAGAAGTTAATTTTAAAAACATACCGGCTGGGCACTTCTGCCTAAATGTAAATGTGTTTTTTGTTTTATTCCCAAAAGTGTGAATAATGGTAAATTAAGTCTTGTTTTGATATCTTTTAGCCTGCGTCTCGATGGTTCTAGAATCTCTAATCCAGTAATCATTGAACACTTCATTTTTGTATTTCTGTAACTGCTTGTTTAAATTCTCGTAACTTTCAAACTTATCGCCCACTTTCAACATTCTACAATTAGAAGAACATCATTTTTAACAAAAAGCATAGCTACAGGGAAAAACATACCTGCAAATTTAGATAAATTAAAGGAAATTAACACTAAAAGTTAAACCGTTTACGCGCGCAATATGGAAAATAGAGGTTGTGTTGATAAGCCAGTAACGATACGTGAAGCCGGCTGCCGTCCGCAATTCCTGATGCCGTAGCCGGCACCAATATGCATACAAAACAGAAACCGGCGCCGGCTATGGAGGCACTTCCTTATACTTAAACAGAGCATATCGCATATATACAGGGTATACCACGAAGAGATTTCATTAGAACAATATAGAAAACTATTAAGAGTTGAGTTTTGAAATTTCGCAAATATTAGTTTCGCCTTAAGCTCTTTCGATTTAAAATAGTTTTGAATTTTTGCTTCTTCCGGTTACACCGGAAATGGATATCAACTTCCTTATTTTAAATAGAATACCCCATTTTTTATGATTGATTCGTATTTCCAACTTAATTTTAAGGATAGTTTGTCTAATAACCTTTGTCTCTAAAGTTAGCAATTTTTGAAGTATTTCAATTTTTGTAAAAAAATTGACAGCTGCAGACTATTACTCATAACAACATTCCCAATAATTGAATGCATGCACATATTTAAAATTTTAGGTAATCATTTTGGAAAGTATACTGCTTCAAACGCGGTATTACAAACTTTTCAAAATAATACAGGGTGATCAGAAAACCATGTTAAACATTTCATCCAGAAAATATCAATATCTTGTTATTTTTAAATAGCAACCTACATTTTTTTCAACTTCATTGCATTGCACGTTCAAAATTAGGGGCAGTATGTATTTACTTCCCTATAACTAAATGTGTTAGTTTCAGAGTTATTTTGGAAAATGTATCAATTCCTTTAAAGTTTTATTTTGTATAATCAGTTAGGCTATGGAAAGTCATGTAAATAAATAAAAACAAAACAAGGCATCATTTAATAATGTCCTAAAACATTTAAATGAAAACTACACAATATCGAGAAGAAGTAGTCTTAATAATAGTTTCTATTAATCTTAAATAAAGTTTTCAAACACATCACCACCTCTTTCTAAACACTTTCTTACTCTTTTTAAAATATTCGTACGCGTGGCACGCTGACTCATGGTACCGTCTAGATTATTGAACGCACCTCGCACTCTGGCCATCATATCTTCTTTGGTGGTAGGAGGTATACTGTATACTTTATCTTTAACATAGCCCCAAATAAAATAATTTAGGGGCGTTAAATCGCGTGATCGCGGTGGAAACCTATAAGCTCCCCTTTATTTCCGATCAACCTATCATAAAATATGTTGTCTAATACTTGTCCAACAGCCCTGGTACTATGTGCTGGTGCACCATCCATTTGAAACCATACACTACGAGCTTCTTCTGCGGGCAGTGTATTTAAATTTAAATTTATGACGTTTCTTAAGATGTCTATAAACCGCTCACTATTTAAATTTTCTTGATAAAAATGCAAAGCAAATATTTTGTCATGTTTAATCGCACAAAATACATTAAAACTCCAAGACTCTTGGAAACGTCGTTGCCTAACAACTCGAGGATTATCTTCGGACGAAAAATGACTATTGTGTCGATTAGATATTCCATTTCCACAAAACTTTACTTCATCTGTCCATATAAGATTTTTTGTGAAATTGTCGTCTTCTTGTGATTTTATTAAAAACCACTCACAATACTGCGCTCTTGTTACAAAATCAGCTTCATTAATATGTTGAACAGGTTGAAATTTGTAAGCATGCCACTTGTTCTTTTTCAAAATTCGATGTTTGCTCATTCTGGATGCACCTACTTCAGCTTCTGCATCCATTAGAGAATTACTAGGATGTGCTGTAAAGTAAGCAAGTGCTGTTACTTCCACATTTTCAAAATGCAATTTTTTAAAAGATTGCGTAAGATACTCTTTGTAGGTCTTGACAAATTTGGATATTTCTCTGAAGAAACACGACATGTCCTCTCGATTACTCTATTACATACGCCATATGTTATTAGATTTAAAAAATCTTCGTTATTAAATCCAGATAGCGACATTATTATTATTCAAGTATTCAGAAACGGAAGACAACTAAAACGCTAAATAGCACTAGTAAATACCTTACTGATGACAGGTAATATGACTGCAACTTGTTTTTATTTATTCACATGAATTTCCATAGCCTAATTGATTATACAAAATAAAACTTTATAGGAATTGATACATTTTCCAAAATAACTCTGAAACTAAGACGTTTAGGTATAGGGAAGTAAATACATACTGACCCTAATTTTGAACGTGCAATCCAATGAAGTTAAAAAAAATTTAGGTTGCTATTTAAAAATTACAAGATATTGATATTTTCTGGATGAAATGTTTAACATGGTTTTCTGATCACCCTGTATTATTTTGAAAAGTTTATAATACCGCATTCGAAGCAGTATACTTTCCAAAATGATTACCTAAAATTTTAAATATGTGCATGCATTCATTTATTGGGAATGTTGTTATGAGTAATAGTCTGCTGTTGTCAATTTTTTTACAAAAATTGAAATACTTCAAAAATGGCTAACTTTAGAGGCAAAGTTTATCAGACAAACTACCCTTAAAATTAAGTTGGAAATACGATTCAATCATAAAAAATGGGGTATTCCATTTAAAATAAGGAAGTTGATATCCATTTCCGGTGTAACTGGAAGAAGCAAAAATTCAAAATTATTTTAAATCGAAAGAGCTTAAGGCGAAACTAATATTTGCGAAATTTCAAAACTCAACTCTTATTAGTTTTCTATATTGTTCTAATGAAATCTCGTCGTGGTATACCCTGTTATATTTACATGTGCATGGAATAAAAATGACCAATCTAAAATGTAAACAAAATATAAACATGCTTGTTGGTCTTATCATATTGTAAAGACCGCTCTTTTCCCCTCATGGTCTCCCCAATATGATTTTGATTAATAATGAAATTTGCACAAAAGTATAGTTTTTCAATCCGAATGTTTGTGCCGGGTGGATGAACGACCCATGTATATATTGGGCTCTAAAACACACCATATATATTTAAATATTTGTTTTCTTGGGGTAGCAGCCTATTCTCTTAGTGGGTTATTTTGTTTAAGAACGAATAATTAAAATAATACTTAACGTTTTGACTTATTACATGTCTTTATCAAATTTTATTAACATAAAATCATACAAACAGGACAAAACACATTTAACATATTGCCTTTGATGCAACAATGCTGATGAATAAAGGGCGGAATATATGCACGTCAATTCAGTTAAAATATGCGCATATATATGCATCGTTTTTCTCTGAAATATGCAACAATATGCATTTATTTGTCAAAATATGCAATTATATGCCTTGAATATAACATGGAAAAATGGAAATAAAGAAACGCCGACTCCTACAAAAATTATTTATTTTAAGTAAAATTAAAAGAAAAACATAATAGGTACAATTTTCAACCTGAAATAGTATAAAATGCATTTATAACGATATATTTTTCAAAATTTTCCAATAAAAATGTTTGCCTTCTGTCTGTAAAAATATGTTTGTACAAAGAAAAAGTTCTTTCAACATCTACCGATGTGATCTGGCAATATTTTAATTTGGGTAGTAAGTTATAAGGCCAAGGTATTACTTCGTTGGATGGTTTACTATCAAAAATATTTTTGACTTCCATTAAATACTTAAAGCCTTCATTCTTTCCCACAATAACTTCGAGTTTCCTTCTTACTTGATTTCCTACATCACCGGGAACTTTTTTGCATTTGTCGGAAAAAGTTTCAACAATATTAATTGATTCTCTTAAACTTATATTCCTACTTTCTAACGAAGTTATTATATCTGGTACAAAACTAAAATTAACCTTAATAAAAACAAGTTCCTTAGCTAAATTTACATTTTTGAATAATGCTTGACTTTGCACTACACACTGCGAATTGTCTTCTAAATCTAAAACTATGTCTTTAATGGCTTCAAAATGGTCTGCGTAGAATATCGCGGCCTTAATCCATGTTCCCCATCGAGTAATTACGGGCTCTGGAGGTAAGCAAACTCCTGGCAATTTCTCTCTATATATCTGCACTCTTAGAGGTGCTTTCAAAAACACTTTCTTTACATTTGAAATTAATTTGTTCACCAAGGGATATGCTGTTCTAATAATTTCTGCAACTCTGTTTATCCCGTGTAAAAGACAAGTGACATGTACCATATTGGGATAAAATATTTTTAAGTTTTGGCCTACTTTAACCATATACGGCGGTGCGTCAAACAAAAACACTAAAAACTTCTCTACTGGAACTGGATTTGGTAAAAAAAAATTTGATAGAGACTGCTGAATAAATCGAGTTACGGTCTCATTATTTGTTTTGTCTAACTGTTTAGAAGATATTAAATATGGTTTCCCTGGCTCATTTTCTTGAAGCCCTCCAATCATAAGATGTGCGATATATCGACCACATGAGTCTGTGCTTTCATCAACAATAATATAAAAATGTTCATCGCCCAGTGTAACTTTAATTTCTCCCATTACGGTTTCGTATACTGTTTGCACATTCTTCTTTCTAAGTGTGGATTCGTCAGGGATGTTTTGATTACAATATTTTTGCAAAAAATCTCTGAATTGTGTATTTTGCAGTTTCTTCAAAGGTATATTTGCTGCGACTAAAGCTTTGCATAAGTCTTGATGAAACACCTCCTTTTCACTCTTTGGTTTGACATTTTGAAATGCGGTTTGCACACACTGCTGAAGAGGCACTGATTTATTTTTCTGCAACTTAGCTTTATGCATAGCTATTTTCAAGTGTTGATCAATTTGGAACTTCTTTTCACAAACAATGATTTTGGCACAAACTTTGCAAAACACTTTATCCCCACTAAACTCCAACTCAGGAAAATTTTTAATCCACGAAGCGGCTTTCGGCATTTTAGGCGTTTGAAATAATTTCGAAATCACTCTTTTCACACTGGAATCTATCGACAAACTAAACTATACAATATAAATATAAAAGAATAGACCACATCTGCTCTCCATTAGGCAAGCTGATTACTTGGAAATTCCTAAACACCCAATAAATGCCGGCAATAAACCATATAATAATAAAAACTATACAATATAAATATAAAAGAATAGACCACATCTGCTCTCCATTAGGCAAGCTGATTACTTGGAAATTCCTAAACAGGGTCGCACTTAATCTTTTCATAAAACGAAAAACATAAAAATATGCACACAAATTTTATTTTTGCCAAAATATGCAATTTTTTGTGAAATTTGTTAAAATATGTAAAATATGCAAATATATGCACTTTGCATATATTCCGCCCTTTACTGATGAATAATAAAATTTTGAATAGTCTATTTATAAACTTGTTCCTAACAGCATAATTTTTTTTTATTTATGTTTTCATGAGTTCTTGCAGTGATTCGCTTCTTATGTTCCGGTACACCTCTTATTTAGTTTTGTTTGGGATAAAGTCAAAAATTAAACAAAATGTCTAAATCTCATATAAAATTATATTTATATTTTGTAAAAATGACGATGGTTAATAACATTGCCACATTATATCTATATATATTTGTTTTATAAAGAAAGAGACAAAAACATTTATACTCATTTTTAGAGTTATAATGCTTGTGAAATACTTATACATCTATAATGATAGCTGAATGAATAATTTATCTTTTTCCTTTAAATAAAAAAAAAATTATTGATTGTAGATAATTTGTTATTAATACGAAGCCAACTCTATTTCACCAAAACATACATTTTCACATAGTGCTTTGGCAATCTAGAACCTTGCAACGTGAATGCTCCAAAACTGGCTTACACATTCTCACATTGTATCTCTAGCAGCTTAGCACCTGCCCATCAAAAACATCCCCGCTTATTCGTATTTATTTTATTTGAATTTCTAAATTAAATGACTATATAGTAATTAATGATATTCAACGAACTACTAAAGGCAAATATTTTCACATAGTACCTTCAGCATGTATAACACCATTAACTATCCTTTTTATTATTTTGAGAGAACGAAATATTGTTATAAAGCAAGATAATATTCATCTGATTAATAATGCCCAACAATTTACTAAAGGCAAATATTTTCACATAGTACCTTCAGCATGTTTAGCACCATTAACTTTCCCTTTTATTATTTTGAAAAATGAAATATTGTTATAAAACAAGATAATATTTATCTGATATTCCATAAATTGAATTATTCATCTCATAACTTACTTCATTTCATCGTATATTTTGTCAAATTCTATCTTATTGATATCCTCCATCTTAAAATTAGTGCAAACAAAAGGAAAATTAATTGAATGAAATTGTTTAAAAAAAAACTAAATTAAAATTAAACCCTAAATATTTTATACAAATGATTGAATCGTGAGTCGATATGTAGTGTCTAATAAACCCTACACTCACTTTAGCTATCTTAAATCTGTTAATCTTTTACAAAAATTATCGTCTTTACTCCTGGAATTACAAACTTAAAATCTGCAGGTTTATTCTTGTTTCTTGCCGTAGATAAGAAAAAACAAACGCCTGTCTAAAATTTTTAGCGCCTCTTTCATCTAATTAAATTTTAGGTGGGCATCTTTTTCAAAAACGTTCATGATAAAATTTTCTTGTTTGTTTTCTTTAAGTTGTCGCGCTTGAACCAATACATGTCGATCATTTTGACAGATATAAATCAATGGCGATGTTCAAGCCGTTTGTTATTAAAATTTTTACAAGTTTGTTGCATATCTTCTTGGATAAGTATATTTTATTTTTTTCTTGTTCGTTATAATCCTTCATTGTATGTGTATATGTATTCATTACCCTTTTCATCATTTGTTACATATTTCCGTTTACCATGTATTAATCTTATCTTGATTCTTTCTTTTTTCTTAGAAATTCTTCTATCCGGTAGTAAAGGAAACACATTACACACCACAGGAATTCTTCTAGCTGAATTTAGACCTTTCTCGCCTTTAGGTAGTGCTTTTTATTATTTAATATTATTTCCATCTTCTCTAAAGCATTACAGTAAATGACTTTATTCTTGGTTAAAGAATTTGTTATTAACAGTAACAGTAGCAATTTTCACGGACTAACGCAGTAACGATGTCTTCGGTGTCGGCTATAACGTAGCTCTAATGTTAGTAACAGCGGCCGACTCCCTATTCTGTCACTTATAGTCGACCAGCTTGTCTAGTATATTCATCCGCAGGTAGATCCCGTGCGCACTGTACAGATCAATTGGACACCCACCCCCAGGAATCTCTTTTGAATTCTGGGAGCGCAGATCAAATTCACATTAAACTTTGCTAAAATTATATGCAATTATATTTTGAGTTTTATTCTTTATTATCGTGAATTGCAAACGTTCTATGTTCATATATAACTTATTTTTTATTTAATAAGGTGAAGTGGGGTAAGAGTGTAGTAAAAATTTGTTAGTTAAGATAAACTATGTTCTAATCTAGAATATATTCAATTGTTTAATCTCCTGTTTTGACAGAATCAAGCTTGTAAAGTTACTAACAAGTCTGCAAAAGATCAAATAAATAATTTCATATATTTTTTATTTTTTATTTTTTTTTTATTTTAGAAACAGTCTACTACATACTTACCCAAAAAGGGGGCAAGTGTGTAAGAACATGATATTTTATATTAGGTATAATAGTATACTAGAATGGGGTAAGTATGTAAAACTACAGTCGTTCTTCTTTTGATTGCTTTTTGGTAGAAAAAAATCCATCAATAAATATAAACAGTATAAACTTTTTATTAAAGAACAAAATGACAATTTAAATTAAAAAAACAGATCACAATTCTAAAACAGTCTTGAACCTCATGAACAATAATTCTCAAGTCTTTTATTCAATATTATAGGTGAAAAATCCAACATCAAAACGGTATGAGACCTCGTCGGCCTACAAGTGTAGGTTTTGGTAGAACCATAATAATATCGTTTTTAGATACTGTGGCAATATCTTCTGGAGTTGCCCAGATGAAAGTTGTGGAAGGTTTATGTAATGAGGGAACCTTTCTGGTAAATTTCACTTCTATTTCTTCATGCTTTTTATTGAACACTGTTACATGTCCCACATAATAGCGTTTTGACTTTTTAGAAGCAAACATTACCACCACTCAATCGTTGACAGTAACCTCTTTATTTATTTCGTCCATATAATTGTTTAGTAGTTCATCTTCTATAGCTTCGTCGCCATAGTCCTCATCGCTATTGTCATCCCACAAGTTTTCTTCCAACTTATTTGACGATCCTTCTTCCTCTTGAGCTATATCCTGACTTAATGTTTTCTGTTTTTTCTTATTGCTAGCCCTATCTTTCTCATGCAAGCGCTTTACTACCTCTGCAGAATTTATAACCTCAGAACCTCCGGCTACTTTCCTTTTGGTCTTCTTTGTTTCAACTTCATTTTGTTTTACTGTTGCCAGTAGTAGATCCTCAAATGAGCAAGTTAAATATCTGCAATATTCACTCAAGTTCTCTTTTGGGTTTTTGGATGAAACTACAGGGATTCCGTTAGACGTAGATGGCACAGGATTGCTATATTGGGTTGTATATAAATTAGATCGACCTGAATCAACAAAAGTTTCTTGTTGATCATCTACTGTATGAACATTACTGTATTGGGTTCTACAACATTCTTCCCATCGTCTATATGCTGCAGGATCGTATTGTGCTTTAGTGATAACACTACGATTATATGGAAAGATTCCGGCTTTACGAAAGCCACTACAAGTAATTTCTGGTCTAGTTTCATTCCACATCTTGCCAATTAATGTACTGAAAGTCTTTTTAGGAATCTTTTGACCCTCGTTGTGTCATTGCCATTGAACCAGCTCGAGATCCCACTTGGTTTTAAGAGATTTAAAAACGCTCAAATCCAATGGCTGTAATAAATGGGTAATTTTAATATGGTAATATCGTTTTCCATTGCTGTCATAGTGAGGCGGAGATCCACATCCGATACATGCCCGTCATATATAAGCAAAACAGGCCTTTTCTCACCAAAAACTTGTAAAAGTCATTTTTCAAAAAAACGTAAAAACACCTTCGACTCCATCCACCCGTTCAATGTTGCGGCATAAGTCGTACCAGGAAAAGCATCTGTCTCAGCTGCCACCCATTAATTCCATATATTTTTCCCTTTGTAAATAATTAAAGGTGGAACCTTAAATCCAGCGGCATTTACCGCCATCAAAACCGATATGTTCTCCCTACCGCTACCGGCTGTGGTTCCCGAAGATGCAACTCCCTTCTTGCCGAGTATCTTCGTTTTTGACGGATCTAGAGAGAAATTAGTTTCATTGAAGTTCCATATTAACTCCGGTTTGTCGTGTATCTTTAAATCATTCATGCATTTTCCTAGAATTTCATAATATTCGTTAATAATAAAGGGATCTATGCACTTTTTTCGTGTATATTCCACTGACTGTAGTTTTTTAATAGACAGCTTGTGTGGTTTGGAAAGAGCGAGGAACCAATCTTCGCCCGGACGGCCGTTCTTAAATGGGCGTCTGCAGATTGTTTTGTTTCACATAATTTTCTACTATTCCAAAAATATGTTTTCTTGTTAGGCCCCAGCCCCATTTCTCCATTGCTTCTAATCCTGCTGCTAACTTTGCTTCCTCGTGAAATGGAATAGCTGCGATGGAAGCTGAGGGTCATCTGCGGAATATTACATTTCTTTGAAGCCGCATAAGCAGTCGTAACCCCAGCATTTATTTCTTGAAGAGCCGTTTCCAATACAGTCTTAGTGTGCCCGCCCCTATTGGATTTTCTTTTATAAACCCTTACCATGGCGGCTGAAATTGAAACAAACATACCAAAGAGAAGCAACGAATATAAAGGGGCAAGTGTGTAATATACTAAACACTTTACCCGACTGTTTACTAGACATTTGCCCCGGTGCACAATTTTGCAGGGGCAAATGTTTAGTAAACAATATCTAAGTTAAAATTACTTACTTATGAAAAATATGTATGGTAATAACAAATGTAATACCTGTTTTAGTATTGCTACGAATTGTCAATCAAAACTATTAACACAGACTAAACAATCCAGACCGGCAACTTAATCCTAGATTTTATCCAGAGTACTCATCCTTGTCTAGCAAAGTAAATTTCAATACTCTACCGTCTTTGTCAGATTCAGTGAACTTGGAGATGAGATGGCGCTAGCGTCAATTGAAATGTTTGTTATGCTGTGGTTATATGTCATTGAAAACTACATTTCAAATTTGACACGTTTGACATATTTTTGGAATCCTTTGTCGTACATCGTATTAATTATATGTTGATACAAATATGGTGTCCAAGTGTTTAGTGTGCGGGTTTGGGCTGGATGAAGTTAACAAAATGCACAGGTTTCCTGCAAATCTCGACGAGTGAGTATAAATATTGTACAGTTGTGCTTTAAATATGTATATTACAAAAATTCTTAGTCATCATATTATATTATATTACAAGATTTGTATATTATTATTGTCTTCTCATTACTGGTTGTGTAATTTAATTTTATTATGTTTTATTGTATAAGTATATGTATCAATAAAAACTATTATTATTATATCCGTATGTTTTCCTTGACAGTTTACACTTATTAGATTATTATATTTTTCTTAATCTTATACAGAGTAGTAGTTTATTGTGTCTAATAGGTCACCGTAAGAGGGATGTTATAATACATGTAAGTAAAAGATTAATATTTATATTTCGTATCACATATTTACACCATATTTAGTATGTAACACTACAAAATTACACATAAGATGCTCAAACTATGGCTATAATTGTTACAGTAAGCACAGACTAAACAATCCAGACCGGCAACTTAGTCCTAGATTTTATCCAGACTACTCATCCTTGTTTAGCAAACGTAAAGTTCAATACTCTACCATCTTTGTCAGATTCACTGAACTTGGAGATGAGATGGCGCTAGCGTCAATTGAAATGTTTGTTATGCTGTGGTTATATGTCATTC
The DNA here is from genome assembly GCA_963170755.1 of Amphimallon solstitiale. Taxonomy (NCBI): domain Eukaryota; kingdom Metazoa; phylum Arthropoda; class Insecta; order Coleoptera; family Scarabaeidae; genus Amphimallon; species Amphimallon solstitiale. Next base: position 130,401,606 of record OY720680.1, read on the forward strand.
AAAACTACATTTCAAATTTGACACGTGTGACATATTTTTGTAATCCTTTGTCGTACATGGTATTAATTATATGTTGATACAAATATGATGTTCAAGTGTTTAGTGTGCGGGTTTGGGCAGGGTGAAGTTGACAAAATGCATAGGTTTCCTGCAAATCTCGACAAGTGAGTATAAATTACTCATTACTGGTTGTGTAATTTAATTTTATTATGTTTTATTGTATAAGTATATGTTTCAATAAAAACTATTATTATTATATACCTATGTTTTCCTTGACAGTTTTCACTTATTAGATTATTATATTTCTCTTAATCTTAAATAGAGTAGTAGTTTATTGTGTCTAATAGGTAACCGTAAGAGGGATGTTATAATGCATGTAAGTAAAAGATTAATATTTATATATCACATATTTAATATGTAACACCATAAAATTACACATAAGATGCTCAAACTATGGCTATAATTGTTACAGTAAGTAATATTTATTACCATAGTTTTAGTAACTTTTGTGTATGTTTCTGTTACATAAATAACTTATTGAATAAGCGTATTCTAAAAACAAGCTCATTTCAAATTTCGCGCCAATATGCTGCTAGCGCCATCTTCGTACCAAGTTCACTGATGTGTGACAAGGATAGAAGATTTTGGAAGTTTTTTTTTCAAGTAGTTGCCGGTCTGGGTTGTTTAGTCTGTGCAGTAAGTAATATTTATTACCATAGTGTTAGTAACTTTTGTGTATGTTTCTGTTACATAAATAATGTATTTAATAAGCGTATTCTAAAAACAAGCTCATTTCAAATTTCGCGACAATATGCTGCTAGCGCCATCTTCATACCAAGTTCACTGATGTGTGACAAGGATAGCAGATCTTGGATATTTTTTTTTCAAGTAGTTGCCGGTCTGGGTTGTTTAGTCTGTGCTATTAATTTTTAGATGGATAACAGTGTATCAAAAACTGCTTTAGACACTCCCTGATCACGAATAAAGCATGAACTTTTTCTATCGTACCAACCGAAATCATGAAACACGCGCAATACAGTTTCCATCTTTATGGACGCAAAGATAAAAGAGTTATGCACTTGTTTTGAAAGGTGGATGCACATATGCACCTTCTTAAACATAGAAAAATGGCCAACTACACACTTACCCCACTTCACTATACCTTAAGTACTATCATTTGTTGTTAATTAGTTCAAGGTTAAGAATTTCCATTATTTTCCATTTACCGTATATTCCGGCGTATAAGATGCACTTTTTTGGCCGAAAAGATAGGCTCAAAATCCACCTGCGTCTTATATGCCGACTATAGAAAATGAACATTTTCAGAATGCACTAAAAAAAACAAAGAACTTATTAAATATCTATTCAACTATTAAAAAGTCATGTAGGTACACTACATCATACAATTTTTTATCGACGACTAAACAATAAAGTATGTATTATATTAATCAATATTGGCTAATAATAACACTCATAATACCCGTAGGGAATAATGAAATGCGACCAGTGAATAATGGGCCATAACGTTACCATTATTCACTGCATTCCGCCAATAAGAACATATAATGGGCCATAACGTTACCATTATTCACTGCATTCCGCCAATAAGAACATAACGCTCCTAACGTTGTCATAGTAACGATAGACAAGTCCGGCCATTTTACTGACTGCCTAACCATCAAACGTCATATTGATATAGTAATCTGACATTTTCGTTTACTTATTTTGATTTTTTTTAGTAATTTTCAGTTAGTCGTCGATAAAGTAGTGTATACTAACTCGCAATAATGACTATTATTCCCTCGAGCTGAGTTACTCCCTCGCCGCTTACGCGGCTCGGGAGTAAATTCAGCTCTCGGGAATAATAACTGTCATTATTGACTCGTTGCATAAACTACTAGGTATTAGTTACACATCAGTAGACATAAAAAGTTCATTATACTCATCATCTGTCATATTTTCTGGTACGTCATCTTGATGAATATCACCATTATCATTTTCTTTTTCTTCATCTAACCACAACAAGTCATCTTCTGTCCCGTCGAGATTATTTGAAAATGAACATTTTTTAAAAGACTTGATCACTACATTTGTTGGAATATCTTTCTATGCATTAATTATCCATTCACAGATAATATCTAATGAAGCATGACGCATTTGACCCCCTTTGGTATAAGTTTTCTTTCCCTCCAACATCCACATATTCCATTGTTTCCGTAAATTTTCTTTAAATGGTTTGTTTATGCACACATCTAATGGTTGCAGCAAGGAAGAAGATCTAAACATGTCCCAAACTAAAAGAGATGGTTTTCCTAGAGCTCCGGGTCGGTTTTCCCAGACATGTTCTATCCACAACTCAATGCCTTTTTCATCCATCCATCCCTTTTCGTGGACATGAACAAAAACCCCAGCAGGAAATTTTAATTTCGGTGAAGTGTTCCTTTTAAAAATACCATTGGCCTCAATTTTGTACCATCTTTTAGACGAGATAACGCAACAGTAATCCTATTTTTTTCATTGCCAGTAGTCCTTGTATTAATTGTTTTAGTTCCTTTCAGGTCGACCGTTTTATTGCCGATCATGTCCATCATCACTGGTGTTTCATCCATATTGCCAATTTGAGACAATAAATAATTTTCTTTCTTTCTTGCCTGAATCACAAATATTTGAAACTTTCGTACCATCTCCTCCAAATTGTTTGGCAATTTTTGTGAAATTTTGGTTTCTTCTCGAAGCACTAGATTGTTTCTATTCATAAATCTTCCACACCGGCTTTGAGATGCCTCGAAATTTACACTTTCTTCTTTATTACATTTTGCCCATTTTAGTGCAAACAAACGAATAGAGCTTCTTGTTACAATCAATCCATTTTTACGACATTCTAAAACCCACTGCTTGACATGTTCTTCTAATATTAACCACTTCACTTGTCCCTTTCTTAATGCACATTTGCTTTTTGGCATTTCTTTTATGTTCTCTTCATTTTTTCTCCATTGTCGTACCATACATTCGTTTACGTTGTACATTTTTGCAGCAGCTCGATTACCGTGTTTCTTCCCACACTGTATTACAGTACACTTAAAACTTGCTTCATATTTTGAACGTTTTGTAGGAGCCATCCTTTTTTGCGCGCGTCTCACGTCTGTGATTTCAAAACAACTGACCTGTTCAAATTCTAGGTGCGTCTTATACAACGAATATATGAAAATACAAACAATAATGCTGGAAAACGGAGGTGCGTCTTATACACCGGTGCGGCTTATACGCCGGAATATACGGTATTTCATTTAGTAGTTAGTATTTAATATGGTTTGTCGATTTTCATTGAACAAATTGGACTAACAAGAAGGTTGCAAGACAATTAGAAGGCAGAGCAGAGAAAAATTATCACTTGCCGCAAGTAAGTACAGTACATAAAGTTATTAATTTCATCCATAATTTTAATAATCTTTTATTTTAACATTGAAAATTGTTAATTATAGAGCCTATTAGAAGGAATCTGTGTATAGAAAAATACACAGGCCAAATTGTTTTCCAAGCGAAAGTAATATACTTTGGTACAAGCATTTCAGGGAGAATTACCATTATAAATATACTCTAACTACTACATAACATACCTTAGTGAAGTGCTATACATAGATGAATTGTGAAGCAAGTCCATCAGTTTCTTTGGTTGCCGTGGAATTGTTCATTAGATATTTGTATGAACGAGTGAGGGTGAATCAAACATTGAAGATGAAAAAACAATAATCAGAGACCATCAGGTGACAGACTACAAGTTGTGGTTTTAGTAGAAGTATCCTCGATACTCCAAAGATTCTTCCATCGTTGCCACGAGGCAGACATTGTCTACCTGCATGCCATTCGAAACCTATAATATAAAAACTAAGAAAAGTTAATTCTGATCAATTAATAACAGAAAAATAGGATACCCAATAACCCTATCTTCCTGTTATTCATTGATCCGCAGTTTGTATGTAAAGTCTAATAATAAATCAATGCCCTGGTCTTCCCACAGCAAATTTTTGTGTCGGCGTTGGACTGCTGCCTATCGTGGGAGAGATATTGAGCTAAACTGACCAAGAAACTTAGTACGTCGTTGTATGCCATCGGCGTCTTAAGAAGAAGCCTGACAAAATTTTCATTAAAATCATTCTATTACCCTGCATTAACTTTAGGTGTATAATAATATATACTTTGGATGTAAAAATTTGCTAGGCTAGTCAATATACACGGTGTATCAGCCAAATGGAATAAATTCGATAACAAATAAATGGAGGCGTGATAGAAAACACACTCGAACATGTCGATTGGTAATTTTAGTTGTGCATTTTTTTCAACAAAAGCTGTTTATACATGGTGTATCATGTAACAGTGGCCAATACCACCATTTTTATTTTAAATGCAATACCCTGTATGTTATTAAATTTTTGGATTCCTCAGAAAATTCTAGATAATTTCATGTACATTTTCCTATACCTATCTTCAACTGTTTCGGAAATATTATATGTTTCCAGATTTATTGCAAAAATTAACATTAGAGAAAGAAAATTATTTGAATACAGAAATTCGCAGAACACACTCAAAAACTAATAAGTAATCAATTTGTTACCACTTGAAAAAGCTACAGTGTAGCGAAACAGCTGTTGTGTTTTTTAATTAAACATAGTGTAAATCTGAACCAAGTGTTTGTGTTTTTTATTTCTATTGTAATAAGTAATCTGTTTATTTCTTGATAATAAAAAAAATATTTTTCCTTTACCGATATGAAATAAACAAAAACTGCTTTTATTTACTTTTGTTCAAAACGCCTGGCCTTAGCACCTTGTTGTCTGCCTGCATGACAGTTTAGTTGTCAGTGTTATAGTCGTTTAAATTTCGTTAACTGCATTTCAGAAAAATGGTTCATTTAACAGAAATGCACACAATAATAAATCTACAGATGATTGGTTATGGAGATAACACACAGACACAAATGAAAATTGCACATTTATTTGATGAAAAATTTTGAAATTTGCCGCCTATATCCCAAGGGACAATTGGTAAAATAGAAAAGCAGTTTCACGAGCTTCGACATGTAAGGCAGATAAAAAAAGCAGCTGTCAATGCAATAAGTGATGATAACAAATTCGATATTATACTTGAGTTTAGGAAAACCCATGCACATACTTCTACAGACATTAAAAGAAAAGAAAATGCATCCCTATAAAATGATACCAACTCAGTAGCACATGGAAGATGATTTTGATAGGAGAACGTATTTTTGTGAATAAATGATGGCAATGTTAGATAACAATATGATCCAATTAAAACATGTTTTGTTTTCTGATGAGTGAACTTTGCACTTCATGGGCATGCTAATTGTCAAAATTTCCGGTATTGGTCGAGGGCAAATTCTCACTGGATGAGAGAAGAAGATACGCAATACCCTGTAAAGGTTAATGTTTGGGCAGGAATTGTTGGAGATCATATCATGAGTCCTTTTTTCATTGATGGCAATTTGAATAGCTATAATTATTGAGCACTACTTCAAAATAATGTGGTGTCAACTTTGACAAACTTATATCCTGATCCAGCAAACCCATAAATTCCAGCAAATATAATATGGTTTCAGCAAGATAAGGCACCGCCCCATTACCATATCAATGTCCAGCAGTACCTCAACGGAATATTTCCAAGTTAATGGATAGGAAGGCGAGGATCTATTGAATGGACAGCCCGTTCCCCTGATCTAACGTCATTAGACTATTTAAGATTACAATGTTGCCAAGACGTTTGCAGCGAGTGTATTGAACATCTCCTAAATTGACATATACCTATATATTTTTTTTGTTTTTTTTTACATTATCAAGAAATAAACAGATTACTTTTTAGTTTTTGAGTGTGTTGTAGCGAATTTCTGTAATCAAATAATTTTCTTTCTTGAATATTAATTTTTGCAATAAATCTAAAAACACTTATTATTAATATTTTGGAAACAGTTCAAGATAGGTATACATGATATACATGAAATATGTCTAGAATTTTCTGAAAAATCCAAAAATTTAATAATATACATGGTATTGTATTTAAAATAAGAAACTTGGTATTGGCCACTGTTACATGACGTCATGTATAAACAGTTTTTGTTGAAAAAAAATGCGCTAAAAATACCAATCGACTTGTCCGAGCGTTTTTTCGAACCATTTATTTATTTTTGAATTCATTCTATTTTGCTGATACACAGTGTATAAATAAGTAGCTTTAAAGGCATAAGCGTCATAGTAAAAATAATATTTAGTAATAAAAAAGCTATAGTGGAATACATCTTCTGGTGAAAACGTTTGTAATATCAGCAGTCCCATGCACAACAATAATAGATCCAAACACAATTGAATATTAAAAACAAACATTTATTTTATAAAAAAAACGTATTACATTTATCATACAAAACATAATATATTTTCAAAAATTAAATATAATAATCAATAAAATTCCACAAACAATGTCCTATTCTAAATTTTAAATATTAAGTAATTAATTTTGGAACTAACTATAAGTGGGTAGTATCATCTCGCCAGTCTATGTCTAATCTGAAGTAGTCTTCTTTGTAATTTTTATATACACATCAGATTTTGATTTTGGGTCTTAATCTGTAAGAAAAATGTAAAATTATTGAACGAATAAATATTGGATGTTTTAGAACATTAATTAGTTATCTCTAATTACTTGTAAGCAGTTTTCATTTATATTATTAACATTTTGGATGAGAATGCACTCTTGCATAAAAGGTAATTAGATAAGCGTAATTCAGTATAAGCAAAACAGAATAATACAAATAATAGAGACGCCATATCAACGTAAATAAATGAAAATAAAAATACAATAACTTTCTACGATAAATATCAAATCACAGAACTCATATTTTATACGTACACCAACAGAAAAAATGAGGTGTGGCCACCACACGACTTTCTTATACGTATGAAGGTTTCAAACTATACAATTTTAAGAATTTTTTTATTCAAAACTTATTCAAAATCCTATTCTAAGTACTTTCATTCTCTTAATAAATCGCTATAGAATGCATACTTTGCAAGATATTCGAAAAAAAGTGCTACTCGTTAAGAGTAAAAGTGCTACTTCCGGTCCGAATTTTGAAATTTCATATATGCAAAAAAATATTGCAAATCTAGTTCTAAATACTTCTGTACTCTTGTTAAATATATATAGAATGCATAACTTACGACATATTTGCAAAAAATCATTATTCGATAAGAGTAAAAGTGGTACTTCCGGTCTGAATTTTGAAATTTTGTTTATACAAAAGATATCGAAAATTATGTTTGAATACTTTTATACTGGTAACGTACTTGTCTAAAAAGCATGACTTGCGAGATATTCGCAAAAAACTGATTTTTGATAAGAGTAAAGACCTACTTCCGGTGGGAATTTCGAAAAACTTTCTTAAGGCAATTTGTCTCAAACTTAATTTTAAGTACATATGAATTCTTTGTCCTCGTAATCATAGTGTCTAGAAACGGGATTGAATTATTTTGCTCTATCTCAATCGTGAATTTTAGTTTATCATTGTATGAATGATTTGATTTGCTGCATCCCAAACAATAAAATAGACTACACCCTTCAAATCTTCAATTCATACAATGATAAACTAAAATTCACGGTTGAGATAGAGCAAAATAATTCAATCCCGTTTCTAGACACTATGATTACGAGGACAAACAACACCCTCAAACTAAGATGGTATCGTAAACCATCTAATTCCAACAGGTTATTGAATTACCACTCAAATTGCCCAAAGAAATACAAGATAAACTTAATAAAAGCACTCAAACATAGAATTAGTAAAATATCACATCCTGATCATCTCCAGGAAGACTTACACAAACTGAAAGAAATACTAGTATACAATAACTACCCAAAGAATGTTGTGAATAAACTACTATTCTCTTCATACAACACAGACATCAACAACGAAACTTTAACAAAAAGGGAACAAGATTTAGACGGTAATGACAGGAGCAGCACTACTCCAAAGTACGGAAAACTACCGAACATTCCAAACCTGACAAACAAACTCAAAATGCTTTTTCAAAACATATGTTCCATAGCGTACACAACGGCCTTTTCAAACTCAAAGGTGTACACCAATCTGAAGTACAACATACCCACACAAATGAGGAACAATGTGGTATACGCGGTGGAATGTAGTTGCCATGAAATATATGTGGGACAAACGAAACAAAGATTAAAAAATAGAATCACCCAACACATCAGTGACGTCAGAGTGAAGCCGCAGGGTTGTGCTTTGGCACGTCATATATCTACCACAAACCATACAGCGGATTTTGATAACACAAGAATTATTTTCAAAGAACCCAACTACACTCGAAGAACTTTCTTAGAAACACTGACCATCAAAACCCTAACGCACGGTATAAATTGTAAGTCGGACTCACAGAATTTCAGTAATATATATGGAGCGTTTTTGCCACAATTAGCGAGGAAAATACAATTAAAATTGGCATAACACAGTGATTTCTTGATTTGTGTTTTCCCTCATAATTATATTTGAAAATAATAAAGTTAAATACAAAATTTATCAATATGAGTACATAAATACATAGAATAACAGTAAGAAATAAAACGATATTCCCTTTTTTGTTTTCCTTGTTTTGTGTGTTTCGGACGAAAAGTTTTTCTTGCCGATGGAGACAAACATGCGAGTGCATGAGACTATGAAAGAAGTATAGGAGGGACTCTAGACTTTACATTCAGAATTTCTTTCAAGATAGTAATTATTAAGTACATAATTCTTGAGAACTTTAATTTTAAATGTGCCGTAATAACTTTTTAATTGATATTTGTTAATGTTAAATTTTAAAGTGTCATAAAATTAAGATGCAAGTATTAGAACAAATACATAGGCCATCGGCAAATGAGGAGCTGACATTCAATATGCGTTTTGTCCAAATTACATAATTTCTGTAAAACGCAAAAAACTATAGTCTAAAAACGATACAACTTATAGTAAAATTCAACATGTCATTAAATATGAAAAAATGTGAGTTTTCATCCTATCTTTTTTTTCAAAAATTCCTCTTTCTAAATAATTGCAAAAAACTAAAAATTGGATAGTTTAATGCTTTTTGATTGTCCAATGTGGACAAAACTCACTTTGTTTGTAAAATAAAGGACTTAAAACTGTTTGTTAGGAAACATGCAATTTTTGTAAGGTAGGTAAACTTTATTCATTGTTAAAGAAAACAATCTGAAAAATGAAGCTAATACTTCACAACCTAACCCCACCATCATCTTCCTGGCATTGACACAGCTCTTCCTGATCATGATCAGAATCATCTCCATCCTCACCCTCTTCGTCATGATTTTGAACATTTTCAGGTAAAATTGGATTCAGCCATGCCAATTCTGGGTCATTCCTCCAATTTTCAGTAGCCAGTTCAACGAGCAACTTTGTTAGACTCTTTACTTTCTTTGTCTTGATTTCTCGATAAAGTGGTAGTTCTGGCAGCACAATATTCTCAATCTTCTTGTTCTTTTTCAACAATGTTTCATACTTTTTTGATTCATCATTATTTCTGTAGTACTGCTCAGTTTTCACGCTCACACCTCTATTTTTGGTTCTTGTGATAAAAATTCTTTTTGCTTCGCTGATCCCATCAACTTTCTTCAAAACTGTTAAAGCTTCTTTGAAATTGTAAACACAAGTCCACTCCATCCCTAATTTTCGTACTTCCCCAACTTGAGAATAAAGTTCCCAGTACTTTTCCGGCTATTTTATTGTACTTTGTGCTCTTATCAATTTCTCCGCTCTTCCAAATGCACGGTCGGCAGGAAGGTACGAATGCCCACGAACTGGAAAACACATCCTTATGCACTGTAATGTTGGTGGGGCACGTCTATGGAGCCAAATCATCAACATGTGTATTATATGGCTATTCTTATTTTGGCCACCACATCCATCTGAGTATAGTCTTAGTTCCCTCACGTGGTCCGGGATTTCCAATTTCAAAAGAAAATCATAAAGCGCAGATCCTACTTCGATCGATCCCCGACCAGCTTGCGTCTCTAGCCAGGAATAGAATATGGGTGTCTTGCTGGAAATGTCGGTTATGCAGAATGAATATAAAGAAACTTGCTGTGCATAAAAAGCATCTCCTATCGGAACTTTCGGTAGCACCTGCACTTGCTGCAAGTCAAAGCAAAAAGAAAGAGAGTCATCCGAATCTTCTTTCATCATGGTATAAAACTGTTTCGCCCTCAATTTGTGTACTCTCAAGTTGGTTATTATCTTTGTTTTTTCTTGCGGATTTTGACTTAATTCTACTTGTCTGCGATGACGTACACAAAATCCACAAACATCGGTGGCGGGAGAACCAAATCCAATGTTGAAGTGACCATTGAAGATGCGACTAAAAAATTTGTAGTTCACTTTATAGCTTAGGTCTACGGAATCGTTATAAGCTTTTGCGAGTTTGGTGATATTAAGCTCAGAAGGTAAGTAAATTCTGCGGGATTTGGCTCGTCCATAGTGGCTTTCTGTGCCCTTCAAGCTCTTGATGAATTCCATAACTTTAAGCTTTTTGGTGATATTTTTTCTTGAGCGGCGATCACCACCACGATTCTCCACTATTCCGTCACCACTTTTCATTTTCTTGGCAACTGTCTGAACTCGCCTTTGGCTGACGCCAAGAACAGAAAGAAACATTTTCTGGCAAACATCTTTCTTCCCAGATCTGGTCCACAATTTGTACTTCACACTCATGCTATGGTGCTTCGGATTTCGAGGCCTCCTACTCCTTTTCCTTTTTGGCGATTTCACGTGAAGACAGTGAGAAATCTTGGTGTCTTGTTTAACTTTATCTGGGTGCTCATAAAATTTTGCGCGGCTCAAGCGTAATTCCCGCAGTGTAATACTGTTACAAGATTCATGATGGCAAGGATATGTGAAACTATCTAAATTGGGATCACTGTCAGAATACCTAAAAGTATGCACCAAAATCAAACCAAACCTAACCACAAAATATTATAAAATTACCTTATCTGCTTTTTTCGCTCTCTGGTTGTCACATTTTTGGCTCGCGTACGACTTCCTCGATCGGTATCGCCCACAATGTGCTCACTTTCCATATTTTTTATCAATTATCAAGCAAGCACGTTGGCACAACGACGACCGACACATCAGAACAATATAAACAAACATTCAAAGTGCAACAAGTCCGCAGTGCGAGGACAAAACGAAATTTGACAGTACCGTTGTTATGGACAAAATGCACTTCGAATGTCCAAGCAACATTCACCATGGATTTTGAACTGGACAAAATGTACTTGGAAGGTCCAGGATGCTGCGAAAAGATGCGTTGTATTTCAAAGACTAGAACGCCATCTCTAACTCAAAACTTGAAATTTTGGACAAAACGCACATTGAATGTCAGCTCCTCAAATGTAAGTATACATAGATTTTCAGCATTGTTAATTGATTTTATCTTACAATGAGCAAAACTTAATATGTTCTTTTTTATCTACACCTAATAAAGGTCTGATGAAGGTTCTGAAGGAGGACCGAAACGTCACAAAGCCGAAAATACGAGTTTTATTTACAAAATTACCTAAACCCTAATTCTACCATTGCGGTAGTAAGCTACATACATACATATATAT